>CM063509.1:110251680-110461680 GCA_032207245.1 Pardosa pseudoannulata
TATAAAGCCAATATAAATAAGGTACAATGAGAGAGAGAGAGAGAGAGTATGCACACAGCAGTTTCACAGCTCTGACAGAGCTAAATTCACAATGCAACCAAATTCAGTGGTTTGTAAAGAAGAAAATGAGAAAGGTAGGAAATTAATGACTTTAGTTGCCATGCATCAAACTTGAAGAATTTGTTTCAAGTTTTATTTCTCAATTTTCTTGCTCACCAATGCAAAACAATTGTCTGTGTTCCCTCTATTTCCATTAATGCCATTTTACTTTGTTGGCAGTTGGATTTACACTTAATGCTACATTATTTCTGTTAGTTTAGAATTCAGACACAAGCATTTATATCCAATACTTTGTATATGTGATTAAGATAGACTAATGAACAAATGACTAAATACAGTAGAACCTTGATTACCCAAGCTAATTGGGACCGCTAGTACCTCGGATATCGGAAATCTCAGTTAATCGAAACCATGTATAAAAATCTTCTGTGCTTGCGAATTTAACTAACTTTTAAAGTAAAAAGGAATAGAACGTTCTTTAAATAATAAAAAATAAACATATATAAACTTATGTTTCACAGCTAAAAAGATTTAAAAAGGAAATCAACTCTAGTAAATTTAAAAAGCAAAATATATATATTTTTTTAAACTATACTTTGTTAAATATTTGAAGACTCATTTCCAAAATTCCCCTCCCCCAACAGGGGGGTTGTAATTGTCTAATAACATATTGCACCTGGTATTCAATAGGGTCACAAGACCACTGTTATAAAGAATTCATGAATGTTGTTTTCTCAGGGTGTAATATTTCTTGGAAGTTTAGTGCTTTTGTTGGGAAGAAGGACCTGTAACATGGACAACGAACTAAAATGTGTATAATTTTTTCAAGCTCACTTTAGAAAGGAGAAAAAAAAAAAAAAATTAGACTTTGTTATTGACTCGGTTAACAGAAACCTCAGTTAATCGAGGTTCCACTGTACACTGAAAACTGCAATTATACATTAAATAAATTTTAAAATTACCAGAATCATTATTAGCAGCAGTATCATTTAAATTTGACTTTTGAGCTGTTGAATTTGTATCCTCTTCTTCCGGCTTAATATCATCTACATCAGATGCTATTACAAATTCTTGACCATTCAAATCATTACTAAAGAAATAAAAAAAAATTATTAGTATACACTTTAAATGTTAAAATACAATTTACAAGAGTAATTTTTTAAAAGTGTAATTACATTTTTTGGTTTTAATGCTACAGAAGCTGAGAGATATCTTAATACCTAGACATGTAATGCTACAACAGGGATATATATATATATATATATATATATTGTTTTCCTTTTTCATATCCCCTTATAGGATAAGGATACATGTGATTAACATGTGGTTACCAAAATAACGGATTTTGTCTGTCTGTACTGTTACAGTGTATTAAAACTTATGATTTTTTGAAAACCCTTCCCCCAATTACTGTCTTGGAGCTGCCTGTACCTCCATATCATCCTCAGTATGTTTGTGAGCCCTACCTGTAAATTGGTACTGTATACAGGCCTTACCTGTTAGCAGGGTTGGCATGATTTAAATCAGTTGATTTTTTTTTGAAAAAATCTCATTGATTTAAATCATTTTTTTCCCACTTCTTTTAAAACCTATATTCTACAGACAGGAGAATTGGAAATCAGTCAGCACAGTAATACCAATAAGTAAATAAGTGTAAATAGATAGCATGTGCTTTTCAAGAATTTAGGGGTGTTGTTATCAGAAAGTATGTAGTAGGGGTAGTACAATGACTGATTATGACAGGTGGAATTCATTTTATGTAATGGGAGGTAAAGAGAGTATTACAGAACTTGAAATCCAGTTTGTCTACCCAATAACAACAGCCGTGGTTTCATCTGCTGGAATGGAAAGACAGTTTTCTTCTTTTAGTATTGTTCATTCTAGCCTTCGTAACCAGTTAGGAGTGGATAAAGCATCAAAGCTAGTGTTTTTATTAAAACAATTAAATCCATAATTTGGTGCTTAAAAAATATTGAAATAATTGTGATTAGTTTTTTAAATAAATAGTTTGCATTAAAAAATATTTAATTTGTTCTTTTAATTTACATCTTATTTAGTTCGCACTATCCAATTACAAAATAATAGAATGTATTTTGATTAAAATTTATATATTTAAGTTTAGGTAATCAGTGTGCAGAATATAATTAATAGATAGATAAGATGTTACATCTTATAACATCTTATATCATCTTATAAGACATTACATCTAATAATTCTTACATTATTCTATGTATATTGCAAAAAACAAAAACAATTAAAATTAGCATTCAGAAAAAATAAAAAAAAATCTGATTTGAATTAAAAAAATCTGATTTAAATCAAATAAATCTGATTTTTTTGATTAAAAAAAAAATCATGATTTTTTTTTAACCCTGCCTGTTAGGCCACCAGGTATGAAGATATCTTCACAAGTCACTATCAGTAATTTAACATTTTTCTTTAATTAAACTTACTCTTGCTGTATAACAAGATGAATTTTAAAATTCTGCAAAAAATCTTCACTTAATAATCTGCTGTCAGTGTCAATATTGAAATGGCATAATGGCTTTTCATACATCTCATCTAAAAGGTTTAAAAACAAAATTAGAAATCATTTCAAATATATATATTTACATAAATACAAACATATAGCAAAAAATACCTTATACAAAACATTCAATTATATAAAGCATTTTTTTAGTTCCCTAGCAAAACTTCCAAAATGTCTGTGTTATATATTAATTTATACAATAGTATGTTATATAGATACAAAGATGAAAATCCTGTTTCTTTTTAATATATTTTTTAATTAAAGATTTATAACTGACAGAAAAAGAAAAAATGGTAGACCCCAAACAAGAAAGCCCAACAGTGGGGAGCGGTGGCTTAAATGCATTGGTGTCAATTGCTAGAGGACAATGGCACTGGATAGATCTAAATGCAATTGCCTTTGCCAGGAATCACCTGCAGAGCTTAAGATCTCTCGACATCCTAAATTTTATTTAGTAAGAGAGTTTTATTGTCTGCAAACATTTATAATTATGTCATATAATAATCAACATATCAAGTATTGGTTTTTATAAATTTTGTAAAGTGTCAATGCAGAGACATTGAATTTGATTTCTATCTAATACACCTCTTTCTCACCTACATATTTAGATTTATCAGTAAAGTCAGAGGTTCTTCTGTGTTTACTACTGTTTTGTGAAATAAGCAAACAGATATTGTAAGATAATAAATAAAAGAGTATGCTTTCTCTGGAGGATAAAATCAAAACTCTGAAAGAGGTCGATGATAACACAAATAAATAAAAAGTTTGACAGCATAGTAATTAACAGTCAAATGGCTAGTTAAGTTAATGAATATTAAAAAAGGAAATGAATGGAACAAATTAAAATTGTTGATTGTTTCAAGACACAAAATAGACTCAGATGGTCATGGCCATATAATCTTTATCTTCCATAAACATAAAAATAGCTATTTTACTTTCAAATACACTAAGTGCTTGAAATTCAGTCTAAACTGCAATTCTGTATAAGGAAGAATTTTCTCATGGCCTTAGGGCATAATACAGATTTTTTTAAAAATAATGATTTTGCCATTTACACCTCTACAGTAAGCTTATGCATAAACCAACAGGTAAAAGCTAAAGCATTCCCTGTTATTTGTTTTCTACTATAAATTTCTACACCAAATTAAAATAAAAAATGAACAATAGAGTTTAATAATTTATCGTCATTATAAGTTTGTTCTTTGCATAAATCTTCTAAAGAGTAAATGTAACATAAAACTGCATGTATATTCTATTTCACAAATTAAAATGAAGTGAAAATAATCTTGCATATCTGGAGAAATTGATCTTATATAAGAATTATCAAATTAAAATTCATTACTATATTAATATTAAATAATTAAAAAATAAATTTCACTTCAAGAAAATTATAAGATTTATTATAGGAAAAACATAATTATTGAACAGAGAACTAGTATTACAGTTAATTTATGAACTATAAAATTTGATTTTTCTTAACTTATAAAGTAAACAGGTTTAAAGAATTTGTTGATACTAAACTGTTAACTTCCACATTAAATGTATTTCAACAAATCTTATATTTTTAGAAGCTAGTTTGGTGTGGAGCATTACAATTCAATGTTTTGCTACATGGAGACTGAAGGAACCAGTCTTTTTGACTGATACCTTAAGCATAAAACTAATTCTGAATGGCTACAAATATTCATGACAGCAGTGGGATTTGAACCAATGAATTTTGGCAGAAGCAGCCTACTCACATTTAACAAAATAAGCTATTTGTAAAGAAATCAAACGTTTGGAGCAGTTTTATGGATAATAGTTAGAATTCATCCAGGAATCAAGAAGAAAAGGGGGGAGGGGTCACTGAATACAGTAATGTTTCTCAAATGCTCAATCTTTAAGTTACATTGATGAACTCAAACAGTACCACACTTCTTTCAACTGGCAAATTTTAATTATATTTCACAGCAATTTCAACAAATGGGTATTCTTGCACTGAATTAATAAAGTGCAAATAGAATATATAACTGATCTTTTAAGGTGTATAAATTGATTGCAAACCATTGCTGCAAACAACTTATAGAAAATGAAAAATTAGTTATATAAACATGAATAAAGAGCAAAACATAATAAAAAGTATCATACCTGACATATCATCTGGATCACTAGAAATTAAAATTGTACCTAGAAAGAAAAATATAATTGAAATATAACACTGTTAAACAGAATCTGCATCAAGTAAATTTTTAAAATGTACTAATCTACATACACATTATGATGCATAATAAATAAATTAAGGTGGCTCTGTTCTTGCCCTATTGGATTCCTCTCGCCTATGGGAAAAATAAAATTTCCTCTGACTGGCTGACATTTAAATAATAATAAATAAAAAGTAAAGCAGCCAATTTTATAAGATAATTTTACTAAAAAAAAAAAAAAAAAAAAAATCCCTGCTGTTAAATATTTTTATTTTTGTTTGAAAAAGAGTATACCAAAATTTCTTGCAACTAATTTAAAATTAAAAAAAGTTCTCTTGATGTTTTCAAATTAGCATCCTAGAGAATTTGCTTTTAATATCACGATATAATTTTTTAAAAGAATTCTTGAAATGTGAGCTGACCAGAGGGAATTTTATTTTTCACATAGGTTAATACTGAAAAAGGGGAATCCAATGTGGCAGGTACGGAATCCCTGTAAGTGAAAGTGTAGAAACCTTTTTAAAGATCAATAAGTTAAAGTACTGCAACTTAAAGCTTTTATGTGTCTTGAACTGCAAAACATTTGGATAAATTATACTGTAGAAATAAATATAAAATTAAATTATGTTTAGTTCTTACTATTAAATATATAAGAACAAAAAGGTATTCCAAGCAAATCATATATAGCTTTGAATTATGTTATATATGTTTGACTATCTCGTCAAACTGACTTACTCCAAAATACTTTGAGATTTTTTTTTTTTTAAATAAAGAATTTGTAGTATGTCAACCCAATTTTATAAAAAAAATTGGAAAATTCACACCACATATGAAAAGAAAACATTAGGTACCCCATGGTTAAGTGCAATGTTTTATTATTACCAGTAGTATTTGCTGAAAAATTGCTTTATACTCCAAATAAATTATAATTTCTTATAGAAACTAAAGCCCTTTCATGTTATAAAGACACTGATATTAGAGCACTGATGAAGGTATGATGAATTTTAAGATATTGATAACGTATGAAAAATAATATTATTAAAAAAATAAATCACACTTTAAAATTCTTATTAAAAAAAGTTTTGTTTATCAATGATGGTGTTCATTTCTTAAATTTAAAAATGTCCAATTTTTGGGTTCTGACATACAAAAATTTGGATGTTATTTCAGAAAACGAGATATTTAAGTATTATTTTTTGGCAAAAAAGTGATAACAGTGGGGTAAAAAATCTCAAGTGATTAATTTTTTAAAAAAAGTAGTGACTCAAGAGCATGCCTGTTAATATTGTTCATTCTTTTAAAGTAGGAATGGAATAAGCAAAAAAAAGTAGAGAATATTTGGCTATTTTCTGCTGTCAAAAACATGGCATAGAAAAGTTAAATATTTATGTCACTTATTTACTAATCATCTGTTCTCTTATCAACAGTGCTGCTTAACCATATATAGTAAAAAACTTCCTTTAAACTATAACTATAATTTAAAAGGCTAAAAAAATTAAATATGTTTATCCCATGTCAGAGATATTTTATGAACGTTTTTTTCTGGCATCATATTTTAATAATTCAGTGAGATATTTATTTTTACCTATGTAGCAGAGTAACAAACTTTACAGTTTTTTTTTTTTAAATTTTAATGGTTTGAATTTGATTTTTTATAAACATGCACTATACCAAAAACTGATACTAGTAAAATTTTCTATACAAATTTAAAAATAACAAATGAATATATTTTTCAAGAAAAGTGGAAAATGAAAGATAAATAGCATACCAGAACCATCATTTATAACAACATCTGGCTGAACCATATGCAGTTTTTCTTTGAGAACCTGTCAAATGAAAGCAAGGAAATATTTTATACCTTAATAAATTTCATCAGTAGGAAAATAAAATAAATCAGCATGATAATCTAAATTTATTGTTACAAATTACACAATGTCTCAACTGATATGAAGCATATATCATTCATGATTTCACAAAATATGTATAGAAACATTTGAGAAAAGTAATATACAAGGTTAAAGTACATACTTTAAAAAAAAAATTTTTTTTCTTAAAAGACCTTAAAAATTTAAAATTTAATAAAAGATACTAGCAGGTGTTTTTTTTTTTTTTTCTTGTCTCGGTGCTTATTTTTTTTCTTTCTGTTAAGACCAACGTATTTTTTCAGTATTATGAAACTTGCAATTGGATGTGTGCCATTATGTTTAATGGCTTTACAAATGAAATCCCAAAGCTTACTATGAATGGTACTTCTAAGACATTGATACTGAAAATACCATTTCATCTTTATTTTACTTCGCTTCTTGTTCTCTAAACTCCTACACCCATTAAAATAATAGATAAATAAATAAAAGTTTTAAATATATAAATTAAATTTTAAAAAATACAGTTATGATAATATCCTGAATTGGGAGTTGTATGTTTCCATTCAAGGGTGCTTATCCAAGTGTTAAAAACATTGAATGCTATAACAGGTCCCACTCTTTTTCCAGACCAAAAATTAAGGATTTTTTAAGGACCAAAGCAACTTTTTATAAGGACTTACTTGAAATACATGATATAACGACATAAACCCTATTTCCTGAGGAACATATTTTAATGATTATGAACCAGACAAGGCATGTTCAATAAATGCCCTACAATATTTCAGAATTAAGTTTTTAAAAATGCTTAAAAACTAATATAAGATAAATCTATTTGATGAAAGCTTATTTTGAAAAATGTACATCTTAAGTTTTTTGAGTGATCAAACTAAAAATAAATTGTGAATAAAAACAATATTATAAACAGTTCTTTCTGAGGGTTTAAAAATGACTCATATATATATATATAAATATAAAGTACCGGGTGACCGAGCTCCGCTCGGAGAAAACAGGTATCGAAGCTAACTCGAAGATTTAAATTTTCAATTGTGATTTATCAAAACAATACATGCCATAAGAAAATTTGTGAAACCATTAGTGAAAAAATAACCGGTTAAAGTGCACCATTGTAAACTATTCTAAACAAAGTTGTTTGGAAAGGGAACTATTCTATACAAAGGTAAAGTTTGAAAAGTCATAGAAAATAAAATGTAATTGATAACAAAAAATTATACAATTAAAGAAATGGTACAAAGTGAGCAGTGTAAAGACTGAAGTGTGTTGAATGGAGAAGCATTCTGACAATGACGGTATCTTCTAGTTGTCCATTTGCGGGTATAATTGAGTTGATCGCTTGTTGTTCCAAAATTCCGGCTCCTTGAAGCATTTCATGTAGAGGTGCGTTCTGCATGTTGAAAATGTAGCTTGAAATCTGATGAATGTTGAAATGTCGAACTTTGTTGACGGTGATTTGAAATCGAAATCAGTTCCTTAACACGTTCGCTGCCACCGACGCACTGGCGCGTCAGAGCGGCACCTCCTGGTATGCCGACGACGCACTAACGCGGCGACGGACTTTGATAAGTTATATGCTCTGTGTTTAGTGTGGCTTTGGAAATTGAACGGCGAGGTTGTTTCGGCACGTTAGTGAAGCATTATTTTTTAATTTTTTGTGGTTGGTTTTCAAAATTTTTGTTTGCATTATTTTTTTTTTACTATATCGTTTATGTGTTATATATACTTTGCTACATTAATTTAATATTTAGAGTTGATAGAAAATAAAAATGGAAACCGATATCAAGGAATAAAGACAAATCAATAAAGACTTTTATTATTATTATTATTAATTCGTCAGAACTACAGCCAATCGATTCCTCGTGGTCGAAAACCCCCGGGTACCAATTTTCACTTGGTTTGGACGCATGAGAAAAAAGTTTGCCCGCACCGGGGTTCGAACCCGGCCCTATCTGTAGCGCCGAACTACGTGACCTTAGCGCGTCAAAACCGATGCCAATCGATTCCTCGTGATCAAAACCCCCAGATCCCCAAGTTTACTACAGTTTATTAATTCTGGGGCGATTTTCGACTTCACAACCATTCCTCGTATTATAGTATAGGATATATATATATATATATATATATATTGCATGTCTATACTAACTTATACCTGACGTTGCCTGGGAAATAAGAAAGTTTTAAACTTTTCTATTACATTGAATGCAAGGAAAATTAAACTTCCATAAGCAACTGAAATATCTACAAACCCCCATCTTCCATGCTTCATTTAATTAAAAATCTGCATGACTGTTAGCTATTAGGAAAGGGCAGCTGACTTTATACTTTAAACTTTTTAAGTATAAGAAAGATTATTTATTTGTCAAATAAGTAACTAAGAAAAAACTGTCATATAAGAAAACTAATAGGAAATCACATGACAATGGCAGATCTTGCCAATGGAGAAATTGATCGCATTCCAATTTAAAAATTATGGAGTTTTAAGAACCTTTGACAAAAATTTAGTAGCTTTCAAGGCCCTTAAAAATGAAAGCTGAAATTAAGTTCTTAAGGATTTTTAAGAACCCTGTATAAGGACCACTAGAGGGTCAGTAAGAAGATGCAATAAGAATTACACAAATGAACTTATTTGTTACATTTAATACTCCCCTAAAATATTCAACACATAATGAGTAATTCTTGTTGACCAGATGGACAAGTTAAAGGAAATTACTGTGACATTATACAAGGTTAAAATGAATAAATAATATTTTTACTATAATATTTGAACTCACTAATATACAACATACCATAATTTACGGACTATAAGATGCATTTTTTCTCTGAAAAATTGTCTCCAGAATTCATATGTGTCTAATACTCAAAATTAATATAAAAATGTCTGGTGTTTGATTTAAAATTTCAACCAGTCTTAAAATGCCATATAGTCAATGATGCAGGAAACTTATCTCTATCTAGGATTCAACTGACAGCAGAAGAGCACCAACACTTTGAACACAAGCTACAGAGATTCACAAGCTTTAACTAACACTGTCTCTCTCCCACTCAGCCATCACAAACCAAGAACACTGTATAGCTTATGATACGTCATTACAGTCTAAATTACTAGTGAGGTGGAATTGAAAGTGATTTGTGTTATCATTCACAACACAATATTTTGTTGGTAGCTAGTTTTTAATCTAAAAAATAAAAAGGTATTCATATGATGCGAGCTAAAAAAATGAAAGTAATAGCATATAAATATGAAAACAGAGCAGCTGAGGGGCATTTCAGCCCTCAACAAACAGAAAAAAACTATTTGTAATAGGCAGGTTAGTAAAGAACTAACAATATGAGGAAGACTAAATGTGCAAATAGAGGACTGAATGCAAAATGACCAAAATTAGATGTATTAAAATTGATTCAAGAACACCAGTGAAATTGTCTTTCGAATTGATACAAAAATTACTCAAATACACGGTCATTAGCTAGCTGTACAGTGGAACTTATCAGACTTTTAAGGGTGGAGTTGGCTGGCGTTACATGTTTATGAAGTGTCAAGGATTTACCATACAAACCAAAACATCTCAGAAAATGCCACAAGAGGATGATGAGAAAATATTACACCTTTCCATGGCTTTACTATTCAAAATTGAAAGAAAACCATTGTGGAGCTGAGCCAAACAGCAAATATAAACGAAAATCCTCTGAAATTTGATATGCTAAGTAATAGAATTGTTGCCATGAATTGTGCTAAAACTGAAACTATAAAAAACGAGTGGACATGAAAAAATGTACTACACTGTTGTCCTTTCATGTTGTGCCAACATTACGAAGCTTAATCCAATCATTTTCAAGCACATAAAACAATGCCAAAACCTTCTGAAATACTTCCAGGTGTTGTTTACATACATGACCAGACTGGTAAGAAATTATGGATTAGCACAGAAAATCGGAGATAAGAAAAGGTGCTTTATTGAAGAAAAGTTCTCTTGTGGAAGATCAGTTTAACAGTCATTTGAAAAGTTCTGTGAAAAAGATATTGAGACAAAGAAACAAAGAATTTGCTGTTATTCTGGGAGGACTTACTTCACAATTGCAACATTTTGATAGATAAAAATTTAAAATGTAGGTGAATGAGGAATGGAGAAAAATAATAATGGAAGAAACCCAACATGAATTTATGCCGAAGAGAGCTTTAAAATGACCTACGATCAAAGAAGTGTGTCAGTGGATGAAACAGCTGTGGTCTAGAGTAAGAGAAGACATTATTGATAAATCTTTCAAGAAGTGTGACAAAAGTAATGAATGAGTCACTGAAAATGACAGTAACGACTATCTTAGATTGGTTCTTATAAACTATGTTTTTTTTTTTTTAAAGTTTTGGCTTTATAATTTAATAATAAAAATGGCAATGATATTTTTTTAATTGTTTAAAAATTAAGAGTCTTATAGTCTGTAAAATACAGCATATAACAATAAATAAAAATGGAATAAAAAGAAATAATGAAACTTACTTTTTCTTCTAATGTTTTCAGTGTAAGAAATCTAACATTTACTTTGATTGTGACCTAGAATTTAAAATGCAGATTAACATACATTCATTCATTTATTTAAGTTAACATCAAAAATATAAACAAATAAAAACAAAGATGCACAAAAAATGTGATCAAATACATTAAAAAAGGTAGGATTTATTTATCAGTTTTTTAAAATCAAATATCTTGGATTTATTAGAAGTAATAATTGAAAATAGTATTTCCAACTGCATTACTTTCTATTGTAAATTCTTTTCCTACATAGGTTATGCACTTTTTAAACACATTTAAATGTGTTTAAAATGAAATTTTTTATTTCCTATTTCAGTTTAAAAAACAGCAATTAAAAAAAAAACTAATTCAAATACTTTTTTGTCAATTCAAGGTTTTATTAAAAACAATTTATATCTTAAATCCTTATAGTTTGGCATTTAATTTGATTAAAAATAATTTTTTTTTTTTTTTACTTTAATAAAATTACATGTAGTAAAACTCACACTTTCATTTCTATTCCGATTAATAATACCATGATTTATTTATATCAACTTATTTTACAACTATAGATTAACAAATTGGGACATTGGAAATGTGAATGCCCAAAACTTCATTAACAGTTGCCAAATAAGGTATGCAAATGTATCCTTTTCATTTAATACAAGTATTGCTTTATGTACACTTTCTTGTTTCATTCAGTTAATTTGTTTAACTTCCTGAAAGTTTAGAATAATATGCACTTTACATTAGATATGCAGGGAAAAGATTTACACTCTTCAGAGCAATATATAAAAAATTAATGCATACTTTTAATGTGTTAAATTAAGAAATTGAATTTTTGTTTACTAGATAATATACACACATACATATATATTTATGTGTCTTTATTATTTTATACAGAATACCCCTATATTTACCACACTATAGTGAAGTGATATATGAATTAGAACATATTAATATATCAAAAATATCCAGCCACTGTCCCCAACATTTATATAGTGAATTACTGCTGATTAGGAGATTCCAATAATGCTCAAATAAAAGATTTATTGCTTATTTTACTTTAAATAATCCATTCTGCTACTGAAACTACATTATTTGAGATGACAATAGCAAATCAAATTCTTCAAGCAAATAAAAAAATTAAACGATTTGAGCAGAATATATTAAAATAGCTTCCATTACCAGCAGAGAGATAAAATGGAGTTAGTGATTTTCGTTTCACTGGATACTTAAATTCTTTTTTAAATCAATATATCAAAAATTAAGAAATTGTATTATGTCTAAGTCAATGTGTGGACATGCTGATACATTAAATAAATGCAGTATGGCTCATAGCTACAAAACGACAATAGTATCTATTTCCACAGTTCATATTACTCAGGTGATTAGTAGGTTGTTTAGAAGAGATCAATTTTATTTAGTAAAAGATCACTACTTGAGTTTTACTTTACTAAGTTTAATGTACAGGTCTCACTTATTGTTATTACTGGTACTTGTTAGTGAGTGAAAATTCACAGCCAATTAACTGCTTTAAACCGAGTTTTCAATTTGGGTATCTATTAGTGATGTTACATGGTCTTTAGTAGGCTATTTAAATTTCAAATACATAACATATACATACACACACAAACAGGTATTTTCTTTTATATACATAAATAAATGTGTGTATAATATCTACATCATTTCCATCTACAATTACATAATATAGATCTCTCATTAATTTTAAACATCATGCAAGATACCTCTCCCCCCCCACACACACACTTATATAATAAAACATTTACAATTCTAAATTGATAAAACTGTAACATCTATCACATTCATTAGCAGAAAAAAAAAGTTTAATAAAATATTAAAGTAAAATATTGACAAATAAAATCATAGATTGTGTATTACACACTGAAATCAATTTATGAACAATTAAATCTACAATGAAAACATTTATCTTACTTCAGGAGCAAGTGTTGAACACACAAGGCAGAGAGGATTTGGTTTCTCTAACTGAGCACAGGAAATTAGCTTATTTGTACTAATATAAGTTTCATTTATCCATGACTATTGAAAAAGAAAAAAAATATTTAAATAAAATGAAAAGACAGAAAAAAAACTATGTACAGTGAAAGAGATGTAATAACTTACTGTTCTACAATTTGAAAGATCACCTTTCAACACATTTAAAATCTGTAAGACAATAAGCCCAGATACTATTGCATTTGTAGTAGCGATTGCAGGGATAATATTGCCAGCAATAGCTGCGGAAAAAGCAAATTAAAAGATATAAACATTAATATGTATAAGAAATTTGAAAAATAAAAAACACCAATATATTATGGAAAAGTACCGTATATTTCTGTGTATAAGCTGAGAATTTTTGGGTCTTAAGACCTAAAGTGTATGTGTGTGGGGGGAGGGGGGGTGTTGACTTATATACAGATCCATAGAACAGATGTAATACATGTGTTTTTTAGTGACATTTTTTGCCGCTGGAGTCAAAATGTTGCAAAATCCACAAAAATTAATAAGATGGTACCAGGCTAGTTCAGGGGTCACTGATGGATGATACTGTTAGGGTAACCAATGGCAAGGGCTGTCAGCTGAGGAAGGGAGTTCTGTCATCTCTCTTGTGGAGCCTTGTGGCTCATGAGATATTTAACAATATTGATTTTCTTGGTCTCACCTGCATTGGTATGTGGATGACATCACCTTGGTAATAAGGGGTAAATTTCAGAATAATGTTGCTAACCTTATGAATACTGCCTTAAAAAAGTAGAGAAGTGGTATATGGAGGTGAATCTAACAGTTAATCCTGATAAGACAAATCTCTTCTTATTCACCAGAAAAAGAATTAAGGATATCCCAGTCATGAAGTTCTTTATCTCAGAACTGACATATCATAATGAGATGAAATACCTTGATATTATCTTTGATAGGACTTTAATTTGGAATAGTCATTTCAAGTTGTGCACCAATAAGGCCAAATGTATCTTCAGGGCTTGTAAGCCTGCTATTAGTTCTAATTGGGATCTATCACCAAGGATGTTTCATTGGATCTACACTAGGGTAGTTGTTTCAATTGTGACTTATGGGTCCATTACATGGTGTTAAAACTTGTCATCATTATGAAATGTAGCTTTTGCCTCTACACAAGCATGTTGAAATACACTTTGCTACCGAAGGTTGAAATTTCTAATGCTGTGGAAAAGTTATTCTGAAAACACCTTGTATAAATTTAATACTCGGATTATTGAACATCATTCTCTAACAATCAATTCTGATTGGGTTTTTAAGCAATTTGACTTTAATGTTGTCTTCTCTTCCAGGCATGAGTAAGAAAAACCTAATAAGCTTCTTACTCATGCTGATGAGGTATGATTTACAAATGGTTCCTAGACATCATCTGGTACTGGGTCTTGGGCCTTATGTATTACCAGGAATATCAGGCTCTCCTTTTCCCTGGGTAAATTAGATTCAGTTTTTTAGGCTGAGATTACAGCTATTCTAGCTAGAGCAAACAACTGCCTAGCAAGAGGGGTTGCTAATAAAACATTAAAGATCTTTACTGATAGTCAGGTTGCACTTTTGGCCTTACATAAGTACTGCTTCTCATCTAAATTGCCATAAGAACATCAACTGATAGGCCATGGTTAATAAGGCTATCCTATTTTGGATACCTGGTTACTGCAGTATTTTTGGTAATGAAATTGCTGACAATATTGCGAAGCATGGTTCTGAGTTGACCTTTATTGGGCCAGAACCAGCACTTGGTCTTCCCCACAATGTAGTTAAAACACTGTTAAGGATCTCTTAATGGTAGAGAGACCTATAGGGCTTAACTTAATTCTAATAATCATAGGCAAGCTAAAGAGCTTAACCAGAAGTTTCCATGGTTGAAAACTAAGGAGCTACTTAAGCTAGGTAGAAATGAGTTGAGGGTTGCCATTAGTCTATTTATTGACTGGTCACTGCTGTCTCAAAACGCATCTGAACATCATTGGCATCACTGATTGTTCAATATGTAGGGGATGTCAAGCAGCAGAGGAGAGTTCGTTACATATTTTGTGCGACTGTGAACATTACTCTGCTAAATATTTTGAATATCTTTGATATCATATTATTGAACTGTGGGAATTAACTAACTTTCTGGTTAAACAGCTGCTTAAATTTATTTCATTTACTGGTCTCTTTGAGATTTAAGTTTTAAATCCTCAACCTGCTGCTGGAATTATTTTATTCTGGGAAAACAGGAGGCTTTCAGTACAACAGACCATGAGTCACAGTACTTGTGCTGTTATGAACTGCCCCAACTTAAATTTAAATATCTAATCTGAACAAAAATAGTTAAAAAGCATAACACTGAAGAGTAAATAAAATCTGCAAAATTTTTTAAATAAGAAAATACGAAGAATGAAAAATAAATTTAAATTGACTTTTATTTGTGTTATAATTGCTTCAAAACAGCAGTACTATAATGGTAGCAGATCGATTAATCTTTTAATAAACACAATTCTGCGTAATCTGGAAGCAACTGATAAATCGTCAAACATAGCCTTTTTTTCTCTTGTGTCGTTAGCATCTAAGTAAAAATACCATTGACCATATGGTCTAATGCAGCAATTATCAAACTATGCATTGCAGCAGTAATCTAGATAAGTTAGAATAAAATTGTGAAGTTAATTAAAATTTAAAATGTAAGTTCTTGTTCTTGCCACTTTTGAAACACGTTGAGGTGTTTTTGTATTTGAATCAAAGAGCGAATGATCCTTTACTTCCGCAGTACTCTGCAGTAATTTGGATGCCATAACAAAAAAGGTATGAGAGGCATAGTCTAGCATTTTAATTTATATAAATTTGATTGGAAAATATTCCACTTGTTTTACTCACTTGGCGACATTTTCGGTTTCTTGATGACATAATTGAACATTTTAGAAATTGTTTTTTCACTTCGGCTTAAAAACAGGTTTTGAACTTGGGTAAATTTTTGAAGAAAAATTGCACCCTCAGCTTTTATATGGATGGGCTTATATATAGAAATATACGGTATGTCAAAATAAATTGCTTTCAGAAAACCTACCTTTTACATCAAATCGACTTTTCTGTTGAATATAGAAACAATAAGATCGTAAGTTGGAACAAGCTGCAACAAAATCTAAACAAACATCATCATCCTAAAGAAGAGGAGGAAATAAAAAATGAAGACTAATAAATTTGCCGTCAAAAAAATTATTTTTATGAGAATTTTTTAAAAATTTGTTTTAGGCTGAAAAAATATTATTTTCTAATACTGCTATTATTTTGAATGAGTACAGCTAATTTAAAAATAAATTTTAAAAACTCTCTTATCAAAAACATGCATATGCACAGCATTTAAATTTAAAGATACATCACGTTCAACACTTAATATTATAAAAGAAAATAAAAATACTATAGCAATAAAAATATTGTAATATTGTTTTACAATATTTTTATTGTTACAGTGCTCTAGAAGAAATATTAATTTATTGCATAGAAAACTGATAAAAGTCTATGACACTTTTTAATTTAATAGAAATATGCATGTAAAGAAACAGCTTGCATTAATATTTTCCTTACCAATTTTAATTTGAAGGATATTAATCATGTTCCGCAATTGTCAATAAGAAACATTTCTCAGAAACAAAGTACTGCACTTAAGAAATTACCAAATAAAATTGTTTAGTTTCAAGTAACTATCTTTATCAAATAATATTATACACAGGTACTGGTGGTGCTACACCAGTACCTGTTGTATATGAAGTGGTCAACCAGTCTAATTAGTTATTTCTTAGATGGGACAACTGAAAGTCTCTACTGAAATATGAAAATACAAAAAAAGAATAATTGGAAAAACTTATGAAAATAAATTAGGTGCCTATGTTTGGATATTTGTAGTTTATTTATTTTTAAAGTTACATAGCTTATAACACAGTTTTAGTACCTTCACTGACACTACCATATTACACGTCAGAATGGCACAACTTTACATGCTATTGATGCTCTTATGAAGTCATATGGTTTATATTTAATGTGGCCCTGAAAGTTTTCAAAGAGGTTGTTACACAAAATAAAGACCCCCCCCCCTAATTTTTAATATGTGTGGATTTTTAAACTTAGTGTTTGAACTTTATAAACATTTTTTTTTAAGAACATTTTAACCCATTAAAATACTATTTATTCTGTAATCAGCTTCTGAGAACAGAGATATCATTTTCACAAAAGAAAGGTGTATAAATTCAATTAACATTAAAATTGTTATTTGTAATATAATATGTGAATTATTTGAGTGATTTAAATCTAAGAAGTGTCTTACTTAAGTATTCCCTGTTCAGTTTAACCATTCACAATTGAATGGTAAATATCTATATATTTACATATAAAATATTTCAAAAGAGATGGTGTAACTAATGTTTCACTATAAAAGTATTAAAAAACAAATGTATAATCTTTAAACTATTAATTTATTACTCTTTTACTATAAAGAGCGATAGATGGATGATATGTTTTTAAGTGGATTATTTTTACTTGGGGATTTTATTTATTATGTTTTTTATTATATATGTGTTTTAGTGTTACCATTTAGTTTTATTATCATTTTTTTTCTTTTTCATGGTTGTACATTTGTTTTAACTTCATGTTAAGGTAACAGTGATATACATAGATTCCTGGGAGTGTTACATAAGTGTAAAACCGATTTAACTGGGGTATGGTGAATTGCAACCCCCACTTAGTCTTAAATATATCACATTCTGTGGATGGTTCCTCTTTTATCTTTTAGAGATTTTATAGTGTGTGTGTGTGTATGTATATGTATATATATATATATATATATATATATATATATATATATAAAGAGAGAGAGAGATTGTTCATTAAACCCTTTAAACTCCATAACTTATAACATATAATTCATAATATCACTAATGACAACCTTATTATTTGGTGATTTTCTTACTCCTGTGCTACCAATGACAATGGCATATTTAATACCTAATTGCTATTTAGAGTTATTCTGTTCACACCGATATGAACAAATGAAAACACATAATAATAAGTGGGCCAAGATGGCCTAATGGTCAGTATGATGGGTTAGAATGGCTTAAGCTTGGTTTAAGTCTAATGGTACTTTAGTGTACCATTTCCCTGTTACCCACAGTACAAGCAGATCAACTCTATCAATCTAGATGTCCTCTCTCACTGGGAAATAAGCAGGTGGGAGTGAGAAACAGGAGCAAAAATCAAAACTGAGAAAATTTGTCTATGAGGCAATATGAATGCCTTACAACTGGAAGAATAGGCAGCCCACTGCAAATATCAAAGTTCCAGAACAAGCAGAGATGCAAAATTTGTAATCATTGGAGACAATTTCTAGCAAAAGGAAAATAGATCTTGAAATATTTAGTCAACTGGCTGGGATTTAAGGGATTAAAAATGTATTAAAAACCACATAAAATATATTCATACATGTTTTACTATATTAAGAACTTTTTTAAAATTCAAATAACAGAAGTAAAAGTAAATTTACTTTCAAAATATTTACAAATAAAAGCAATATGAACTATCCAAGCAAAAGTTGATAGTAAATAATTATTAAAATGCATAAATTTAAAATTGTTCCAGTAATGATTTCAAGAATAACATCATTTTACTTACCTTATCCCACACTAAGACTGTACCAGTTCCACCCTCTTCAACTCTCTGACGAAGAGCAGTTAGACATCTAATAAATACATCTCCACATTCTTTCAAGCTCCATCGTCTAAAATCTTGAATTTCTGATTCTTTACTACGACTACTTCCAGGAACTAAATAAGTTGAGATATTTTTTAAATTAATTTCTCAATATTGGTTTTAGGGATGAAATGGTTAGATAAGTCCCTTATCGGCCAGATACAAAGATCATTCTAATATTTAAAATGACCATTTTCTCAAAATAAGGTAATACCTAAAAAGTCTTTAGAAATTTTAATGTATTTCCTCTTGTTCTAGTGGTAAGCCTCACCCCAACAGAATAACAATATAGTTTATTATATGTGTTGTTAAAAAAAATTCAAGCAATGATTTTAATTGTTAGAAAATTATAGCAGTACCTGCTTTAATATTAACAATTAAAATAAAAAGCTAACCAAACTTCTTTTGAAGAATCTTAAGATGCTACAAAAAATAACCCTTTTAGAATTGAATTTTTAAACCTTGAATATCAAATGCATTTTATTTGTCTTGTAGAACAAGCATTAAACTATTACCAGACACTGAAATAAAATCATTGAGAAAAACAAGGATGAACATGAAATAGGCCAAATATATGCCAGATATCAGTTTTATTCCTCCCTGATTTTAAATGCTACAGTTGGATTTTTGCAAAAAAAAAAAGGTCAAATTATACAAGGGTTTATTGCTGAAGCTGACTTTGAACTGCATAGAACAAACATCCAATAGCAGGATTTAAATTCAAAGAATTAAGTATTGAAAAGCAGTTCTTACCAGTTTTTAATTTCATTTCCTTTGTGATATGAGTGATACAGATATCGAATATTGCCAATATCAGAATATTTGAGAATCTACAGGATAAGATGAGGGGGTTTGGGATAGCATATTAATATCCAGGGCTGTACATGCACTGAAACTTTTAATATGGAGGGAAGAATCAGAATGATGTACATTAGAATGCATCACATTGGCTCGGGTAGCCTGCTAACATAAAGATTTCTTATTACAATGTAAGATTTAATTGTCTAATGATGTGAATTACATTACCCTGAAGGACATATACTTTCAAAGAAATTAATAAAATTTTAAATATTTTCACAAAATTTCAGTAAAGCAAGTTATGAATAGTTTAATACTTTTTTCTTTTAGGAATTTAAGAACAACTTCAACCTATATTTTATTACTCTTCAGTACAATAAAAATTTAAATGTTATATTTCTTGAATGAAATACAGAGGAAATTAATTACCAGCATCTGGTAGGTTTTCAAATGTTAATGGAGTTGGGCATTTTCTGGTTTTCCATAAATCTTCCATTTTTTGTAAATACAAAATATCATCATGGAATAACTATAAAGAAAAAAAAACCCTAAAGATTATACTTCCAAATAGTCATATATGAGAAAAATTATTGCTGTGAGTAATATACACACATACCTTAGTAAATAACTGGTGTGGGTCATAATTAGTTGAAATAGCCCAATCTCTAGTTGAAAATCTCTCAGTTGGAGGACTGTTATCAGTTCCTAAAAAATATTTGTTTTTAAAAAATTATATATATATCACAGGTAAAAAAAAAAATTCATCACACACATTTGAAGAATATTGCCTATACTTTTCAATTGCCACAGTTTGCTTGAAAATATTAACTTATTGCAGTCATGCCAAGAAAGACACTTTCTTAAAGACCAGATAAATAAAAAACCTTTATTTTCACATGAACCTGGAGGAACACCGGACATGTCATCCATAGTCAATTTGACAATAATTACGAACTTGGTATGTCAATTAAACATCCACTCAAGCAATTGGTTTGGTACAATTTTCAATATATCTATATATAAAGGTCATTTTTTAATCTATATATATAAAAATGAATTTGTGTCTTCTGTATGTCTGTGTGTACTTAATAAACTCAACCATGCATCCAATTGGCATGAAAATTTGGGAAATTATTAGGTATATCCATAGGAAGGTTTTTGTAAATTTTTAACATTCGAATTCCATTCCTTCCCCCCTCTTTCGAGCGTTTCCTGCCATTATTCCAAGCATTATTTACCTAACTTTGGACAGAAATCCTTGATACTGCTGAATGAACATATTCCATATTAATACATCTTGAATTCCGAGATTAAAATCTGACTCTGACTATGTATGTATGTATGTGTATGTGTCTATCTCCTTCCGAACTGCTGGACACAGATGGGTGCCGAAGGTACCAAAAGACGCGGAACAATCCACAGATGTCATTTCGCCATTCGCGTTCCAATATTCCACTTAGTTTGAAAGATATTAACGATAAACCAAAAAAAAAAAATGCTAGTTTAATTTTGCAACACGAGTTTTCCATTGTTGAGTTGGCATCTAAATATGGCAGTGTTATTTATTCATTATTGGCATTATTATCGTCAGATATTTGGTACTTGGGAAACACAAAAAGATATCTACGCTATTTAAATTTAAGTGTATGTATATAAATATATGATGACATTTATGTATATAAGATTTTATTTCTTATCTGCTAAACGCTAAACTCACTTTTGTTTAGGAAATCACTTTTTTCTATTTTATTTTCTTGGTGAGATTTTTATTTTCAGTAATTAAAAACTTGCCATGTTCTATCAAATTTGTTTTTATTTCCCAGGTGGCATTTATTAAATAAAAACTAACATATGGTTATAGGTTTTGGTACCTAAAACTCAACTATGCTAGAGAAAAAAATTGGCAAGTGATATACAGGGAACAAATAAGTTTTCATTTTAGAAATGGCAACTATGAAATATTGAGATATTGCAGCCACTTTTGATTAAAGTTTAAAATGTGATTTCAAACAATATAATTGTTCTCAGGGTTTTAGCCTTATATACTTATTTCATTTTACAAATATTAATTTGGTATATTTCTTTCATTTTAAATTCAATTGCGCCATTTTTATTTATCCAATTTAAGACGTCAGTCTGTACTTCACCTATTCTTAAATAAGCTTGGCAACTTTCGGTATATATTTCTTTTAATTACGTTATAAAAATTGAAATCCTTTATGTAACTTCATTCTTATGATATCAATTTCAGGTAATATAATTGTTCTCGGCTTTTGACCTTATGTGCTTAGTTCGTTTTATCAATATTTCGTATTTTTCTTTCATTGTCAATTCAATTGCGCCAATTTTATTTATCCAATTTTGAGACCGCACTAACATCTATTCATAATTAGGCTTAATAGAATTACTTAAGGAAGTCATTTCAGTCAATCACGTTCTGGTATTCTAATTAGTTCTAAATATATTATTTTAAAACCAACAAAAACACCGTTTTAATTAAGTAGTGCAATCATGAAAAACAATGACCATATTTTCATTGTTGTCATTCTTTTTGCCAGATATTAGGTAATAGAATTGACGTTAATGCAGAACAACTATTGCCTATCCAGCCAAACCGTTGTTTGTTTGAAAAATTTGAACTGCGACAGATTTTGGTATTTTGTTAGTAATTTATTATATTCTTGAAGAATTTTTCAAGACTTTACCTTTGATACATTTCTTTAAAATATATTTGTATATATATATATATATATTATTAAAATTCGAGTGTAAATAAATGCATTTGTAAACATAAAAACGTTTGTATGCATTACTTCGTCCAATCTGCTGAATGTTTAAACTCTTTCCACCATAGAAATACTGTAATTACAATCAGTTAAAAGTATATTAATTAAAATATGTAATGAGTAATGCCATTTATTGCCTATAGTTACCACTATTTGTCATATGCAATAACTTTTTCTCTTTGAAATATCCAAGTATCAAAATCATTTTATTTTTAATAGCTAAATGTTTTACTTCATCAAAATATGTAAATCTTTATTTTCGTTTCTCAAATGTTTTAAGAAGTATTTTTTCTGTTATATTTTGGCATGATTTTTATTTTCAATAATTACAAATTCGTCATGTTCTATCAAATTTGTTTTTATTTCACAATTGTCATTTTTTAAAGAAAAAGTTATCGTGATAGGTTTTGTTATTTAAAATTTAATTTTTATGTATGTAAAACATTAGTACTAATCTCGGAAATGAATTATACTATTCAGAACTGTACATATATATTACTCTCCAGAGTATTTTGAAATTTGACTCCTACATTAAAAAAAAGTCGTGGAATTGGGAATTATTAGCGGCTCACGGGCAACACAGTGCACTTACTGGACATGCAGCTATTAATAAACTGTTATAATCGTCAACAATCTGAAACATACGAAATTTATTCTGCATTTCTATTAATATGTCTTATTATCTTTAATAGTGGTTCTAAACCTTTCATCGAAATATTTTAAAACCCAGACTGAAGGCTGGGTGCGAAGCAGCTAGTTTTCAATATTTTTAGCATAGAAAGTGTTACTATGGTTTAAAAATGATAACTAGGTATAATTGTGTTGTTGACTTTAAGATCTACAGTTAGAAGATGACTAATATTTTTGTAGCACATTTTCACATATATGCAACTATTTGGTTAGTGTACATTGATAGAGATAAGTACTGCTTTTTAATTTGCTTAGACTTGTATTGAGATTTCCAACTGAAAACTCATTTTTATTTGAATAAAATATACCCTGTATTCAGAAACAGTGTAGCTTTCTATAATACTCAGTGTAACTTGAAGGTCACTGATTTTTCTAAGACCAAGTGTAACTATGGTAACAACAGTTGGGGAATGATTTTACTCTTTTTTCCCACTATGTTAAGGGATCTCATCCACTGTAAATGGGTCTTGGTGCATGATGAAAGTGTTTGTTTAGACTTCTCTTTAAATACTTTAGACTCTACACAAAAAAATTAGAGTAATTTCAGACCTCTTTCACAGTATATAAATTTAGGATATAGTCCATTTAAATAAAATTACAAAAGATTTTAAAACTATTATATCCCGATCCATAAGATTTAAAAAATTCTAATCAAAAAGTAAACTTTTTTTAAAATACATAGTTGCATTATTTACAGGAAGAATTAATATTGATTATTTAGCTAATTTTAATGACTAATCAGTTACAATTTCTTTCTATTTTCCTACACATTTGTATAAATCTTTTAATCTGAATATCAAAAATATTTCTTATTATTAATTTATTCAAAAGAATCTAGTTTTGAAATTGCTTAAATTTACATTGTATGTTAATAACTATATTATAAATTTATGTGGATCATAGTAAAATTTCTATTCCAAAATTCTACTGTATGAATTATTTTATGATTTTACAAGAATTGAAAAAGGTCTTATGCATAACGATATTTCGTATAATTTTTATTAGGTATTTTAAGATTTATGATCTTTTGAAACAGTTTCAGAAAATGAAAATTTGTTTAGAAGGTATAATACTGCTAATGTCTTATTAAACTTTCTAAATTAAAATGAGTTTTCATATTTTTACAAAAACATCTGTGATATATTATAACCTTCATACATAGTTAAAATTTTCTTTTTGTAAATAGTTAATGCATTTATACACAGCTGAAAATTTTGACTTTGTGCGTATAATTTGTATTTTGTTTAAACTAAATTTTTTTAAAGAAAAATATTTCAGGTTTTTGTTAAAGGAAATACTTTCAAAAAACAATGCAAAAATTAAAGAATTTTGTCAAATATTTTCAGTTGCTAACTGAGCATAAAAAAAATATAAATATATAAACTTATGTATAATATACTTATTAACTTTTAAATATAAACAATTATGAGTATACGTCTAAAATGTGATTACTGAGCTGTGCTAGAGTGGCACCATGAAAATATTTCAATAATAGACAACTTCTGCAAAACAGATCCCGATGACAAATATTTTTATAATCCATAGACACATAACTGTATAGTTTTTAAACAGTACAGTTATATTAAATTTATATAATACTCTGAATAAATTTCTGCAATAATTACTTTATTCATAAATTTATGACATAACAAAAAAAAAAAAAAAAGTGTATGTGTACTTAAAATATAATACATTCAAAGTGCTTGAAAAATCTGAAAATTACCTGTTTCAGCATTAGTAATATCTGGAGAAACCTCATCATCTGCATCGGATTCACCAAATAACTGACTAAAAAAATAAATTTTATATTATACAAAAATAACTAAATAACTTTTTAGTTCTAAATATTTTAAACACATACTTCTTTTAAAGAGCTTAATTTTTATGAGCCTTGATTTTGAATAACAATGAAAATATAGCATCTAAATACATTTAATGCAACTGCATGTTAAACTAAATAACAGAGAGAATAAATCTGAAGAAATTTACTATTTTTAATTTTTCCTTATAAATGAGAAAATATTTCAATTAAAAATAATTATAAATTGAAGAAAAAGTTTAACACCAATATGCATCTTAAATGAATAACACGTAAGAAGGATTTATTCATACAGTCGAACTAGTTTATAACGAGCTCAGATTTACCGAGGGAAGCAAGAATACTTGGATCAATGTTAAGTCTATGGAACAGAAGTCGCTCTTAAACAGCAAGACCTGGTTTTAGTAAGCAATATTTTAAACATGTTTAAACATATAGATTAATGAAAATAAATAAATGTTTTGGTAAGAATCTTTTCCTTCATTTTTCTTTCCGTTTATTGTTTCTTTCCTTTAAGACTGCAGCGCAACTAGAAATTTTTCACTGGTTGGGGGGGGGAGTTAATTGTTATTAAATTAAGAAAAGTATTTTAATTAATTAATATAATTAAAGTAAGTATTAACTAAATTTTAAGTAAACTCAATCATTTGACCTTCCACACCTGCCCCCTTCTGGTTGCATACCCGCCTTAAGGACATGTTTATTACGAGCACTCGGATTTAACGAGCAAATGTAACGGTCCCTTTGTGCTTGTTATAAACGAGTTCGACTGTACTATTCAATAATTGTAGTCCTTTTCCCACTCTGTTCAACCTCCATTGGGTTATTTGGTCATTATACGAATACGATACACATACACAAGTTGAGAACAAAATGAATTTAAATTAAATTATATATATATATAACCAAGGTTAATTTTTACATAAATTCCATTAAAGAGAAACTGCTCTACATTTTATAATGTACTGGGGTGCATAATCAGGATCAAAGAACAAGCAGAGTAAAAATTTTTAGATGAAAAAACAAATGGGGCAGAGTGCCCTGTAAACCCTGCATCTATAACATGACATATAAAACTAAAAAATTTTGGGAATAATAATGAAATGAGTAAACAGGAGTAAATATAATTACTTAAACAAGTGCTTGGCCCATACAATACAATGGACTGGTTCAGAAGGTGTATTTCGTATTGTACAACCAGGATATGTCTTTTGAGGCTTTCGTGGTAAACATTCAAAGCATTCTGTAACTTTCTGTTAAAAAAAAAATAAAAGTAATTTAAGAAAACAAAACAAAAACTTTTTATTTCAATAACTACACACATTCTCTATCCGATTTCTTTCCTTTATCAAAGCATTACACAATAACAACATTTAATGTAATTTAAAATCATTAAAATTGTTTTCATACAAAATGCAGAATATAAAAAATGAAGAATGTAAGATGTTACATGCGCATAAACATACCTTTGATTTTCAATATATTTAATTTTTGAAATCTTAAAAAATCAAGAAAGCAAATTTCAAAACATTATTTCAATAATAAACTTGATTACTTACTCTTTTATATACTGTAGTTTGGCCAAGAAAACCAGCTGAACCACTTTCAATAAGTGGCACCTCCGCAGCCATACACATTCGATTCACATGACTTCGGGCAGCTAAGATTGTAATAAATAAGTAAATTACATTTGCAAAAATTAATCAAAGGGAAATTAATCTGAATTTAAAAAATAAACTTTCATTTTGTTCTTAAAAAGCAAAAATTTTTTTGGTTTTGTTTATTCTCAATATACTTAAATTTGAAATGTAGTAAAAAAGAACAGAATAAGAAATGCAACACAATTCACAATAAATAACATGAAGGGCATATATCAAAGGAAATTATCTACAAAAGCTATAGGTTCCACATTCCTGTATTTATTATAATTTAAATAATACCTTACTACACTAGCAATAAACATAATCCACCTTGTGTAATTTTAAAAATTGTTAATATCAAATTTCATTTATAACAGAATTGACATGTTTTAAGAAAAAAGAGTAATAATAATAGATTTAAGTACAGATATCCAACTTAAAAGATTATAGCTAAAATATAATTATAACAGGAGGAAAACCAGAGGAGAAAAAACTAGTATATATGCTGTTATCACATAATTTAAATAATCTTACAATCATTTTCCTTATTGCTATCTTACAACAAAATAATTTAGAAAAACACTCACCAACATTATCTAATGCATTTGCCACTGCAGTGAACTGTCGATAAAACTCTACGTTGTACTTTGGGCTAAGGGAGCAAAGAAAGTGATTATTCAAAACTATTACATGAAATTATCTCCAATACATAATACTTTTTTATATTTTTAAAAGAGTAAAACATTTCACTTTTTTAGCAATAAGTGCTAATACTAATGCCCTTATTTCATGCTTACTACTTACATGCATTTAAGTATTCAACAAACACAAAAGTAAAAAATTTGTGAAAAAAGAAAAAAAAAGGAAAATGCAAAAGAGAGAAAAAGGAAATTAAATAACTATTAAAAATTACTGCTTAGATTTACTTAATGCAAAAACAAGTACCTAAATATGAAATATGCAAGAATCTAAATAACTTTTGATCAATATAAACAAGTACCCAAGTTTTTTAGTACAAAAAAATACTTAAAACAGATTCAAACCACATGCTTCTTCAATGTGCTTAATTAATAAAAAATAATAAATTCACCAATACAGTTGAACTTTATTAAACTTAGGAACTATATTGTTTGTTTGTTAAACCTGAACCTTTAAGAAAAATGCTAGATTGCACAAAATAACTTGCATAAAATTACATACTATCTTATATAAGATTTATATATATATATATATATATATATATATATATATATATATATACATAAAATGGTGAGAAATTGGCAGAAAACCATAAGATTTATATATATATATATATATATATATATATATATATATATATGAGACAAAAAAATGGCTCTTTCCTTATTTTGTTTTTTTTTTAATTTCCAAAAAAATAAAAATCTTAATTTTTGGAACAAACCCACAAAAAATTTCGGATATCCCTGAATTCAATATTTGATATGGCAGTCCATTTTCAAGCACATGGGCCCGGAGTAACGCTTTCCTCCTCTTGGGTTCAGAAACAGGTTTAACAAACAGATTTCTTGACATTAGACAAAATTTGGGTCACCCTATAGTATTGAAACTTAGATCGTTATTTGCTGATAACTTTCAAGCACCTTCCAATAAATAGCCTAAGACTTTTTTTTTCTGCGGGAGGAGAGTGAATATCTCACCAAAAGAAAATATTAGAACTAAAATGCTATCAAAACAAGGGAAAGACAATGTATGTGATTCGTTCCGCAGTTCCATAACTCCGTAAGTTGAGAAAGGAAAAAGGAATAAAAGGAGTGAATGGCTGAAAGAAAAAAGAAATAGGAGGAATGAATAGCCAAAAAAAGGAGGAATGCCGTGAAATAGGAAAGGTTTCTAGAAAGAAAGAAAAAAAAAAAAAAGTGCTGTGGTGTCTGAGTAAGCAGGAAATGAGAGCATAAATTGCATATTTCACACTGAGATATACTATTAAAAAATAAATAAAAATAGAGACTGTGATGATAAATTATGAATTAACAGACAATTAAAGCTTAATATTAAAAGTGATTGATAGAAAGATCAATACTTATTATAAATATATGACATGGATGAGTGATTAAGGCATGGAAGACACATTTGATTTCATATATAAAAACTTTATTATAATCCTTCTGTCCATGGCTATGCCATTTAGATATCCTTTGTTCTCATATTTTGCCACGACAAGTTGGTGGATGCTATCAGCCTAGGTTCCCACCCAGAACTGTCTTTTTTTAAGCAAAATTGCTGTCTACTTCCGCATCAGTTTTTTTACTCTGTATAGTTCTGCTCGAGGGTGTGTCTTTCTCCTATTACATTATTGTTAATGAGTTTTAATTACTTTTAATTATAATTTGCTTAGTTCTTAACCCCCATTTTTAAACCTGATGTTCAAACCATTTATTTCCGTGTATTTTGGACCTTTCCATAAATCTAAAGGGGGAAATCAGCTTATATATAGATACTTAGTACAGATATAGTATATATCATTCTTGGAGGCATTTTTGTCATTGGCAACAAAAAGTTCCCAAATTGTAACTAAACCATTTTTAAGTATAAAATAATGAAAAAAATATAAAACAGCAAAAAATAAATTTGAAAAATTTTATTTGTTTTTTAAATTTATATCAACTTTTAGCTGCATTATAATCATGCCGAAATAGCTGTACTGCATCTGTAGCAACAGGCTAATCTTCTAAAAAAAATACTGCTACATAAGCCAGGAGCAATCAATAAATTGCCAAAAATAGCAGTTTTTAAACATTCTTGTTTATATTGTTTTAATTTATAAATAAATGCTAATTTTAGATAGAGTTACTGGAGTTGAAACTTTTGTTATTGAAATTTATATTTAAATTAAAAAAAAAAAAAAAAAAAAAAAAAAACAGACTGTATGTTTAGCACCACAATTAGTAAACAGAGTATTGCTGCAGTAATCCAGAAGTCAGCATAAACTTATGAATTAAAAAAAAAAAAAAAAAAAAAAAAAAAAAAAAAAAAAAAAACAGCATGAAATAACTTAAAAATTAAAATTTGTTTTTGGGAGCCATTGCAAAAAAGTTTGAGAAGCTTTGATTTAATGTTTTACATTACAGCTATTTGATTGGAAAAAAATTTACCCCATTTTACCTGCTTGTCAACATATTTGAACATTACAGAACATTATTTTGGCTTATAAATGGGTTTTCAATTCTGGGTAACTTTTTATTAACCATTCTCAGCTTATATACAGATGGGCTTATATTCAGAAATATACAGTGTAAAACACACACACACAATTTCAGTGCAGCTCACAAAGTATTTTGTGATGACAAGACCTGTTATAAAAGATTTTTAAAATATCTTAACTACTTACTAAATACATTCACATTAATTGCCCAATATCTTTAACCATCTTAAATTTATCAGATTAACCAAAGAGAATTTATTTGACATTTATAAAGAGATATATGCTTGTCCATTAGTAACATGATCATTAAATTCATTTTAGAACTGCATTAATAAATGTTAACATAATATTTATTCTTTTAAAACCCTTCTTAATCTAAACATATTACACCTGAGTAATAAGAACAATATTTACTTAGTAATAGAATCATGATAAGCTGTAATATCAGCTCTAGGATTGAACTTTAAAACACTTTCCTTTGCAACCTGCAAAATAAATAACATTATATTTAGTATTGTCTGCTTAAAAAAAAAAAAGAGGATAATTAACAGTAGAGAAGACAAAGTTCAGCGTTTCTATAACACACTAAAAAAAAGAATGCATTTTATAGTCTTTTTATTACTGTATTAGTCTTTATACATTTATATTTTTAAAGTTCTAAAATAAAATTTTCATTACAATTTTTTTACTTTTAAAACATGATTTCATTTACATTTAAGTTTACAGAACATAGTTTTATAAACTTATATAACAGTGTGATTCAAATATAAAGGAAACCTTTTCACATTTCACAAAACAAGACAAAACAGCAGCAACTTCAAATGATCATCACTTTTTAATTGGCTTTGTAAATGTTTTTGTATATTTTAGATAATGTTTTTTCAAAAATGTAATTCCAAAAGTAGGAAAAAAAGCAGAAATAATTTTTTGTAATAGATCAATTTGTGCGAGTCGAATTCTTATAAAATGTTAGCAATGACAAGCTCAAATGTTTTTCTATAAAAATAACACAATACACATCAAAAAAATCTTTTAAATTTGAAGTAGAAACAGATATTGGATATACAGAGCTTCCTTGTCTGCCAGCTATGAAGAAGTAAATTTATTTTTGTTACATTTTAAGCTTTTTTAAAGATTATTAAAAAAATAAAACATTTAAATTATAACAAAATTAAATTTACAAAGACTGTCAATTTAAATAAATAGAGTGGAACCTGCTTAAGGAGTTTTCATGCTTAAAATGTTTAATTCTGTAGTCTTGATTTTTACTATGCATTGATAATTACAAATTCCCTATTTAAGAAGTTTTTCTGTTTAACATTTTTCCCACTTGAGATGTTTTTTTCTTCATTGAACACCCATTTCAACTTTGTTGTAAAGTGAAAGTTTTGAGCCAATAGAAATTCACTGGCCTTAAGAAAGATATAACAAAAAGGAAGGGAGAAATACATCCACATGGACATTTTCTATGGATGGAAAGTAAAAAAATAATTATCAGGTTACTCTTAAGAGTTGTTGGGTACACTCCCATTCTTTTTATCATTCAAGAAGAGTTGGTTCCATAACAGTGTCTGAGACCCACTGGTAAGCCATAAAATATGCAAGACAAAGAAAGACCTTTCCAATTAAAACCCCTAAATCATACGATTTCTACAGCGGTAACCAGAAACTTTTCATTAATGAATGCACATACAAAAGTATACATTATCACAAAAATCTTTTTGTCATGTTATCTGCCAACACATTCATTTTGGTTGTTTGAGATTCAGTGCCCCAATTCAAAACTAGAATTATTTTTAAAAATCTAGTTTAGATACATTTTAACTATTTCTTTTTAGCCTGGAAACACAAAAAATTTGGGGCATTATTAAATTGTCGTAAAGTATCCAATGAATATTTATTGAAGGAATGTTTTTTTTTTTATGACAAAAACTCTAGCAGTTCTACTTTTTCACATTATTTAATTTTATAAAATGCATCATAATACAATTATAAATTGTACACTGTTATTTTAAAGATTCAATTTGCTTTATGTAATCATTAATTTTATTTTAGCTTCTATGATTATTAATATTTTCTGTTTCAACTGCTTTTTAATCAATTTTGATTTTTTTCTTTTGAGATTCAACAGCTTATATTTTAGAAGGTTACTTTTTTGTTTCTCTATATTCTCATTTAAAAGCAAATACGCTTTTTTTTTTTTTTTTTTTTTTTTTAAAGCAAAATTTTCAAATGGATTTTTTTTTTCTTGACTTGCAGAATGTTACATTTAAAACTTATTTTCAGAACATTTTTTGATTTTCAACAAGGTTTTCATAATTTTCCAGATAATTCCATGCTATTTCTAGAATTTCTAAATTATCTAATAATTTAACTTACATTTATAAAAAAAATATATATATAAATATTTATAAATAATAGGGGAGACTGGGGTAAAATGGACCACCCCCTATTATTTATTTTATTTATTATTTTTAATGTTTAATATTTTGATAAATAGATGACAGCACTGCAGTCTTGAAAATGATTGTGTATTTGTGTGTTTAGCTGACAATTTAACCATTTTATTCTAGAAAGTTTATTTGTGGTAGTCAGAAGTAAATATTTTCATCATATCTTCTTCTCTTCATTTAAGAATTGTGATTTGGAGGATTTAACTTCTCACAATAAATTACTAAGATAATGTATTATATTTAATGTAGCTAAAACAATTTAATATAAGATTTTTTTTTTTTTTAACTCTTTTTGCCAGTATTACACATGGGCTAAAATGGACCACCAGAACCTGGGGTAATATGGACCATGGTCCATTTTCAAGGTTGTGTTTTTTTTTTTATTTCTGTATCCTATATACTTTTCTAAGTTGATTTTATGTGTGATACTTTAAAAAATATGCAATCAGGACTTAAAGTAACAGATATATGGCCATTCAATAAAAACGTCTTTGAGGATATCGAATATCTCTCATCACATGCGACTGATCAACCATCACCAGATTTTGAATTACCAAGTACAGCTGATCATCAACCAAGCACAGGTTATCAACAATCAAGCGTAAGCATAGATGATCAGCAACCAAATACATCACAATCAGTTCAAAGTGAAAATCATCAGTTGAAAACAATATCACCTTTTGAATTACGCCCCTTGGCAAAAGCTAGCATGCACAAGACAACAAACAACCGAAAGAAGAGTGCATAAAAAATTCTAACTGATACACCAGTAAAAACGATGATTGAAAAAGATGTCAAAGAGAAGGAAGAGAAAAAATTAAAACAGAAAAATGCTGCTTTAGTTAAAGCTAGGAAGAATTTAGAAAAAATGTTAGTCTTAGCTATACAGAAAAATGATAAAACTGTGCATTTTAAAGCAAATAAAGAAAATTTATGTGGATCAGAAAGTTCGAGTGATTCGGAAAATATGTCTGTTTATAGTGATACACAACACAGTGATAAATAAAGCAATTCACAGCATGATGCTAAATTTGATAATGAGTTTAAAGTTGGCAAGTATGTTTTGGTTAAATTTTTGACAAAAAAGACAGTGGTTCATTTTGTTGGTTTAATAACCGGAAAAAATTAAGATTACATTCTTCTGAAATTTATGAGGCAAAAACCTAATCAAAATGTGTTCATTTTCCCTGACAATGTTGATTAATCACTTGGAAATGTTCAAGATATTGTGATGAGTCTCCCAGACCCTACTGCTTCTCAAGAAAATAGCAGACTTTCAGTAACACACAAATCTTTTGGTATATCATTCATTAACTTCAATATTTGCTAATATTATGCTTTATATGTACAGATTGAAGCTATAGAAAATAAATATAATACATTTTGTGTTTTGTACTATTAAATAACGTACTACATTTAAGTTATCTTTAGAAATTTTTTTTAGGTCCATTTTACCCCGTGTCATGGACCATTTTACCCCGGGGTCAGGGTAAAATGATCCACTTTGTCACTTGCTATTAAAAAAATTATAATAAAAAAAGTAATTATAATAATTGGTTTTGACTGAGTGTAATATAAAGCCTAATATACAGGTAATATGCATATATATTATGATTCAAAAAGTCATTAGTTTGAGAGTAAATACTCAAAATTCGCAAAAGCGGACCATTTTACCCCGGTTTAAGGCATAATTAGATATTTTTGTAATTATAGGAATAGATAAACAAATTTTAATACAAATGCATGTGATTGAAATAAAATTAAACTTAGCATTTAAGAAAGTGGGAATAATAGTACACTAAAAGACTAAATGAACGATTTAAAATTAATTATCTTCTACTTTTGAAAGTTGAAAATAAATCAAACAATTCTATCATTTTATAAGTTTTATTATCATTTTACTGTTATACTAAGTACCCTTTAGTAATTTTTGTCTTATTTATCTAATAAAGTATATATATTCACTTCATTATTGACAGCAACTTTACATTTTAATCAAATATCTTTATTGAAAATGTCAAAGTATAAATGACAAATATTTTATACTAAAAATGAATGCTTAAGATACTAACGGTGACACATTTTATTATGAATATAAATCTATTCTGGATTGTATACAAAATTTTGAATTACATTGCACTTTGTGTGGACATTATAGTAGCATATTTATAGACACATTAAGCATGACTGTATATAATGAATTGATAGGTTAGATGGAGCACTGTAGTCTACTTTTTTACAAGAGCTAATGAGACAGGGATCTACTCCTTAAAGTCGATTCCAAATGGCTAGGAACATACATACCTGCAGTGAAATTCCAATCCAAATACTCTGGTACTAAAACCATTAATCTACCTTTTCAGACAATATTTAACATATTATGAACTGAAAACATATTTTTAAAATAGTTTTATCCTGATGAGAATACAATTAAATTCTTATCTAAACTATCAAGCACAGGGTAAAGGTATAAAGTTTGTATTTTCGTAAATTATAAAAGCCATTGGTTTGGATATTATTTTAAACAATTTGAATGCATCTACTTTTAATTACCAGTTAAATGTTCTCAACTTTGACATTTTAGAGCAAAATATTCTTCATTATAAAATTTACATTGAATATTGAAATTAGATATTTGAGATAATAAATATTTTAAAAATATCATTACACTTCTTTACAAATAAAACACAAATATAATTTTTACTAGAGCTATTAATTTAATTTTTTTACTTACTACTGCTTTTGGTTTTCCAATATGTTGTTTGTGGAAAAGAAACTGTCGGTTAAGATTACTCAAATCAATTGTGTCCAAATCAATCTAAAAAAGAGGAACAATTATATATTACTATATATGTAAATAAACAAACATGCATAATTCATTAAACTTGCACTGATGCTTACTTTTAGAGAACACTAACATTAAATACATTGTTTTCGTGAATTCCCTCGCCTTCAGTATAGTTATCTATTTTATTGCTCTTTTAAAGGTTTACCGCCACCCTTATATGGCTAGTTGGCACTATTGATACCAAATAATATCGGCAAAACAACAAGGGGGTACCCTGAACTGCTTTTTCACCATTCCCTCTACTTATACATTGCTAATATATATGTATAAGGGATTAATAAGAATTTTAGTATTAATTTCGGTTCAAAATTTCTCAAAATATATGAAAACTTTGCTACACTAATGAATATGATATAAGAATGTCACAACTAAGGAATCCTATGTCAAAGCTTCTTGGTCAACTTTAATGATAAATAACATACTACATATACTAGAAATGCTGTAAAGGAATGTCTACCCTGAATTATTTAACATATTATAATTTAATAAAACATTCAGCTTAAAAGTGTTATCTTTTCACTATATTTGAATTAAGAGAAAATTGTAACTCACATGCTCTCATACTTTAAAACACAATTTTTCACACTTTGAATAATCTAAAGCTTGAAGAGTAGAATAAGAAAGTTATCATCTTTTTAAGGCAGAGATATAATGATTTGTTTTAAAGTAATGTGTATCGTATAATTCTTAAGCAATATGTGTCACTTATTTCTTGTTAAAAATTTATTAGCCATAAAGAGTACATAAATTTACTCTTTGGTTTTAAGGTTATGATTAATGATAAAATTTATGTTAAGAGTAAAAATCATCCTAACACAATTCCATTCGGAGGGCAGGGAAGTATAATAAATTTAGACTTTATGATGTTGAAACGTATGGGGGTACCACGTTCTGTTATCAAACCAAGAGGAGCGATATGAATATTCACAGAGACAATAGGAAATAAAAAGTCGCTGAAAATTTAGTGCAAATATTAACTGTAAAACAAGGAGTTCTCTACAGAATGTACTTTTCTTTTTAACTTCATATCAATTAATGCAATTTAATAAAAAAAAAAGCAAAAGAACAATCACTAACAATGTGCCGGCTTTTACAGACATGCGAAAATCAGTAAACTACTTGAAGGAAATATTATATATAATATAAAAAGTAAAAGGCAAACAATTACAAAATTTAAAAAATTCAAATAATTTTAGACATTACTTTCAAGCCAGAATTAATGGAAAAATTTTAAGACAAAAAATTAAGTTGTTGAACTTACAACATGGATCTTTTCAAATCCAGACAAAACAAGTGTTTTTAAAAGTTCACATCCAATTCCCCCTGCTCCAACTAAAAGAAGTTTGCAATTATTTATTTTTTCCTTAGTCTCATTGTCAAATATACCATCATTGGTAGCCGCCATTTTCAAATTTAACAAAACGAAACATATCCGTTACCTGGATTGCCAACAAAGCTACAAAATTATTAATTTTTTTCAACATTGTTATATTTGTAATAAAATGAAATGATAATAAAAATATACAGTAAATTTTTCATAAAGAATTAATATTATTTAAACTTATTAATTCTTCTGTGTTCTCTTTTCTTTTATAAATGGTTTCAAAATTATTTAGTAAATCTATTAGTGGCAACAACTTTTTTGTTATTAATTTTGCCCTCTCGGGTAATATAAGGTTAGTGTCGTTTATTAGAATGAACTTTTGTTTGTTTTTGTAACTTTTTCAAAATATCGCTTACTTTGTTTTGAAAAAAAAATGACCAACAAAGTTACCAAGTATGATTATCCCTCGTCACAAACGGGTGGAGTCAAACCTCTAAGTATTAGAGGAATTTTTGAAGATGAGCGATGTCGATTGTCCGAGGAATTCACTGATGAAGAACGTCTGTTACGAAAACAGTGGTTGAAAGATCAAGAATTATCTCCAAATGAACCACGACCAATATCAGAAGAGTGGGTGCGGGAAACTCGTAATCCAATACGACGATTTTTATCTAAGCCATGGCAGCTTTTAGAGAATTCTATGAATCCAGTATTTGGGAAAACCTTCTCGTCTCATTTTCGATATATTGTACCAAAATTAATTGTTGGTACCATAGCCATTTATGCATCTTGGTATCATCTGAAATATCACCAAAATGATTGGACCCGCGCTTATGGGCCTACACTTTTGTATCCTAGACCAATTGCTTATCCAGGTGAAGAAAACTTCCCTCTGCAGCGAGATAGATTCGAGCCTACTGACTACGATGATCGTAGTTTCAAGTCAAGGAAGGTCTTTTTAGATTAATCTGTTAACCATATATATGATTTAGTATACTAGGAAATCAAATGTAATTCCTTATATTTAGGTAATCTTGTTAATAAAATGCTTGTCATTTGATGCTACTTTAGTTTTTTCTTTTTGTTTCAGTCGTCATAGCAGTAGTATTACCTTTACATTGTTTATGTATAATGTAATTCATCTGCACCTGATCTATTGTTTAGGTATTTATCATATGTGATAGTAAAGTTTACTTGGGCCAGAGTACTGAGATTTTAATCGATTACTTAAGATTCTTAAAGTTTTGTCTCTGATATATCCACTTTGCATATAAGATAACATCAGTGTTTTAATAATAAAGTAGATCTCTTGATGGAAATGCATAAAATTAATTGAATGTATAAAAAGCATCTGTTTATTTTCTCCCTTTTCTAAACTAATAAATTACCTGTAAGTCATATTTCTTCACAAATAAGGAAACCATTTAGAAATTCCCTGTAACTTGCAATATCTTTTCTGAAAAATACACACTATTTAATACACGATATTTATCATAGAACTAGTTTTAGATATGTTTATTTTGAAATAATGTTATAAATTTTGATTTTAAACAAACAAAATACCAATAAGTTATTTAAAATTTCAAAATATTCTTGTCAGTTTTGGGTGTATTTGGAATAACCTATGCGAGGAACAGAAGATTAATCAATTTTGTTTAAATAATTTTAATTAAACTATGACAACTTTTGTATTTTTGCTTTTTCACATTTAATTAATGTTTAAATTTGTAGCCTAATTTATTAATAAAAAATTGTACTTTATTATTTTAAAGATTCAATTTGACCCTGATAGCATCATTTCCCTGTTAGTCTTTATATTATTGTTGACATTTTATGTTTCAATTGCTTTTCAATTAATTTCGATTTTTTTTTTTTCTTTTGAGCTTCATTTGTCTCCTTTTCTGTAAATTCCCATTTTACAACAAATAAGCAATTTTTTTTAAATGCTCAAGAATATTTTTTTTTTTATTTTTGACTTACCGAATATATTTTTTATGCGTGTTTTGCTGATAATTTCCAGTTGTTGAACACCCTGTACTTTCAATATACTATAACTTTAATAACAAATAAATGAAATATAAGATATGGATCAGCTGTATACAGGAAATATTTTAATATTACACCATAGACAGATGTTTAGAGATCAGTAGGAAAAAATGAGAAATATATAAATGGTATTCCACTGTAGTAATTAGTTTTTACAAAAATATAGCATTAAATGCATAGTCAACACAAGGACATAATATATGAAAATATGCAGAGGATGGTTTTGTAGCTTTAAAAATTCCTAATACGAGAGATCTTGGTCATTTCTAAATGCTACTGAGTTCTTTCTTAGCTTAATTTTGCAACTAATGCTACAAACTGGCAGAAAGGTTTTATATTTTCCAGGGGTTTTATGATCCTTATTTTGAGTTGTTCCTTAAACAAGGGCCCATAAAGCCTTTAACTTTTATATTGGGTTCTAAATGTTTGAACAAAATAATTTTTTAACAGCTGTCTAATTTTATATAAACCGATAAAGGTAAAATTTGGGTAATAGGCATTGCCAGCAAAATATTTTGAGTGAATTTTATGAAAATGTCACATTAGTTCTTTCTATGTTTGTCTTGTATCAGTTGATAGTCTAGTTATCCATTATGAAACCAGTGATTTAGAAAAGGAGATTGCAATATGCAGGCATTGGTAGTTATGTCTTGCATATTTTAAATAATACTTTAAAAAATTATTATATACTGATCGGAGTAATGCTTCCATGTTAATTGGACTTAATCGGTCATTTATAGATTCTCCTGCAACAAGAGACAATGTTATGAGAACTTTAAAACTGAAGCAACTTTCTGCAAAATTTTGTAATTATTGCAGTAAACAAACTTATAAATCTTAATAAGCCTCTCTCAGCCATAATTTTCTTTCTCAGAGAAGGCTTTTAAAAAATTGAACAATTCCTTACTTCCTTAACTTTTACTTTCAAAAATTCATAAGTACCTTGTATTCTAAAAGCTTATTTCTATTTCTCTTTCATATTACTTGAACTTTATTCATGTCAAATTAGAACACCAAAATAAGTGGAAAATTATGTTTTTTGTCAACAAGATTTAACAAATAATACTTTTGTTAAATATTTTTAAAGTAAAATATCGGTAGTTGTCCTTTTGTTATAATATCACTAGTTTCTCTAGATTCATTCTTTAGTCTGGGTAATTAAGGTTCTCGAATGAAGATAACATTTATTACAAAATTTTTATAAGTATTTAGATTATATAACACTAGCAATATAAGCATTTTTTAAAATAAAACAACTCATTTTCATGAAACTACATTTTATTTAAATTCAATTTATCTTTGTTTGTATAAAGTTTAAAATATCAACTAAAGTAATAAAAATGCTATATTTTACAATTTTTTCTTGTACGTAGCAGAGAAAAGTACCTAATTTTTCTAGAAGAGAACTAAAGTGTCTATAAAAATAAATATTAAACATGCAACATAAATGTTAAATACCTTTAATTTTGAAAAAAAAATCAAGCTTAATTCCTATTATGAAATAGAGTGGTATTTAGAAAAAGTGGCAAAAGGGAAATTAAAAATTTAAAAGTAAGCCAAATCAAAATAAACAAAGTTAAATAATTCAATCCAGCGTAAAACTGGCAAAACATATGTCAAAACACATTTTAAACATTATTATATTAATTAATTTACTTTAAAAATTTAATAGTTTTAGTACATTATTAAAAAAAAAATATAGCCTCTGGTGCCTTATAAAAATGGTTACTGTGTCTTTTAGTTGGTCATTCTATAGAGGACAATAAAATATTTTAACCCCAACCTCCAATGATTTTAACCTAATAAAACTTTCCCTATGTTTATCTGAAGTACCATGTAAATTTACAGAGCAAATATTTTTTTCAGTGCCTTCACTCAGTCATGTACTCCCCACTCCCAACAGTCAGATTTCTTAGTTTAGAGGTGTATGATCATGTGAAGGATTTTTCCGAAGGGAGAATGTTCTGAATAATTCCTCAAATGTAAAATATTCAATTTTAGCATAACATTTGGGAAGTCTCATCAATGTAAGACATCCACCGTTTATACTGGCAAAAAGGTTATGCTAAGATTAAGATATGAAATTAGCTTCAATAATTACCCTCAGGTGTTTGCCAAGAAAAATAAGTTACACATATGGCTAATCAAACACAGGAGAGACTTCAACTTTTGAATTCATTAAATGGGCATGTTCCTAAATTTAGTCATAAAGAATTTTGTTACATAGGGTCCTTTTTCATAAACGTATATAGGACTGAAGAGGTTTAAGTTTAACATTGCTAACTTTGAGTTCTAAAATATAAGTGTTTTGTTATTGATGAACAGTGTTACACAGTGTTAACTTCTATAAATATTTTTGTGTGCAGGCATATCTATTCTGGATATAATTTGACTTTCTCAAATGAGTTCACCAGTCTTTAAGTATGACTTAAAAATAATGATTCAAAGACATGGAAAGAGTGTTTTTTTTTTAAATTATTATTATTAGAATAGAAGATTGCTTCTTCAGGATTACTAAATTATTTTGTTCAGTTCTATTTTTTGTTACTAGTCTTAACAGTTATCATTTAAATAAGGTCCTTTTAAATTATACTAAAGTTACTATAAAATAGAAAATTACATCAATCAAGGATATTTTGGTAGTTATTTCAAAGAGGTAACAAAAATTTCTAAACTTCCAACTAAATTTCAGTTTTACTAAGTAAACAATGCATTAAATGAAAAAATTTTAAACCTCATATATATATGCCGAACGATGGCCGAATGGTTAGGGTGCTGGCCTTCGGAACCTGAGTTCGTGGGTTCGAATCCCACTATGGCATGGATGTTCAGAATCGGCTTTAAGCAGTAGGTCCCGGTCTCATTAGCCCCCGTGTTTGCAAAAAGTAGACCGTAGCGCTCCAAAACCAAACCTCATATATATATATATATATAAAAGATATAAATCTATTGATTTGTTTGCTTTTATTGTTGATGTCAGAAATATTTGTTTATACTATGGTCTTTTAGAGATGTGGAGATGGCTACTTGTTCTAATTGTGAAAAATCAGAACTCATCCCTCCTCTACTTTCATTTTGCAATGGTATGTATGTTTTTAAAGATAGTACAATGCAGGCATACTTAATACAACTTATTTTAAAAAAAAAAAAAAAAAAAACCTATATCACTCCACAAAATGTGACCCTGAATTAATTATATTCTAAAAATAAAAACAGCATAGCTTACATATAATATGAATTGTATAATTTTTTATATGAATCCTAGGAAAGCAAGATTTTTTAAAGCTAGTATTGGATAAAACAAAGAGGTAAATACTTAGATGAGAACATATTAAAGAATATGAGTCGTCTAAATTGATTTATACTTCAGTTGTTCAATGGGCTTTATCAAGTGAATTAATTGATAACTTCTAAAAAAAACTTTTTTTTAATAAATGAATGAATGCTATTTTATACACAAGCCACAAAGCAAGATTTAATATTACAAAGATAATGCTATTTTATTCCTTTTTTAAGTAGAAATCTTATTGTTCAAATATTAGGTTTCAGAATATATCATATAAACTGTTTTTTTTTCAATGCAGCAGGCGATACAGACATTATCCTAATGCCTTAACAAGCCTGTAAACCTGTTACTCATTTAATACCACCCGAGAAGCATGTACAGCTTAAGGTATGCTACGGACGTGATTAACATTCCTCCTGCTGGGTCTTCGTAATTTAGAAGCAGAAGACCCCTCAGGCTTTGGCTTGCCACCCCCAGAAGTATCTTTTGAGAACTCAGACAACTTTGTGACCATGGACATATTTTACGTACCTCAGTCATCTTTAGCGAACATGGTGATCTTGGGTCGGCTTCAGCCCCGAAACTTTCAGTTACGAGAATGCTGCCTGTGCCAACTGAGCTACTGCGGTTCATGTAAAAATATTTCTGATGTTTTCTCTTTAATCAGGTTTAAGAAGATTAACATTTTTCTGATTCACAAAAGACTTGTCTCTTGGTTAAGATAAAGAGTATATTGCTGGCAGCTTTTTAGAAAATATTTGGTAACTTTGAAAAGTTAACCACACAACTTCAGATAATAATTAAATAAATTTTCAATATATTTATACAATGTTATTGGCAAATTTGAGTATTTTAGAATTAAACAATAACTGTAATCATTATTAAGGATAAACTTATGTTTTACAAAATAGGAAGACAAAAAAAAACCCATTTAACAGCTTTTGTATAGTGATATAAAATGAGCAGCATTTTTTGTAATCAGAATTTGTGGTAGCCTTGTTCAAACATTTGTTTGAGTTCCTCATTTATGGATAATTTGATAAGTTGCTCCTCCATCAGTATCTATTCATCTGAATTTGTTGGTTTGCTTTCAAGAGAGTACAACATCCAATCACAGATAACAAAGAGATGAATATCTTCAAATCTTTGTCTGGGGGGGGGAACAAAGAGAATTTTCACAATAAGCAAGCCAATCTTCAATTAATTTTTGTTATTTTTGAGTGATGTGGAAACTAAGAAAGTTCTAGCTCTTCTTTCTTTGAATTTTACTTATGTAGAAACACTTTATATCGAAGAAAGGTATTATTCTCCTAATTCTTATTAAGTTTAATTGGTTATCTTGTAGCTTCAAAATAACTCCATTAAATTTGGCATATGAGAAAGTCATACAAGATACATAATTTTTAAAATTTCTTAAACTAAACTGCAAATTATTTTGTTTACTTGCAAGAAATTCTAACAGGTCAAAAAGCCGATCTGAACATGTAGTTTTAGATGATAACCCATGTTTAAGTATTAAATTATTAAAATCTTTGTAATAACGCCTCGCGCGTCCCCGGCTGCACTTTCTTAAGTCCGCACGCCTCGTTCTATACCTGCCCGCCTATTTTGACTGGAGCAGGTATCTAGGGTTCGCTTAAAGCCTATGTGGCCGACAATGAAGCACAGCAGCGACAAAACTCTTGATTAAACATTTATTAAAGAAGATTTAAAAAAAAAAAAAACATAAGTACATTTCAATTCATACTCGAACAGGGCTCAAAATAAGACCGAGGACAAAAAGTAAACTGTGCCGAGCGGACAAACACCTCTCTCGGTCTCCACTTCTTTCCGAAGAATAATGTCCGTTCCCCGTCGCTCCGACCGGGCAACCTTTTCACTCCTTTTTGTGAGGGCCGGGGGGAATCCCCCCTCGGTCAAGTTTTCGCCTCCACGGGAAAAAATGTCCTTTTCTGCAGCTGGCGGGCGCGGGGGTGGCATCCATCGCCCCCCTCCTGTTGAACCTTGCCAACCCTCCGTCGGGGTGTCCGTCTTCGGCCGCCGAAACAAAAAACAAAAAAACCAGGGGCCCATGGAACACTAACTCGAGTCTTGAGTCTAGTATTACAATCTTCATTAAAGATAATTATATAATTTCTTAGAGATTTTATTATACTTAAAAAATTAAAACTAAGGTATGCAAGAACAACATTATCATTTACTGTAGAATAAACTAACTTGTGATTAGTGTCCTATAAAACTGTTCGTTTTAAATTTGTCAATTTTAACACCCAGTTGTAAATTTTTGTATCAGTTTCTCAAAAAACTTTAAAAATGAATGCTCATCTATTTGCATTTGGGAAAAAGTAAGCCCTTTGCTCCTTTCATATTTTCTTTTAAAAAGCGGGAACTTTTAAATGTATGTAACAAATATTTTTTTTGTTTTGTTTTAAAATTAAAGGATTATATACCCCATGTTTTGAAAACATATTTTCTTAAATTCCAAGAGGATGATGAGGTGTTAAAGTTTGGCACCGGAGTCAGTGTGTTAAAATTTCGCTTTTGACAGGGAGATTTGTAACCCGTTCGTAATCGGCTTTAAGAGTCGGTTCCGATTTAATTAGGCATCGTGTGCTCTATATTTTAAGAAAACAATTTTATTACAGAAATTAATTTTCATTCAAATGAAATGGGTCACATTTATTTTACTGTGTATTAAACTATTCGTGGACCCTCAGATAATGTAGGATTCATGACTATTGGCACACATTGTGATGTTACTCTATTTTATTTTAAAATAGTATAATGCATGTCAAGTGTGGGAGGAGTATATAAACAGGCTAGTGTGTATTAGCACATATCCATTTTAATAACAGTTCTAAGCCGCCACAATACAGAACAGTCTTGTACTAAGTTAACATCGCGCGTCCGATCACTTCTGTTTTCTTGTCCGTCAGTCCGTTGCTGCTACCGTCAAAGGGGACTCATACCACATTTCCCCTTCTTTAAGTGTCTTGTGCTCAGGTATGAATAACGTTTTTCCATTCTGTGTATACTTAAGCACAAGACTGTACACAGAAAGTAATCTCGGGGAAAGGGAAGGGGGTCCGATATATTTAAGATGAAAATTTATAACTTTATTACAATGAATAATGATTGAAGTTCAGAATATTTCCTTACGTAGCAGAAAATCATGTATAGTAACTGTCATATAGCATAATATTTTACATATGTATATTTAATTAACAGTTTAACCTTTTTGTTTAAATAATGTCGTTTTCTTTGACCCACATAACCCATTCCCTTTGGATTTGACCTTGTTTAGGCAATTCTAGACGGTAAATTAAAGTTTTTTGTTGGTTTACTAGTAAGACAAACAATATAACAACTGTTATTAAAGAAGTATCAACTGCAGTTTTAGACCCAAATTTTGTCCGTAGTTTTGGGTTGAAGATTCTTGCTTTGCTGATGAATCTATATATATTGATCATGACCCTTTCGAAGCTCCATAAAACTGACCGTGTTTTGAATTTTTGTCGGTTTGACCAAGTTAAATATAAAATGATCGAAAATTTAGTAACAAAAAAGAATAATTCCTCATCAAAGGTGTCAAATATGTAAGTTCCTAGTTTTAAACAAAATAAAAAATTTACAACTTAAACAGTGTCTAGGTTGTAAATTTCTTAAGTGTAAGGTATTTAGGTATATCTCAGAAACTAAAAAAAAGTATTTCGGCTTTCATTTATCCTGATAAAAGAAGATTTAGGTATTAATTATTTAGAAATAAGACATTGTTTATAACATAAAAGTAAAGCTTTTTGGAATCAATTTTAATTGTACCATAGGCTTTTTTTTTTGTTAGTTTGAAATTTAAATTATACTCTTCCTGCTGTTGAGTCAGACTGACTAGTTGAGTCTTCGTTTTTATAAATTTATTTATAACACCATGTTTGTAGATTTAGTAGAAACATGAAAGACTATTCTCATTTTAAAAAAGTTCAAATTCAATTTCATACATTTTGAAACAGAAATTGATAAAAGCTCGACTGAGAAAATAGGGAAATGAATTTTGCAACATATGTTTTATTATCCGTAAGTGGCATCTACTGAAACCGTGACCATTGCTTCATCAATCCCTTAAATTTTTTCAGCTTTATTTATGTGTTTAATAACACCCACTGCGATGATTAACGAAGTGAATTTAGAAAGTGAATTTGCATGTTAAGATGATTGAAAACAAAATTTATAACTATTTACAAAGTGCATTGTTATGTGCACTGTGATAAGGATACCATGCAATAAAGAAGAGCAATGAAATTTATTTAGTTATATGTTTAAATATCTTTTTTCTGTTTTTCGCAATTCATTGTTGCAATTGATGCAATTTCATGTGAGTTTATGCTAACTGATCATGTGGTAATAATGTAATATAAAATTTCCCAGCTTCGTTTTTGTGTAAATCATGGCAACTTGTAAACAAACTGCTTTCGAACTGATCCAAGATGTTTTTTCGCCTTGCGTTGCAGTTTTGTGTAGTAATGATGTAGAGCAAATATGTACGAAAAATAATTTGACATTTGTAGAAATGGTGCAACCATTTTGTCGACTGAATACAGAAGGTAAATATTTTAAGGAAGTTAAAAGTGGGTCTTATTTTCTCGCGATTTTGTTGATTATCTATGCATGTATGATTTTTGCCTCTAATGTATTTTAATGGTATTAATACGTTTATGATATGGTTTCTGCTACCTAATAAATGCATAAATGGTGGAGAAAGCATTTTATCAGTGGGTTAAACAATTACTAACTTCCTTGTTGACATTTTAATTGAGCGTTCTAAAAACCTTTCATTGTAGATATTAATCAATATAATCTAGAAGATGCCTTCAGCATATTATAAAAATTTTAAACACCATACAGTTAACAACAGGAATAGTACAATATATTGTGTAGTGTTATGGGGTAAGAGAGATGAAACATAGATTTTAAGTGACAACCAAATGTACTGCATCTAAACATATCTTTGTATATCAAACTTCTCATTTTATTACTTGTTAGGTATATTTGTTAGGACCTTATAAATTGTTAGGTATGTTAAGGATTTTTTTTTCTTAAAGTTGCTATCTAATTTTTGAATATCTCTATATCATTGTTTTTATCAGGTTTAAGCTTTGACAGTAGAATAGAAATTTTTGTTGCCAATCAATAATTGTTTGAAACATTTAATTTGATGATATTTATTCTTAACACAGTTAAGGATGAAAAAAAAACCCATTCTCACAACACAAGAAAAAGTTTATTCAGAACACTTATATCCTCTTTAAAAAAATGTATAGTCCATATTTACTTATGGTTTAATAACAAAAATATATATTAAAAAAAAAAAAAGGATTGACACTAAAAAATTTTCAAAAGTAATCAAAGCTATTTAACTTGTCATACCATTTTTGAATTAACTTTAGAGAATTTATTATTTTTTTATTATTTAATTACTGTATATATTTCAGTACATTCTTCTTTAATCTTACAGTTTCAGTATTATGCAAATTTCATATAATAGCTTATACATTTTTACAATAACTATATAAAGATTGTGTCATATAATTTAATTATACATACCTCTCAGCTGAGTCATATTTTACACATAGGTAGTTCTTGCTGGTTCTTATTCTATGTACTCAATTTTTTATACTATGTCTGACAGTATTGACTAACGAACTGCAAATAACTCATAAATTCATTTTTAGTTAGAGATATAGTATAACTGATCATGCACAAGTAACACAGATATCGAAAAGCAGAGATAAATTCCTTTACTAAATTTATATACACTGGAATAGCTGAGACACTAAATTACATATGAGTGAGATCTATCACTTCAAGGCATAAATTGCAGACTGTACTGTTATCTGTACATTATCTGTTTGTTAATAAATTTTGCTTCCAGTTTAATTACAAAAATGATTTTTGATTTTGATAATTCAGTCTGTGCTTCAATTTCAGTTTTAGACATTGTACATATATATATCTATATGTATGTGTGTGTTAGTTTCTATAACGATTTTGTTTAAAACTTCATTTTATCTGTGATAAAATGAATTTTTAAACTAATTGTTAAAGAAAGTCAAATATTCAGCCTTTTTTGAATTCAGACTGTTACATAGTTACCTAAATAGGGATAAATAATCTGTAAAAGATTAAATTGCATATGTAATAGCAGAATGTAAATAAAATTAAAAAATAATTTTTTTTCAAATGTGTGCTAAGACCTTTGTTGGTTAATGTAAACATTATAAGGTCTAGTTAATTTATTTGGAAAGTTACCAAGAGTTATAATATTGGAAAGCTTATATATTAAAAAAAGATTAATGCTTAAAACTCCATACCAAACTTTTAAAGGGTGTTTTTGGTCATGCTCCTAATTTTAGTCAGCAAATGATGACTAACTAGATAGGGCAGTGCTCTTCAGCACTGAGGTTTGTGGGTTGGAATCCCACTGCTAGTATGGATTCTTGTAGCCATTGGGAATCGGCTTTAAGCAGTAGGTCAAAGTCTCATAGGCCCTACTGTAGTAAAAAAGTAGAAAGTAGTGCTCTAAACCAACCAACCTAGTTTTGGACGTGGGTCAAGAAAACTTTGCATATGGGTATAAAAAACGGAAGTTTTTCCCAGGGAAAAAGAAATTTTACAGTTCATTTGTGAAAAGTATAGGAAAAACTCCTCGGCGCAACAGCCCCTAGGGGGCTAGGGCCTACGGTGCCAATCTCAGTTTATGTGGGAACCCCCAGTGTTTAGTTCCCAAGCATGCTTGGTCCTCAGTTCATCAACCCACTGAAGGGATGAAAGTTGAGTCAACCTTGCCCAACCCGGGGATCAAACATCAGACCTGTTTCGTGGGAGCGTGAAGTGCTATCCCAACGCCTCTGGGCTTGAAAGTATAGAAAAGGAGAGTTCATATTGTATCAAAATGTTCATAATGTTAGATTGTTGAAATAGCTTCTACTCAGCCATAGTGATATAAAATTATTCTATTAAAGTACATTTTACTCTTATAGACTCATACGAAAAAATTCTAGATGTTGCTGCATAATTTATTTTGAAGTAAATTAGTAACTTCTGTTAACAATAGGTACTTATTTGCCCTCCTCTTGGTGAATTCACAGTCAGTTATAACATATAGTAATTTCTTAATAGAATAAGTAATGCTTTCATTTACTAAAGTGTTATAATTTACTTTGATTTAAGTTACTATTTTTCTAATTTATCTTTCAAAGATTGTATTTGTTTATTAAAAGATTTATTTTTAGAATATTTGAAGTTTTATATTTTCATCAATTCATTCTTATTGTAAAAAAAGGATTTTCTTCAGAATCTGCAGTTTACATTTTTACAATAAAATAAATTACTCTTGGAAATTGGGCAAATTTACTATTGTTAGAAATATGATGAATATATAAATTACTTATGTAGTAATTCTTATGATAGTAACATCAATTCTTACATTTAAAAAAATATAAAGTAAAGTGTATTGATAAATTATAAGTACTCTTAAAAATAAACTTGTTAATATGGTCAAATAATTAAAAATTTTAAAGTTAGTGTTTTAATTTCATAAAATATAAAAGAAAGTGTATTATTTTTTTTTGTGGCAAATATTTAGTTAAGATTATAGTTGCTTGACAATTTATAGTGTTTTTGCTTTGCTAAATTTTATCCAAATGTCTTTTTAAACATACTTAATGGGAGAAATATAAGCTATTTCAGACATACAGTAACGACATATTCTAAATTAGCATCTATCACCTTTTTGCAGTAATTTTTTTTTTAAATATTGATAATGTACAGGAGTAATTGAATATTTCATTTTTTTTATCATAATTCTAATTTTCATTTCCTTTTAAAATATTTGCTAACTGTTCTGTAATTTTTTTTTTTTTTTTTTGTAGTTACAGTACGGGATCCAAACAATATGCCTTGTGCCATAAAAAATTTTCGGGTAGTGATGAAAGATTTGCATTCACAACCTCCTGTTCTCTCAGTGGGAAAGAAGATGATGTCAGATGCAGTTTCAAGTAATATCATACCTACTAGTGATGGAATTTTGATGAATACACTGAATACAGAAAATTATCAAATTAAATATTCATGTGAGTTTTTGGTTTCTAGTATATATTAAATTTGTTACAAAAAATATTTTAAGTGTAATACATAATCATAATACTTGTGCAATATTTGAAGTTTATAAAATACTAATTGTATATTTTTCGGGCATAAAAGGGAAAGTTATTATCTAGATACTATGGTTAGATTTTAGATATATCTAGATAAACAATGCTATTACACTGTTTATTAACAGTTGCTTTGGAGGAAATTAAGAAATTATAGAGTATTTCATGAGCTTATTTTGTTTTTATTGTAATTTGAATTGTTCAGAATATTTGTGTTTTCCACAAAAATTTTGTTATACATTATGTTGCATTTAGGATTTCCACTTTTATATTATAAAGTTATTCTTTTATATCTTATATTTAAGTTATTTTTTTATTAATAATGAAATTTAAACTTTGTAAGACCTGTAAAATAGCAGAGGGAAGTAGATAGTTTGAAATTAATTCATTAGAAGTTAAGTAAGAGCTAATTGAAACTTTTGCCTGTAGAGAAAAACATATATTTATTTTATTTATTTATTTATTAGTTTTCGTTTTTGTCATATAATCTCTTGAACAATTAAGATTTTATTTTGATATTTGTCAAAGATATTTTTCCATTTTAAAAAGATGTATTAAAGGGGAGAGGGATTGAAACTTATAACTCATTTAGTATTAATATAGAGTTTATTAATTTATGCATTCATTACTAAGAATTAACTTTGTGTTAAATTTTAATGTTTTATCTATAACAAATATTTATTTGCAGGAGTTTTTTTTTAAATTATAGTTTCATAATCTTTTTGCTTGTTTTTTAGATGTATTAAGTATTGTGTATCCTTTTCATAAAGGGCTTCAGTGATTTTCTAGATTATATTTTTCATTAAAGAAAAATATAATCTTTCATTAAAAAAACTCTTTTTATACAGCTTCCACACCATGGTTTGAAGCTTACAGAGAAGTGTTCTTCCAAGTAACAACACCTACAGAACATGAATTTATGCATAACTATTTATCTTGTATCCTTTTGTAAATAAACTAAATCTGGATGGTAGTGTAGTAATCTAATTTTTTATTTTACTTTCAGTTGTCTTAAACTATCAACAGTTTAAGTCATTTTGGGATTATATAAATGAATATAATTTTACATTAAATTTCATTTTTGTTCTCAATTATGTTGATTAGGAATATCTCAACACAATTGCCTTATCCTGTATAAGTATTGTGCTGCCTTCAGTATTGTAGCATCAAGCTACTGAAAACTATTTTAATTTGTATTTGTTTGTGTATTACGGCTCGCTCTGACATCAGTTGAACATGTTCTTTGCTATCTGGGGGGTTCCCATGCCTCCATGCTTTCCTCCCTAATCTCTTCTCTGGAAAAGACAGAGAGGGATAAGGGGGATTGCGAGTGATATCACGAGGGCCAAGTGTAGTTTGGTGTGGGAGAAGACGCTGGGAGTTGTTGTCTGGCAGACAAGCATGAATGAGCCGTGCCGAGAATGTATATGATGTAAATATTTGTGTATATTAGAATAAATCCTTTTTTCTTCTCCATCTCGCTTGTGTTCAATGATGTCATCCTCATGAGGTCTTTGAAGAACCCTGCTCGACTATAAGGCTACCAAAGTTACCTATTTTAGAGCTGTGATGTTACAGTATGAACAGTTCTTTGATTTGACATCCTTTTGTTGGCATAAATGTTTGTAGTTGCTTGTAATTGCCATAAAGCAGCAAATCCCAGACTAAGTCTTTATGTTGTAAAAAACTGACTACCACACCAAACAAACCAATCTTAATTACTAATAGCTAATAGAAAACCTAAAATATGTTTGAAATTTTAAATACTTTAATTACATTTATTACCTTTGATGTATTCATCGTATTTGTTTCAATATTTTAAGGGTGAATTTATTTTGATAGTGTAATAATGGTTTTTACTGGTGTTTACATATGTATTTATAATTCTTTCTGTATATAATTAGATATATGTGTTCTAGATAAAAGCATTTTGATTTATATTTTAACTTTTAACCTTATATATTGTCACTTATATTTATTCATAATACTTCTTATTCATTCTTAATTTTTATATTACTAACTTGCTTTGAAAGTAGCATTGTTTCATGGTAAATTATAAGGCAGTTTTTGGGCTTATGTGTAAAAGTTTATAAAACGGTGCAGTATTTCTTTAACAAAATTCTAGGTATATTTGTGGTTTCTTCATCTCATCAAGATCCTCTTAGTCAAATTAATGAGCTATCACAACAATTGTTACAGCACCAACAGAATAGCCTTCATAATTCAAAATGGTTTTTTTCCTATGTATTTACCTATTATTTGCTTCTGCATGATGTTTCATCTGAAGATTTATCTAAGTAAGTGTATAATTTATAATGCCTATGTATAGTTTATTGTTTTGTTCCCCACACATGATAAACTATTTTTTCACAGATATAGTGAAAAGTTTTTTAAAAGGACTTATTGTATTAAAATTGTTAAATCATTAAAATCATGTTAATTTCTGCCTATAACAGTAATGTTTGTATAATTAATTATAAAATATTTTGATCTGTAAATCACTAAATTTAGGTATGTGTGACTTCGACAGGACTATGAGTCAGATTAGAAATTAAAAATATTACTCAGGCCAGAGTACTTTAAGATTCATAGATACATATACACATATATGAATTTATAAAAAATGGATTCATTTTAGTTTAACTTCTCTATTATTTCATATGCTACTAGGGGTTGTACTTGTCCTGAAATTATTGACAGAAATAAATATGTCTTGAAATGTCATAAAACATGGTTATTTGGTTGATTAGTCCTAAAATTCCATTGATTTTACCATTGCAACAGATTCTTTGCATATAGTCTTTCCATTGCACTACTTGAAGAATACCCACAACTTCTTGAGTTAGTAAATCTGTTGTATTAAAAACCTTTTAGTGAAAATTTTGTGTCCCTCTGCCATTTTTATTATTTTCTGCCTTTTTTGTTAGCAAGTTTTTAAAATAGTTGTAATGATATATTATGTAATTATTAAAAATGTAAAAAAAGTTAAAAAAAAAAAAACACTATTCAGTGAGTAGTTAGTTGTTAAAGAACTAAAATATTACTTATAAGAATTTATCCTAATTTCTTCTAACCATTTGGGTTTAGTATTTTTACCATTTTTTTTCTTAAAAAAATTACTGTATTTGTTAATTTTTACTTTTCATAAACTATTTTAGTATAGTATGCTATAAATATTTTATAATGCAAGTGTGTGTGTGTGTGTGTGTGTGTGTAAAAGAGGTAATTTGTGTAATTTTAAAATTGCCTTGAAATTTTTTAAAAAGTATATCTTGAAATTGGAGTTGTAAGGCCTGGTCTTAAAATGTATTAAAATACTTAATGCAAAATAACATTCTTAAATAATAGTAATAATAATTATAAATTGATTCATATTGCTACTGAAATCAAATCCAAATATGGTGTAAACATTTAAATCCATTGTTTTTAACTGAAGAAGTTTATTTATATATTTACATAGTCCTGAAACATGTTTACTTAATGGGGGTTCAGATCAAAAGTATAATTTAACTGAATTGAATCAATGGGTCACAAGTTAATCCAAAAGAACATAATTGTTCCTGTTTGAAATGAGTCTCATTGAATAATTTGAGGATTATTCAGAAAGTAAGGTTCAATTTCTAATAAAACAGAAAAAAACTTTGTTTCAAAAAACTTTTTTATTTAATATCTTACATGTTTTCTATTTTTCTACATAGTTTACATATTTTTTTAAACATTTGTCATAACATTCTACAAGCTCTTGTATGACTAAGTCATAGGTGCCTGCTATCTGTTAGGATAACCAGTCCTTAACTGTTTCTTTCACCTTGTTATCTGTAGTGAAGTGCTCACCACCTAGAAACTCTTAAGTCCAAGAACAAATAAAAATCACTTGTGCCGAATCTGGACTGTACAGTGGATGGCCATTTGTTCCTATTCAAAAGTTCTAATCAGGTTATAGATGGGAATGGCAGACTGGGGTTTGGCATGGCCATGCAACAATAAAACTTCAGATGTCAGAAAGCCTTGGGTAGCTGGTCTTCATGAATCATTTCATCCATGGCATTGAGCAACTCTTCTGTGATCACTGGTGGTCACAGTGATCATGGTTTGTCTTGCCCATCCTTGAAAACTTACCCTTTTATACACTTTGCTGTTCCTCATCACATTCGGGCCATATACCTCACTTATCTGCTGAAGAATTTTCACTTTGCTGTTAAAAACCAAATCACTGATAATATTTCACAGTTTACTGGCTGATTAATTATTGTTAAACACTGTAAACTGCCCATTGCAATAATAGCAGTGCAATAGCATTGTTTAACTACTAAGTCATGTTGGAATCAGTGTGCATGCATATTTTGATGTTTGCACAACATTTGGTTAGCTACAATAATATGGACCTTACCCTCTGAGTAACCCTTGTACGAAATTTACAAAATCGCTACAGCTACAATTGATTCTTCATGTTGTTGGTAAGGGGGAGGTGCATTATAAAGCACAACAGGAAATATCAGTCTAAGTAGTGTAAGACCCAATGTTACTATAAAAGATAATGAATTCAAGAACAAACAAGCCTTACTAAGACAGTTGAGGGATCGGATTCAAGGCTATTTGGAAAAATTGTTGTGACCTGTATATACTCAGGATGATGTGAGCCGTATGTTGTACTTGTCTGTCCTAATCTCTTGTTATAGTTGTCAGAGTTGGTAAAAATTTTGACCTTTTATCATATTATTCAGTTTTTTAAATTTAAATCGGATTTTTTATTTAAATGAAATTAAAAAAAAATATATAAATTGAACATTACAAATGAAATTAAGTTAGGACTAAATTTATTATTATTAATCATTAAGGCTTCATTATCCTATTTTTGTTAATTATGTGTGCAATATTATATGGATGTGATAAATTATGTATTAAATAAATGAATATGATTTTTTTTTTATTCTTCCTCAACAAACTCTTATAAATTTTTCACATTTTTTCATTGTTTACAAATTTAGAACTATTTATTTATCAAATCAGGTTTTAAAGCACTAGTAATCCATTCCTTATTGGTGTCATAAAAATTATGGGTAGAGGTTTTGCTCTTTATTTTTCATGCCTGTGATGCTTTTGGGCTGGAATATTTAAAAGTAGTGCACCCAAAACATTAAGAACAAATCATTTCTTATATTTCCAAAAATTTTTATTACTTATTTTACATACTACTAAACAATAACAGACTATTTATAATGGAATTAGATAATTGATTTATTTTAAATTAGACATCAGTGTTTATCTAATTTTCTTGAATTAAGAAAATAGGCTCTTATTGTTTGCTTGAAATTTAAGCTATAGTCAAAGGGTTAAATAAACACAAAAACAAATATAAGTGACAATGGATTTATTCATATTATGTGATATTTAAAAAGAAAATCATAAAAGGGACCTGATTTTGCAAAAAATGTAATTAATGAAGGAGGGATATTTATACTTATTTTTCATTTGCAAATAACAAGGTGTGAGTTGACTTGCTATCTAATGTTGCTAGTAGCATCTTCTATTCATTCAATAAAATAATCATGCTAAAATATTCTTAAAGTGAAATGCTCCCCCACAAAAAAGTATTCTGGATTTAAATCAATGTTTAACCCATCCACCGACTACGCTCCCCAGCTTTTTCCCGTTCAAAACAGTCACCCTTTTCGTAAATTCCAGACGGAACTTACTGTACCATACTAGAGTTGCCGGTTTAAAAGTTGTCAGGTTACTTTTAAGTTATTTTCCCTGCAAGGTAAAGGAGTTCTGTTACGCAAAATTAGTTTCTTTCATTTATTATTGCTTTGCAATATATTTTTTTCCTCAAAAGTGTGCGATACGAGTTATATGAGTGCGAACGAGAAGGGGTCGACAGGTCCGTTTTCGAACAGGAATTCACTGTCGAACCCCTGTCAACACATCCGTTCAGTGGGTTAAAAATAAAATTGTAATTTATATCAAGGCATTAAAAACCATCGAATCTTGTTTGCTTTATTTTTTTAGAGCTGAGGCTGTTTATCAAAGCATGAAGAGTTCCTTTGGTTCTGCATCATGCCATCTTCTTCAAATTAATTCTGCTACTCAATCTGCTCAAAGTACGAATGCTGAAGAATTAAATGGTACTATTCTACCTGATCCATGGAGCCAGTTTTTACCAAAATATTGTGTACAAAATGTAAGTTATTTTTAATAAGTGATAAAAGCATGTAAAAAGTTATGTGTTCTAATTTTTATTTTTTGTTTAAATCAAATTTATTATTTTGAGTATTTTAAGTATTAGATTTACAAAGTTTATGAGCATGTATTATTTATCTTATATCAATTTTTGACAAGTTTATATGTACTCAACATCTAAATATCTCACAGTTGTAGAAGTTTTGTATTGATTTTTAATTTGTTTATTTCAGTAGGAGTTGGTTTTGAATAGATAAACTATGCAGTTTTTTAAGTTTTACTGTTTGTTAGGTCTAGTTTTTCAGTTTCTTTAGAGTATCTGTCTGTCATACTGGAGGATGTATGTTGAAATCATGTGTAAGACTTGATTATCAATTTGTATTGTTTCTCATAGGTAGTAAAGTTTTCTGCCTATATGGTGTTCACATAATAAAAGGGTTAACAAAACTGTAGCTTTTTATGAGTAAATGTTTAGTTGGAAAGTACCCCATGTTATTTTAAAAAAGAAAGTTTAGTTTCTTATAAAAACTGCAGAATAGTAAATATTTTTCTTCTTCATAAGCACTATAACTTGTTACCAGACCAATGTGTCTCTTCTAGTTTCTTCCACCTGATTCTATTCAGTGCAATAGCCAGTATTGATTGACTCCAATTAGCTTAAGGTCTTCAATATTAATAACTAGCATATAGCCCGTCATTTGATGGGATCAGTAAAATTTTTAATTTTCTAGAATTGTAAAGAACCCTATGAGGCAGGTAAAAAAAATGGTTTGTTTTTTTGGCTGAGAATTACCTTTCAACAAAAATAATCGATTAAAATTATCACATATGTACTTAATCTATTATTTAAGTCAAATAAGAAAGAAAATTATGTAATATCTAAGTTTAGTGATAAAATGTATGGAAATATTGCAGAACACATTTAAATAATTTAAAATAAAAAATGATTAAATGAGATGGTTAAAGGAATGAAATCATAATGCTAGAAAAAAATTGTTATTTTTACCTAGTTATTATATGATAAATTGATAAATTTAATCGTTTGCTCTTAAAATGGGGCTTGATATAAGGACATTAAACGCTCGAAAAGGGGACGGGGTGAATTTCGAACGTTTTAAAGAGGACAGTATTTTTCGCTGTAATACGAAGCTTATTCATACCAATTTACTTCAGAATCGGATCTATAGTTTAGGAAAAGATAAACTTTACTCGCTTTGAATTTTTCAAACCCTAATTCATCAAAAATCCAATATGGATGCTCTATCTATTCCAGGTCTAAAAGTTCCATAACTTCGAGAACAGATGGGCAGATAACTTAGGCTATTATTACATTACGAGAAGGAAGTGTAAGGATACACAAGATGAAATGTTTGTGTCCCAGGACATCCGTAAAGCAATATGTGAATTTAATAAATAAAAATTATAAAATGTTGAAAAAATAATAAAAATTTACTTTAAAAATAATAAAACAACTTTCGGAATAAGAATTTAAAAGAAATAGCAGAAAATATTAAATTTATTAGACGTTAAAAAAATTGGCTGCGTCGGGGATAGAGCCGTCAACGAGAAAAGTATGACGATCAAATGGGCGAACATTCTACCAAATGTACAATGTCTGCACGTTATGAGCCAACTAATTAGAATATATGAAGCTTCAAGTAGAAACAGTCCAGAAATTTAAATATTACTGTCAACCTTTGCCATCCTATCAAGAATGAATTTCGTATAGAATAAGAAGAAGGATAAGGTTTGAAATAATAGCATTAAATGCTCGAAAAGGGGGGTTGGGTGGATTTCGAACTCCCTTTCAATTTTGCTAACCCTAACTCAAGAAAAATCCAATATGATGTCTGTATCCATTCCAGGTACAACTGCTTCAGAAATTCACAGACAGACAACTTAGGCTATTATTATATAGGGGATTCATCTAGTAGGTGGTCTATTTACTTATTCCCTCAATTGTAGAGAAGGTTATATTTTTTTTTGCTGGGATTTGGTTTGGTTTGGAGTGCTACGGTCTACTTTTTGCAACGCGAGAGCTAATGAGACCGGGACCTACTGCTTAACGTTGATTCCGAACGGCTACGAACATCCATGCCATAGTGGGATTCGAACCCACAAACTCCGGTTCCGAAGGCCAGCACCCTAACCATTCAGCCATCATTCGGCTTTTTTGCTGGGAATGCATCAGCATATCTAAACAGGTGTCCCAGCCATTTGATATGGGAGGTGTTTGTAACTTTGACAGTATCAGTTCCACCATATTTTTCATATTTATTTTGAATTTCATGATTGTTGAGAATTCTTCTGACATAATTGTGCGTAATTGGAGAAAAGATCTTCTTTAAAAATTTTCTTTCAAATATGGTATAAATGCTAATGGTATGGATATAATTTCTTCTGCTTTGTTGAGTGTATAACACTCACTTCTGTGAAGAACAATAACCCTTATTAAGGTTTGTACATAAGGTTTCTTTGGTATTTGTGCTGATTAGTTTTGCTTTAAGCTGATTCCTAAGGTCACAAAAGCATCTATTTGCCACGTAGATCCTATTATTTATTCCAATTTTTAGGTAATTACAACTTGAGGTGAATGTGCTCTAATATTTACATTGTTTTAAAGTTAAAATGTAATTTTTTTTAACTTGCAGACGGTATAAATAGATAGTTTTGTAGCAATAAAAAATTCAGTTTTGGGTGCATCAATGACCAGTGCCATTTAAATAAATATATCAGTGCTGCATTTTGTAACTTTGTAAGAGTTGTACATTATTTTTTTCTTCTCTTTCTTTTGTTTTCTTTTTATATATTAAAAAATCATATTAATGTTTATTTTTGTCAGCATGATCCTGTTTAATTTTTTCTCTGTTCAAATTTAAAACTGGTATAATGCTTTGCTAATTCAGTTCAAAATTAAAATAAATTCTACAAGTAATAAACTTTTCATTCATTTTTCATTCATTCAAGTGGGTAGATACTTTTTAAAAGATACCCACTTTTAGTTTAAGTATTTTTTTGTTGCTCCACCCAACTATCCACTGTGAAAGAATTTTCAAAATTGTGGAAGAATTACTAAAGAAGTAGGAAGAGAGGAATTTAAATTTAATGATGTCTATTATTAAAAATTCTGGCAGTAAATCACATGGCAGACTTTAATGTAAACTTTATCCTGGATCTTTGGTCATAACAATTTTTTTAACAAAATGAAATTGCTATATTTTATACATTTTTGAATCCAGGGCAGTTACAAATTTCTTTATTTAAAAGAAAGAACAGCAAATTATTAATTGTAATAAATATATAATACTTCTTAAGTAAGGCATATGCATAGATAAGGCATATGCATTAATAAGAAAATGTGTATGAGTTGTCATTTTAATCACTAGTTAACCTGACTCCATTCTTGTGATAAATTAAGCGTGGGGTAATAAAATCCTAACATAAAGGCAAAAATATGTGATTGTTGCATATCAGAACTACAAATTAAAAGCTATACATTTATGATTTTATGAACAGGAGCAACATTTAGTGACTCTGTACATGTACAGCAGCAGTAGTACTTTGTTTGGGGCACCTGGGCTTGAGCCGAATCCCCAATGGTGACGGTGAGATTACTCTTCAAGGTGTGCATCAGTAAATTAAAAAGCATTTTAGAATGAAGGGAATTTAATTAGAACACTCTTTAAATTAAAATCAATGATGAAGGGAACATGTATATGCTCATCCGATTAATATTAAAATTTTTTCTATTAACCTTTTTTGTATAAAACAGTAGTGTTGTTAATTTTAATGAGTAATATTATGATTTTATTCTTAGAGATACTTTATGAAACAAATACAGTAAAACCTCTATAATGGGTACCTCTCTTTAAGGGATATTTTCCCAATCTGCACTCCTAATGATCTTATTTTCTATGCATTTGCCTCTAAACAAGGGATGTTCTGAAAAGTGGACTGTAATTTTAGCTGAAACAAAATTGTATAATGGGTGATTTCATGTAAAATAAATCAAATTTCTTTCCATTCTGAATCTCTTTATATGAAGGATTACTTTTGAATTAAAGTATCTTCCATTAAAAATCAATTTTATTTTATTCTGTAATTTTTTTTATTGGGGGGGGGGAGATGTTAACTAGAATAAATTTACATTTTATTAAATTTAAATTGACATTTTCTTGTGCTGATTTCTTGAGATTAAAAAGTTAATAAACCCTGCTCTTTTTTTTTTTTTTTTAAACAGGATAATACCTCTTCAAGCAATCGCATCTTAGAAGAAAATCATTATGAATCTACAAACAGCGAGGAAAAAGGTGGTAAGTATAATTGATTAGCCTCAAAGATGTAGGGAAAAACATCTTTTGTAGATGGTTTTATCACCTCATAAAAGTCTCTCTTGGTGTTAAGTCATCAAGAGTCAGAAGTAAAAATATGTAATTTTCAGTTAAAAAGTCGAAGAAAAGTTTTGTAATCATCTGTCCAATGTAATCAAAATAAAATTTTTTAAGAAACAAATATTAAAAAATAGTTTGAAAATTTGTCAATCTCTCTGTTATTAAGGTATCTGTCATTTTTTGCCAAAAGAAATGTCATTTTTTGCCAAAAATCATAATTTTTTTTATTTCTTCATTGTAAAATTTCAACTTTAAGGCTTCTAAATCTGTTTTTGTTTTGCCTCTACGGCATTTTAAAAAAAAGTTACAACTGTTTAAACATCAGTGACAGCTGTCACAACAAAACAGAAGTAGCGACTTCGGAACCGGAAGTTGTGAATTTAAAGCCACAAAACTTTTTAAATTTTCATGAAGATTAGTTTAAACATTTTTCTAGTATTTTTAATAATTAGCAGCTTGGCAATTAGAAAGTTTTGAAGCAAAAAATTGTGGGGAATTTTAAACATGTATTTTAATTTTTTAATAGTTAAAACTGCTTTCATAAACTTCAAATGCGTTTTTCTCTGAACAGTGTTTTTAATAAAATGTCAAAACTTGAAATGTGATTTCTAAAAAAATTCTTAAAATATTTATTATAAAATTATAATAAAATATTTATTATTAAAATATTATCTAAAATTAATAAAATACTATGGTAAATCATCTACACTCTCTCATTATATTTGCTAATTTATCAGTAGCTTCAGAAATATATATATATATATATGTATAATAAGTGTTTTGACCTCATAACATGATCTTTTAGCCCTCGTGTGCAAAACAGTAGACCGTAGTGCTCCAAACCAAAACAAAACATAACATGATTTTAACCATTAAGGCCAGCTTTGGATGAAGATATTAGGAAGCCAATTTCTTCTGCACATAATCATTTCTTTATTTGATTTAATACAAATTCTTTTTAGATAGTAGTATTTTCAAAATATACTTTATAAATATAATGCATTACAACATATAAATAATAGGATATATAAAATTTTCTTCTTTTTAATAGCATTCTAGTGGATGGTGGTGAGGAGCATAATTCCTTCAAAAAATGAAGTTAAAATCATATTAACTAAATCTAATAATCTAAATGAATTTATTTTCTTAAGTCAGCCCCAATTAAAAAATTTTAATTTATCATCAGAAAAGATAAAGGGTTAATTGAGTTTTGTAATTTTCATGAATTTAAATGAAAGTTTTCTTATTTTGTTATATGTTTTAAATATGTGTAGGTGATGTATTAAATTCTAAGGAATGTGACACTATTCATCATCCTTTACTTATTAATTCTGATGGTGCTACTCATTCTGACTCTTTGGTAAGTAAATATTAGTAAAATTAAAATTTTATTTTGATCATATAGCTATTAGTCTTAAAACTTGTTATTTTAGGATTATTCTAGTATAAAATGAATATCAGCCTGCATTTATCAGAAATTGTAAATTTTGGCTAAGTTCATAGTGTATACTATGTACATACTATATATTTATGAGTATATAGTTTAAAATTAAATAACTTTTAGCATTCAAATTAATTTTTGTATAGTTGCTGTTTAATTTTATAAATTGTAATATTAGTTTTTCAAGATGGCCGATTGGCTAGGGTGCTAGCCTTCGGAACCGGAGTTCGTGGGTTCGAATCCCACTATGGCATGGATGTTCGTAGCCGTTCGGAATCGGCTTTAAGCAGTAGGTCCCGGTCTCATTAGCCCTCGTGTTGCAAAATGTAGACCGTAGCGCTCCAAACCAAACCAAACCAAATTAGTTTTTCAAAAAATTATTTAGTCATCTATTATTATTTTAAATTCAGCCAATGCAAGAAATTGCAAAATCCTTTTAACAAAAGCATGTTTTCTTTTAAAATTTTATGGCAATTTTTTTGTGTTATAAGTTAGTCACATTGTTATTAATATTCACTATTTTAAGAGTTTCTTATAGTTATATAAACCTTTTTTCCTTGTAATTGTATCAAAAATCTGTAATTTTTGTAAAAGAGATTTTCTTTATTGAAACATTTGTATTATAATTTTACTATATTTAGTAAAATGACGTTTATATCTTTGTTTTCATGTAACTTTATTTATTAAGTAATTATTTAGGCTTAGTGACTTTATATCCTGATTTGAGTGTAATATCTATTTCAAATGTTGATATGTTTTCCTTTCTGTTTAAAACTGAAAGCAGTTGTTTCCAAGTTGGAAAGCCCTCTTGAAGTGTGGAATACTGTCAGAGGAAGTTCCAAAATATATTAATAAAAACTAATTTTGATACCTTACAATTTGAAATAATTTTTAATATTTGTTGTCTGTTTTTTATGATATGCATTAAATAATCCTTTCAGTTTATTACAGATTAAATTATGCCCCATAGAAGTCTCGGATAACCCTTGCATTCAGTTTTGATGTAGTTTTAAATGATTAGAAGGAATATAATGTAAAAAGAATAAGGATGCACATATATAATGCCATATTTGAACAAATGGGGCTCTTTGTTGAGTTTAGTGCTGTTTTAATGTTTATTTTGTAAATGCACTTCATTGAAAGATTATTGTAGATGGGTAATCAATTCATGAAATAATGCTTTTTGAAAAAGCAGCTGAAAAGAGACAGTAAATACACCACAGATATATACAGATCTAATTCAATAATTGAGTTTTGGAAACTTACTCGAATCAAAATATCCATACTTAAGAAATTTTTGTAGAACTTCCATACAATTTCAGTTTTTGATGTAACTTATTGGTGTGATCTTTGTACTCAACAATGAATTTTGTAAAATCGAAATATGATCCAAAGTTGACTGATTCTTATCTTTTAGAATTTGTGTGGACAGCTTTGACAAATTTTGTCTAATTTCAAATGTTTGACCAATGGTCTTACTTAAATATTTTACATTTTATTAATACATTTTTATTTATATTTATTTTTTTACTTCATAAATAAAGTTTTAAAACAGTTATTTTGTAAAGTTCTTACTTTTCATTATATATTTTTATGTTTGTTTTATATAGCATTTAAGACTTGTGTACTATTTTAATAAACTTAAAAATGAATTTATGCATTTATGTGGGTCTTTATTGTTATTATTATTATTTTAATATGCAAAGAAACCTTTCTGCTGAGAGATTTTTCTAACCATTTTACTTAGGGAGTATTTTTGTCGAACAATGCTCCTTAGGACAACACAAATAAAGTGGGTGATCATAATTTAGAAGTAGGGACCAAGTAGAAGAACCCTCATGCTTGGCTTGCCACATCCAGAGATATGGTTTGAGAACTTGGTGGACATAGCTGCCACAAACCTATTTTGTGTGCCCCAGCTGTCATTAATGAGCACAAAATATCTTTGCAAGCTGCAAGCTTGAACCCTAAATTAACAACCCTTTCGTTATGAGATTGATACCTTATGCTGACTGACCTACTGTGGTTCATATTTGGTTCTTTATAAGGTATATGAAACTGAAATGCAGCCTCTTACATCGCATGCGTGTCCACTGCTGGTGTATAATGTAGCTAAATTGTGCTGTTAAAATACACATTTCACATCAGGATTTTTGTAATAAAAATTTTGATATTTATAACAGACTTGTTATTTTACCTATTAGAAAAATTAAAGCATGGGATGAGGAATAGAAACTTTTTTTTAAGGGAGCCTTAGTAATATAAAGTTTGAGAACCACTGAATCATGATTAATATGTATATAAATTGTATTTTGTATCACATCTATTTTGTAAAATCACTTAACAAAGCAGTACAGAGTTATTTATAATTGTATAAACTTTTTGATTGTAGACTAATTCAAATGAAGATGTGGATGCTACATCAAATTTTACGAACAAGTTCTTCAAGAACAATACTAAACAAAAAAGGCATGGTATATGTCTTACTCTCAGTGATATGGACCGTATAAAATGCTTTGTACAAGATTTTTGTATCCAAGGCCTTATTCCATTTGTTGAAAAGCAAATACGTACCCTCAATGATCAGGTATATTTTAACTATTTCTAGTTTTCATAGTACATAAAGCTTTAACAATTTTTTTTAAAATTTGTGATATGATATGCAAATAGTTTGGTGTAGTATTAAGGAAATTAATATCTGACAAAAGCTTTATTAATGTTCAGTAATATTAATAATACTGATATGATTGGTTCTATTAATATCAGATCATTATCTGTATATTTATCTATATATACATATATAATCCTTTGTATGTTTGTGCAGTTGTGCATGTGTTTGCTATGCATTCTAAAATGGCTGGACCAGTCTTCATGAAATTTCGTATAGGGATTTAAGCAATACCTAGGAAGGTTTTAGGCAGGTTAAATTGTGTGGAGGTGAAGGCCATGAGCAATACAATATTTTTTTTTTTTTACCTGCATTGGGTTGGTGGCTATATTTTGGCATAATTTGAAATACATTTCTTTTAATTATGAAGTAAAACAGTCTTTTAAATCTTAAGTAATGTAATTCACAAGAATAGTGTTAAAAATGTGCTTTAAGATATGAATTTTTTAAGGCTTTTTCACTAGGTTCACTTTATAAATTATTTAATTTTAACTTTTTATTTGGCATATTTGTATCTTTTTAACTTAAATTTTACTATTTTTTCAATTGAAAATCTATTTTGTTGCTGTGTTAGCTGAGGGATTGTTTGCAAAATTAAAAATATTTTACATTTTATTTATATCATGTACTTAGGATTGGTTTCACCTAAGTTAATTAGAGATAATCAGTGATTATTTACTATACAAATATAACAAATCTATAATTGCGTTTAATTATTAATTAGTTTTGGTTGTTTATGGCTTAATCCAGCACTATAATGTGATTCTCTTAACTCCTTGCACTAATTTCATGAGTCTGACTTATGGTAAAAATTTTAGGCCAAACTTGAATATCACAAGTCAGGCTTGTAATCAACATTTCTGGCCAAATGGGAATATTACGAGCCATACTCATGGTCTTAATTGCATTTTATATCTTGTCTCCTAATGCAGTTTATGTGCTACTTAGGATATATTGTTGTAGTCCAGATAAGATTTGAAAACTAATCAAACATATGCATTTGTCATGACTATGAAAGCTTCAGTTGTTCTTCAGTTCTTATTCCATTACATGGGGTGAAATGTTTCGTACAGTCTTCTTCATAAAAAGTAATATTCTTGATCTTTTTTAATTTAGTCAAACCCTCCAGCATGTATAAAAAAAAGGCAAAATTATTTAAAAAGCAAGTAGTTTGCGTGGAAAGGCTTCCCGTGTTTCAAGCAATCAATCGATGGATATTTTAAGAGTTATAAGCAATGATGAAAATTCTAGTGACAGCAGTATCATTATGTCAGTGATGAATTGTGCAAGAAGTTCAATTATATATGATAGTAGTGAAGAAGAAAACACCAGAATGATGTGAATGTTTAATGGGATTGGAAGGAAACTAATATCAGACCAATAATTTGAAAATATTCCAAGTCTCCTGGTGTAAAAGGCTATGTTTTAATCAGTTAGGGACAAATCATGAATTATTAGATTTATTTCTTGTTGTTATTCGATGAAAATTTGTGAGACTTATTAGTTACCCAAACATATTGTTATGTGCAACAAATTATAAACAATGAAAGAAGAAAAAAAACTGGATGATAGTTGGTTTACAGTTACCCAGAATGAAATGATGGCTTATTATTGCACTCTGTATTTTGATGACTCAAGTAAAAAAACTGAATGTACAAATGTATTGGTCAAAACTAGAAGTGGTAGAAATACCTGTTTTTGGGAAAATAATGCCGCTTAAAAGATTTATGCAGATATCACAGTTTTTGAGTTTCTCAAATAAGGTAACACATTGCATTAACGACTGTCTTTATAAGACTAATCATTAATTACTGGAACAAAAAGTTTAATAAGATTTACACACCAGATAAAAACATTAGCATTAATGAATCATTAAAGTTCCACACTCAGGCTCCACCTCAATGGCTCTTTTCACGACCATTCAGGTGCATAAGTTAGGCATGGTTTGTTCCATATTTCAGTGCAGTCAAGGGGTTAACTATCTCATTTATATACTACAATTTATTTATATATCATCTGCATCTTTTGAAAATGTTTTTACTTCAAGTTAAGATATCAGTTGATAACTTTTGTACCCTTATTCTGCAAATGCTTTTGTATCTTCTTGAGGCCTCATGGAATTTTAAACATTTTGGGAATTGAATATGATTGTAATATGCATTATACTTGTTGGGTCTAGAACGCAATGTCATACACTTTGTTGTGAAGTGACTATATTGTGCTCTCTATTCACTGGCATTGACGAATTGGTAAGTCAACTATGGAGCTAATGCTTGCTCACTTCTATCTGAAATCTTAAAAGGAAGGGTAGGAGATTTTGTAAACATTTGTTTTGTCTCTTGTGCAAAATGCAATGCCGTGTTCATTTGAACAATTGATACACAATAAAGTTTTGTTTAAACTCCACTGGGGAAATCTTTCAAATGGTTCATCAAGCCTTTGGGGAGGAATGTTAATTTCCAAATGAAGTTTACTGGTGTAAAGCAGTTTTGGAAGGTGTAAAGAGGTTGATGACAAAGTCCATGCTGTACTTCTTAAGCACAGAAAATGTGACTCTTGTTAAAGAACTTTTGCAAACAGACTGTCAAATTAGTGCTTGTTTAATGGCCTGCATTTTTAATTTTCCCAAAACTACTGTCCACAAGATTGAGTTTAATGATTTGTACATTGCAAACTTTGTCTTAAGAATTTTGACCTCAAAATCTCATTGATTGGAACTTTGTGGAGATGTTTTGGAAATGTGTTAAAATGATCCATCCTTTGCACAATGTTATCACTGGTAGTGAAACATTAGTTTCCTACTCACTCCACATTCCCAATTTTGCTGTTGAAACTTTGTTTTGTTTATCTATTTGAAATCCACTCTGAAAGCTCATTGTTGCAGAACAATCAAGAACAGAAAAACAGCTTGTGAAATGACTGTAAACACACTACCCTAACAAGCCTTTGAGGATACTTTTAAAGCATGTAATTCCTGCTAGCAAAGATGTTTTGACATAAAAGGACAATATTTTAAGAAATTGTAATTAATAATTATATAATTGTTTTTTAACACTTATAGAATTATGTGTTTTTTAATACTGACATTGCATTCTGAACAAATCATGTATATATGTAATATGAAGATATACAGAGGTTTATTTACCCATGTTGTTACCTACATTGCCAAAAATTTACATAGTTTTATATGAAAAACAAAAAAAGTAGTGTTATAACATATGGAAAGTCACTGTAGCAAAGTATGGAGCACCTGTTCTTACATATATAGATATAGATAGATGGTGTGAATGTGTTATTAGGGGTTTGACATAGCAATATGTTTAGCTGCCAGTGATAAGGTGTAGAAAGAACTAACAGCTTGTCCTAAAATTCACTCTTAGATTCTTAAAATTTATAACTATTACAATTTTCAGTTTAATTATTTTTGTTAAATGCATTTTTATTTTAAAAATACAAATGTTTATTGTTTACACCCATAACAATATTTCTATTTTTAAATATCTTGAAACTTCTATAATTAAATCTGTTTTATAAAAATTTACCTATTATTTAAATATAAAATATTTTTATAATATGTTTTATTTGTTGTACCATTTTTTTCTTTTATTTAGGTTGCTAATCGGAAAGGTATCCATAGAACTTTATTTGGTGTGACAAAAAAATTCTTTGGTAATAAACCAGGAGCACAAAATCCAGCATCATCTTTAAATTCTGTGGTGTTAGTTCATTTTTTTTCTATAATCTAAAGTTATCTTAGAATATTTAATAATTTATTTCTTTATGTATTAGTTCAAATACCAGGTATTTTTCTTCTGTTTCAACATCCCTTATGAACCAAATTGCTTTTCTTTATCTATAACAATGTGTATCTGTCTAAAACAACTCAGACAACCCAGAAAAAAAAAAAAAAATCTAAAAGCATTTTTTTTCCTCTTGAATGTGCAAGAAAAGTGAACTCAGAATTTAAGCTTTGAAAATGTTATTTTAAGTTGATTTAAGTTGTAATTTAACATCATTATATGGTATTTAATTTGTGAATGATCTTCATTACTATAATATTAGAAAAATATGAATCCAAATCAAAATACATATTACATATCTCTAATCCTGGAAAAGTAATATCATGGATTGTTCACAATCATGGATATTCATTAGGAAATAATTTTTTAGATTGTATCTTTTGAAATTTGCATAAAGGGATCTTTTAAAATAATATATCTAGCAGTTTTTTATACTTATTTTATTTTTGATAAATTACATTTTGTGTTTTGAAAAATTTATCCATTCTTAGGATTGTTAGTGAACGCATATATATTATACAAGAACAGTTGTACTTTTTACTATTTGAGATTTGTGAAAGATAGTTTAGTAGATTTTGTTCATTTTCTTAGCTAGGAGAAACAAGTTAGGAAATAATATTTTTAAAAATAAAACAGTTCTTTGGTGGTGTTTTCTTTGTATTTAATTACTTATTATTTCAACTTTTTTGTATTTATTAATTTATTATTTTTGTAGATTTTAAAAATTATTTATTTGTCGAATGATATATTTTAATTTAGTTTCGAAAAATTATTTAAATATTTTAAATATTAAGTTAATTAAATTTATGTGGTCTATGTAAATGTTTTTTTTATTTGATTCATTATTTTATTTCATTTTTAAAGCTATTTCTTTATATCTTCAAATTAAATGAATGTTATTTTTTATTTCTTTGATTTAAGGTATTCATTCTTTTATAAAATTCAATTTTTAAAGTAAAAAATAATTTTCTTGCTATTTTAATACTCAAACTTCATTTTCATTGTGTTTTTGCTTCCTCTTTACTTGGTTACTATGGGCTAAACTTCTAGTGCCTTATAAAACTAGTTTGTTTCTTTTCATTCTCTTTTTATAGGTTTTATAAAAATCAATTTATTGATATTATAACTGTTTTTTTGCTACTAACACATAGAAGAAAAAAAATCACCTAATGGTAATCACTTAGGGTAAATCACCTGATAAATAAAGCAAGAAAAATTATTTAATTGTGCTGGTAATTTAATATAAAAGGTATATATTTGAATGTAACATAATTAAGCTTTGCTTTTTATAGAAATCTTGTCCAATTTATTATCTTGATAATTCTGAATTATTACTTTTTTCTGTTATTTAACATTAATTTTTTTTCTCGAGGTGAAGTATTGAAATGTTTATTTTTTATATTTATATTAAAGTTAGTAATTTCTTAAGCCCTTTTACAAGAAATCTTAAAAGTGAAATTGGGGATTTTTCAGAAACCTAGTATTCTAAATAATGCATATTTATATATGTGTGATTTATTTATTTCTTTTATAGATATGGTCCTGATGCACCTGAGCTCCAGGTTAGAAAACTTGGTGATTTGGCTTTCATGTTTCAGTTATATGAAGTTGCTTATCAAGCATATCACAATGCCAAGAGAGATTTTAGTGCTGATCAAGCTTGGTTGCATTTTGCTGGAGCATCGGTATGTAATAATATTTAAAAATAATTCTTTAACTGCAAAACTCTTTGGCTGAATGGTATGGCATTCCTCTTTGTGATTGGAGTTTGTGCGTTTGAATCCTACTGCTGGCATGAATGTTCATAGCCATTTGAATTAGCTGTAAGCAATAGGTCCTGGTTTCATTAAACCGAACAATGGCCAAATGGTTAGGGTGCTAGCCTTTGGAACCGGAGTTCTTTGTTTTGAATCCCACTATGGCATGGATGTTCATAGCCATTCAGAATCGGCTTTAAGCAGTAGGTCTCGGTCTCATTAGCCCTTGTGATGCAAAAAGTAGTCTGTAGCACTCCAAAACCAAACCAAACAAAACCTGGTTTCATTAAACCTTGTGAAGCAAAACAATAGACTGTAGTACTTACTCAAAACCAAACCATAAAACTCCTGGAATAACTTAATTTGGAATTCTTGATAAAATCATAATTTTTTAAAATGAAAATACTATTTAAAAGTCAAATATGTTATATACACATGACTGATTATAAATATAGATTTGTGCAGTATTCCTGGTATTTTTACTTTCTGAAATTTGGATTTCCAGACATGTATATCTAAAAATCGAGACTATTTTTGTGAGTAAAACAAGCTCTTGTTGCATTTTTTAGAGCTAGACTCATAAAAATTAAAACTTTTTTAATTAAGACATCAGAATCAAATTAAAATCCAAGATAATGGTTGCAGGACAGAGTTCCTTAAAAAATCTAATTTATTCCATCATGATCAAAATCAGGGCAGAATACCAACAATGTATAATAGAATGCATTTGCATTTATGGCTAATTTTACCTTAAATTATAGTTTATGTTTAAATGTGACTCACACATGCAATCATATATTTCACTTGTTTGAGGCTATTTCATATATTCAATTTATTTTAGGAAATGGCTGCTTTGTCTGTATTTATGCAGAATAGCTCTCTTCATGAATATCCTGGTAGATATATAGAAAGTGCAATTACTACGTACCTTCATACCTGCAAGTATGTCACTTTTGTTTTCTCCCTTTTGCTAGTATTTTGTTCTTTATTAAATATTTTCTCTTATTATCTGTTATGACTTGGCACATTTTATTTTTTATTTTTCATAATAATAATAATAATAATAAAATACTATTGTAGCTTTTGATCAAGCTAAGATATTCTAATGTAGCAATAAAGTTTTATTCAACTGATGTAATTAATATCAAATCAATTTTTTTTAATAGCTGACACTAATAGCATACATTCCTTTGGATATACTAAATGTCATTTGTATGCATGGTTTCTGCACACCTGGAAAGTCAGGGAAAATCGTGAATTTAGACAATGGATTAATTTTGTCATGGAAAGTCATGATTTTTCAAGTAAAATGAGTAAAAGTCATGGAAAGTCATGGATCCGCTAAACTACCGATTAAAAAAATGCATTGAATTGTTTAATTCTATTTCTACTTGTCATTTGGCTGAAGTTACTGAGTTTGGTATTTATGTATTATCCTATTGACCATATTGCCAAGTAAAATTTGTTCACCAAGGAAACTCAAAGCAAGAAAGCTTAATGGGTGGGTAAATGTATATTATTCTGGTTTTTTCTTAAATTGTAGATTAAAATTTTATTAATATAATATTCATTATTTTTTAATAAAAATTAGTTAAGATTTTTGCACAAAATATAAGTTTATCTCTAGGGATATTGTATATAGACATTATAGGGTTATATTTGGCTATTATTCATGGTCACCTGGATAATACCAAAGTACCCTGAATTCAAATTGGAAACATTTTGATTGAAAAATTGCTATATGATTAAACTTAAATATGTAGATACAACAATTTATTTTTATGTATGTGAGTTTATTAACACTTATAAAGTAAGTTTATAGTTTTTTTATGATAAAATTCCTGTAATTTCTCTAAAAGCATATATTTTATTTGTATGTACATCAGAAGTTTTATTCATATATACTTTAACAAAAGCTTTTTAAAGTCATGGAAAATGATCTGCTAAATCAGGGAAAGTCATGAAAAGTCATGGATTTGAAAAATTTTATTTTTGCAGATACCCTGTGTATGTCAACAAGACATGGTTGTCATTGACCAAATGCCTATTGAGGATTTGGTTACTGTTTGTGAAATATATTAACTTTTACATTAATGTAATTGATAAATTAAAAAAAAAATTAAAGTAGTTGGATGAAGGTTACTACAGTCCAAAGGTTTTTACTTTGAATTTTGTTTCTGGCATGGATGATTGTAGATGTTTAAATCAGTTTTTATCAGTAAAGCCTTGTCTAAGTGGCTTTCGTGCTGCAAAATAATTAATTGTATTACTCCAATTTAAATCAAAATGAAAAGATGGCTGTATGTATTGAATTAATACTTTAGTATCTCTAGAAAACAATGCAAAATGTTGAACATTATTTCAAAATAATCTCACCTTTGGTGCTTTTGTTAGCATTTCTCATAAAAAAGCTTAAGAAGATTAATATTTTCTGACATAAAAAAATGCTAGAATATTTTGTGCACATAACTTAAATTATATTCATGTGCATATTAATTAGATTTTTGTAACTAGGAACTTTTATTTGAATTTATGTACTTAATTTGGATTCTAATTTTTAAAAATAAGAAATGTACTGTTTTTTATTTTTAGGCTTCCTGAATTAGCAACACGAGCTACATTTTTAAGCACAGAATGTTTAAAAGCTAAAGGTTTATACCGCGATGCAGCAGCTCAGTTTATTCGGATGCCAAGTGATGCTGACTTGCCAAGTGCATTGTGTCTAGAGCAAGCAGCTTATTGCTACATTAACTGTAAACCTCCTAAAATTAGGAAATATGCTTTCCACATAATCCTTGCTGGTCATCGATTTAGTAAAGCTGGTCAAAAGAAGCATGCACTTAGGTCTTATAAACAAGCTGAACAGGTAATTCATGCTATCTAAGACTTTAGAATAAGTTTATATCTTTGAATATGTATTTATATTTGCTGATTTTACTTCATAAATTAAAGAGAAAAATAAAACTCAATTACAACAAAGTAAGTTTATATACAAACAAAAATGTCATAGTCATTTTTAATGAAAAAAAAACAATACTTTTATTAGAATCCTATTTGAAAGACTAAAACAGGGACAGTAAATCTTTGAGCAGTGGGTCATATTTTGTTCATTATTGTTTTAATTCTAACCTTTGTATAAGAATGTTTATAAAGAGATATTGGTTAATTTGTACTGCAATTTAATCACCATTAATTTCTTTGTAAATAAATTATATTGTTAGTGCTTTCCTTTGCTTTAAATTAGTATGTTTATTTATATTTATTTATTTTTATTATAAAAAGTAGATGATTATGCTATCAACTAAAATGTTTATTTTTGTAATAGTTTTTCATATTAAATTTTTTTACTTTTATGTTTAGTTAATTTTTAATATATTTTTTATTCTTATTTGCTTTTTTAAATTGAGTCTTTTTAGAGATCTTTATGGGTTTTATATTTTTTTTTTTTTTTTTCCTTTATGTTTATATTCACAATTTGTTATGGTAATTTTAACAAATGATTTTTTATATGTTTTGTGTTTTTTTTTTTATGTCTTCTTGTTTGTTCACTTTAATTTGTTTCATTTATTTATAGATTCATTTTGCCAAATTTTGATATTTCTTTATTTAAATTTTTTTTTTTTGTTTATATAGTTTTTATTAAATTTTATTTGAATTTGTATAACCAGAATATTAAACTTCATGTTAAAACTGAAAATATGTGTTTACCATTAAACCTTTCAACAAATTAAACATTAATAAATCATTAACTTTATGAATTTTTTTTTTTTTTTTTAATTTTTTATTTTGTTTTTTTTTTTTTTTTTTTATTTTTTTTTCCCTTTCTTTTTTATTTATTATTTTTTTGTTTTTTTTTTTTTTGTTGTTATTTTTGTTTTTTTTTTTTTTTTTTTTGTTTTTTGTTCTCTTTTATTTTTAATTTTTTTGTTTTTTTATTCTATATTTTGTTATTTTTTTTTTATTCTTTTTTTTTTTGTGTCAAAGTATTTTAATTTCACTTAACACATGAGTCACCATGGGTGTCATCACTGACTAACATCCAGTTATTTCAGTAATGCCTTGGGGGAGGGTAGTTTTCATAGGTGACTAACGAAGTGACTGATTCTTTGAGCTATTGTTTAGCTCTGCTGGTCACACTGTCTGTGTATTTAACTATGTAACATGTCAACAGCCAAGACTATTTTGTAAAACTATTTTGTAAACTTTTTTAGTTATATTTTAGTTGGCAGCCAATGTGTTAAGCACTAATGTTTTTTCACTCTTTTAAAATTATGTACTTTTATCATTTAACCAAACTTTTACACTGAATAATACTTTACTATTATGTCTAGGTTTATAGCTCTGTTGGTTGGAATTTTGCCAATAATCATATCAACTTCACTATTGGCCGACTATCCTTACAACTGGATCAACTAGAAAGTGCTTGTTCAGCATTTGAACCATTGTTAGTTTCCAAGTGCCAGTTACCACCCATTGAACAAGCCAATTATCTTAGAGAATATTTATATGTTCTTAAGGTATTGTATTTATAAAAATTATATCATTCAGATACATTCAAAATTCATTTTGCATGCATTTATTATTTTCTCAAAGTGAGAAAAGTTACAATTGTATTTAAAATTCTTATTTTATATTAGCACAGCTGCCAACATTCTACTTTTAAAATTATTAAAATTTTATTGCCATGCAATATTTATTTATTAACAATGTTATATATATAAATTATATATATATATATATATATATATATATATATATATATATATATATATATATATATATATATATATATATATAAATAAATAAATAAATAAATAAATAAATATATATATATATATATATATATATATATATACACACTCACACACACAAACACAAATGGGGATCAACATATACACATGCATGTAACATACTCCTAAATGTTATTGCTAGGTGACTGTTAAAAGAAGAGGTGCTGCTCTGTGGTACCAAAGTCTATGAGTTTGAATCCTGCTGCTGGCATGGCTGTTTGTAGCTATTTGGAATTCACTTTAAGTTGTAGGTCAGATCTCATTAGCCCTAATGTGGCAAAAATGTAGACTGTAGTACTCCAGACCAATTCAAACCTAAATACTATGACAATCCTAAAATTCTTGAAACATATATACATATCTATGCATGCACAGTGCATGTATATATAAATATATATATACATACATGCATGCATATATATATTTTTTCATGAGCTTTTCAGATTTTTCATACAGGATCCTATTTTTGTGAAACTGTGAAAAAGTACTCATTTTGTGAAACTGGAGTTATCATTAGATCTTGTTCTTTCAGTAAGGGTCTTGTTTCATGAATTTTTGAAAATAGGATCTTGTTTTTATCCTAGTCCTGTGAAAATATATAGATTTGCTAGTCTGAAATTAGTATTAAGTTAAAGTTCTGGTTTACAGAATACAAAAAAACCTTATTTAAATATATATATATATATATATATATATATATATATATATATATGTTTACGTGTATGCAAACATATACAGATTTATGAATAAACATTACATTTATTCAAGGAGTTGTTCAGGGTTTACTTGCTCAGGATAAAGCTGTTATCGCCTTCCAATCACACACACATCAGCTGTCTCAGTGAGGATATAGCTGATTTGAAGGACAGATACTCAAATGCAAATGCTGAATATGCTCCCCCTTATATTTATTTTTATTTTAGGTAGGGTTCATTCACTTTGCAAAAGGTTAATTTTTAAGTTAATGCAGGTTTGTGAAAAATATGTTGGCACAAGAAGAACTTTGTAAAGGGTCTATTTTTAAGAAAAATTTTTTTGCAAAGGGCTCCTTTTTATGGTAAAAATATTTTGTGAAGGGTTAATTGAAATTTCACCTAAAGAGGCCTCAAATATTATGCGTTTACATACATGTAGTTTACTTCCTTAGCATTATGCAGAACTTAAAACAGAACAATTAATAGTAGAAAGAATCACTATTCTGAATGTACAGAAACTACATATTTATTAAATTAAATATTAACAGAAAGGCACTACATACAATTTATTTTTCAGAATTCTCACTTATAAACATAAGTTGCTGATTTAACCTCTTTCAAAAATACTTTATCAAATTTGTACTCATAGCTATATAATCTTTTTGATTACTCTTGATAGTTAGATAAATCTTTAAATGCAGAATCAGAGAGTATATCTTCTTGTTTTTTCTAATGTTACTAAAATAGTGTATTTTTTAAAATCACCTGTATAGTATAATCATCTGTAAATTTGTATATTGTAAAGGAAAATTGTACAAGTTGGCAGGTATGTATTATAAATGATTGATGTGTTTTATGAATTACTGAGAATCATTTTCCTTTTGGATAAAAATTAGGGAATATATTTTGATATATAGTATTTTTGTATAAACTTAAGCAACATACTTTGGCATATGTGAAAACTTGTAAGTTTTAGCTGTACATTGCATGAATTTTAATTGCAGTGTAAAATTGTATTTTATTGAGCGTAAATTGTTTTTCTTTTCTTTGTATGAAGTAAGAGATGTATTGCATTGTACGTTGCTGGGACATAACTCAAATACTATTTGCTGTAGAGTCTTGAAATTTTATATTTAGGAGTGCTGTAATATCTAGTTTTGCACCTTTATTTTTGATTGCAAGCCACACTGTACATAACAAAAGTGTACATAACAAAATCAATATAATGGATTTTGGAACTGCCACTTTACAACAATATCATGAAAGTTTGATTCATTCATATGCATTTGTATCACTGCTTTTAAATTTCATTTAAAAAAATCAAAATCTATTATTTAATGGGAATAATTTAGAATTTTTACTGTTTTACTTCCTAAAGCTAAGTTAGATAAATTTCGTAATCATAAAAAATTTCAGTTTATAACAGTATACCTATATGTTGAAAAAATATCAATATAATGGGCATTAAAGCCAATCACCAGCACCAGATGACAGTACTTCGAGTTCTATTTAGGTAATACTTTTATCTTGAGACATAAAACTAACTTTGAACTTTTAAAGCAAACTTTTAAGGAAATAATTCTGATGATCTATCATACAATCAAAATAAAAAATATGTATAGTTTAATAGGTGTACAAGGAATTTGTGTTGTTCAAATCAGATTTTTTCATTTTGTCGTGTGGGTTTTGAATTTGGTGTATTTTTGGAAAAGAAAAAAAAAAAAAAAAAGAGCTTATACACAAATGAGTTTATATTTAGAAAGAGTAAATAAAGAATCTTTTAAAATGCGCATGAAAGTGTTTGGAAGCAAATTTTCATCTACATTTTATCTAATATCTCATTGGTTGCTACATCTGATCAACTTTATATCATCCACTTAAAAACAAAATGTGTGTGGGTAGTTCACTTGTAGTTGATTTGTTGATACACTTAAAATTTTTTTAATCTTTGTTAATAGTATGAGGATTAATAACAATTATGAACTAATATTATTGTTACTGCATTAATATTGAAGTTCATATCCTTTATTTGAATAGATTTACCAAACTTGATAGGTTTAAAATTAAAAGCTAGAAATAGATAAATTGTAGAAATGGAACTTTATTGATATAAAGAGACAAAAATGTAAATTCTGTTGTTTAAATGTTTAGTATATTTTCAGTTTGTATTTTTGTATAGTGAAATTCAAATGACTAAAGTATTACAAAGTAGACTAAATAAATATTTAAATATTTTTGAAATTACCTGTTTCTATAATTATGAGATATATATTTCTTTTTTCTTACAGAGATTAATCAATCAAAAGTCCGAGAAATCGCTTCCAATTTTACCTGTGCCATTAATTGTATCAGATGCAGCTAAAATCTTATTATCAGAGGATACCATTACAAGTGAAAGTGAGTAAATATAAAGAAATAAGTAGTTACTAGCCTATTTTATCCCAATTTATTTAATTTTCATTTTGTTCAAATTTGAAAATATTCATATTTTCTAGGGCATTATAAACCCAAATAGACTAAATGTATCAACATTCAATTTTTAAAAAATATTTTTATTTACAGGAAATCTAATCTATCTTTGAAATAGGACAGGAAATAAGTGGGATAAAATTTGCACCTCCACATTCTATTTTTTAGTTGTACTTTAAATAACTGGATTTTCTTAAAATCATTGATTTAAATTAAAAATACTTTTTTAAATACATTGTGTTTTTTTAAGCAGGGTTTTTTAAAAACAATTCTTTTATTTAACTTGTGTGTTGGTTGGTACTTAATAATAAAATTTCAACTATCTTCCTCATTAGGAGGGGGAGGGGAAACAGTTGTAAATGCAAAAAGTTGATCTTTATAGACTGGCTGTATGTGCCTCTATGGTGTGGAGGTAATGTGACTACTGACCTGACTGGGCAGGTTCAGGTCCATTCTTGTTCTTAGTTTCCAATACTTTTTTTCTTAAAATGATAATGGAATTTATTCTATGTAATAACATATGTTTTTATCTGTAAATAAGCTTTACATTTCTGGCTTTTAATTTTGTAAATAAAAGATAATTCTAGTTTTTAAATAAGTTACCATTACAAGGTTCGTACGGTGCTTAAAAGTGCTTAAAAACTGCTTAATTTCGAAACACGTTTTTAAGGCCTTAAAAAATGCTTAAAGAGTGCTTAATTTTCCCCTAATTTCCTTATTTTTTTTCTTGCCGACAGTTTTTATTTGAATATTTCGAAATCGTTTATGAAAATCATAAAAGGTCGCTCGGGATTAATCGTTCAGTGTGATTGAAATCAGACACTGCAGCGCTCCTTTTTTCCTCTTTTTTCTAGAAATCTCTCCTTTATTCCTTATTTTACGGTATTCCTCCCTTATTTCGGCTATTCCCGCCTGTTATTCCTTTTTTCTTTGGGCCATTCACTCCTTTTATTCGATTTTTCCTTCTCAACATTTACGGAGTTATGTAATGGTGGAACGGATTACACACATCGTCTTTCCCATGTTTTAATAACATCTTTGTTTTTCTAAAATTTTCTTTCTGTGGGATATTCACCCCCCCCTCGAAAAAAAGTCTTAGGCTATTTATTGGCGGTACAGGTGTTTGAAAGTTAGCAAATAACAATCAAAGTGTCAAAACCAAAGGGGGACCCGAATTTTTAATTGTAGTGTCGAGAAATCTGTTTAACATGTTTCTGAAGCTAAGAGGGAAAAAAAAAACGTTACTCCGAGCCTGTGCACTTAAAATGGACTGACATATCGAATATTGAATTCAGGGATAATTCTGATCCGAATGTTTTTTGTGGGTTTGCTTTAAAAAAAAAACAGATATTTTCGGAAATTAAAAAAAGTAAAGAAAGGAAGAAGCCTTTTTTTTTTATCTCACATATGTATAAATTTTGACAATAATCTGAAAGTTTTCTGTCTTTTTCTCATCCTTTTTCTCTTTGCCGCGTCCACAATTTTTTTTCTTATAGAGTAGGAAAGTGTTATCAGTCAATGCTCGCAACACTTGCTTCAAGGTCAAAAAGCCATGTGACACGGTATTAATGAAACATATAGAACTTGTGTGGTTCTAGTTATAAAAGTACAACGAAGCCATAATTCTATGGCTTTGGTAAAAAAAACAACCGTTTTCTGGATTTTGATTCCAGAAAATGCGCATTTTTTAATGGACTATTATAGTTAATAGTGCGATAATAATATGTGGCTCTCATACGGTAGAATTATGTTTTAACAACCTGCGTACTTTATAGGTATCTCCCAAACTCACGTGCATGTAGACTGATCGTAATACTGTTTTATATATCGGTATTTTTTTTAATATCGCGGTAACAGTATTGAGATTCCAATCCCTCCTATAGTTATTTCAAATGGTACTTTATCTTATTGACTGAATTTTCTGCTATGGGCAGTGTCTGTGAGAAAGTGACACTGTTGCAAATAACTTACGAAATTTTGGATATGCACAGAAAATGTTATTTAGTACTTTCATATTTCATATTTAGGTACTTGTTTTTGTATTAAGTAAATCAGAACATTAATTTTTAATAGTTATTCAACTACCTCTTTTTTTGCATTTTTCTCCTTTTTTCCTTCTTTTTCCCCAAAATTTTGACTTCTGTGTCTGTGAAATACAATGATTTCTCACTTATACACACTCTCTTTTGTTCATTTTTTGGTGAAACTAATGTAATAGCCATTATTTTATCTGATATGTTTCTGGTAAGAGGTTCTTAAAAAGTTTGAATGGTGCTTAATTTTTTCCATTAAAAAAGTGTATGAACCATGCATTACCAATTTGTTAAAAAACTAAAATAAAAAAATCCTTTAGTCATTGTTATCCTACAATGTAAAGTCTACACTGCATAAAAAGAATAGTTTGCAAAATTTCAGATGTTTGTAATTGCTTTAACATAAGTTATAAAAATTGATTACAAAATTTGAGATTAGAAAAGTTGACAATAAAATTAATAATTTTTTTTTAAAAGTGGCTTTTATTAAACAAACAAAAAGATTAAAAATGGGATAAAAATAAAAATAATAATTTTAGAATGGCGTATGAAAGAGAAATTGTGTGAAAAGCTCCTATATGAAAATTGTAATGTGTTCATATACAGAAATTGTTTGATGAGCTTCTATAGGATAAAGGCTAGATGTTATGCAACTAAAAATAAAAGCATGGGAAGCAGAGGAATCAGTGTCAAAGTAACATATTTTCGATACAGATGTAATTGTAAAAGGGAATACTTATTTTAAAATATTAATGTGATATTTAATTTGTATATTTTGAGCACTTCATGCTTTTATTTTTAGTTACATAACTCATCATAACATCTAGTTCTTATCCTGTAGAAGCTTCTGAAGCATTTTCTCTTTATTAGCACATTGCAATTTTTATTTAGGAGCTTTTCACACAATTTCTCTTTCAAGTGCTATTTTAAAATTATTTTTTTGCTTTTCAGTGTGTTTCTATTTTTTTTTAATAAAAACGACCTTGTTTAGAACTATTTTTTATATTTTATTTTTTTATTGCATGAATAGAGGGCACATCTAATAGATTTAAAAATAACAATAACTCATACATTAGCATTTGCAAAGGAGGAATTAGGTTTAAATATTCTATTTTTTAGTAAAGAAATTTCTGGCCAAATTGTATTCCTTTCAGAATTTTCTCCTAATCTGACATCAAATCAATAATTTTTCAATTATATTTGTTTTTGTCTTCATTTAAATTCTAGTGTTTTAAAAACTGGCAGATATGAATGAATTTTAAATAGATATTCTGTCCACACATTGAGAGATTTTTTTTTTAGGTAATAGAGTGAAATCAGTTTCACTTAATCGACAAGTGCAAAAACCTGCTGATTTAGTAGTCATGGCATGGCTGATATAACCAATTTCAAATTTAAAAAACCAACAACTTCCAGGAGAACTAGGGGAGGATTTTAGTGTTTCACACATAGGTATTAATAATACATAAAGTCAGTTACCAGGAATTGTTAGGGGAGAGTTAGGGAGATGGATATTTATTTATCATTGTTTCCATACTGTACTTTTTAAATTAAGCTCTTTTACGTATTCATTTTATCAAGATATAGTTATACATATGTTTTTCATCTTTTAGCTGGACCTTTAATAGTTAAAGGACGTGGTTTTGATAGGGGTGATTTGAACAATCATGTGTGGTCCAAATTAGAGGAAATAGTCACGTCTCGAATTTTAAATCTTCCTGTATTTTCCAGTCAACTTCAATGTTTTACTAGTAAAACATACAATGTACAGAAGCCAAATGCAATAGTTGGAGGTGAGTTATCTAATTTTTGTATTGAAAACTTACTTTGTGTTACAAAATATTTTTAACATTTTTTATTGTCATTTGGTTTAATTTACTGTGTGCTTTATGAAAAATTAAAAGAAAAATTAATTTTATTAAGGGATGTTTGGTCACATTAAAAAAAAAATTAAACATAAAACTTAATTTGGATTGTAATTTAGTCAATATAAACTGCTTTCTTGTTTTTGTTTGTTGCTGTTAGGGGTTGACTTCTTATCAAAATACCTTGAGGAATTGAGGAGTGTGGTACTTTGAGGATGTTTTTTCATATCCTATCAAGGGATAGCATATGGAAAAATGGAATAAATCCAGCTTATTAATGTAAAAATAAAATTTAATTCAGTAGTTTAAAAAAGAAAAAAAAATGGAATATGCAAATTTCAAAGGCATATTTGACATTTACGACTGAACATCAGATGTTTCAAAGAAAAAAATTCAGTATGGTCTCAATCTCTGCAGTCGTGGACTTTGAACTTATAAGCTTTAATGGAGCAGGTCATTCTTCTCAAGGGAATTTAATAGCTAACAGGGGAAGTTGTGCTTTTCCAGGTAAACATGTGAGAATTTCAAACACCCAGAATCACAATTGTAGTCAGATACACCATGTCTGCTTGTAACATCTCTCTTCTATCTTCCTGAAAATTTAAATTTTTTTTCTAATCCAGCTGGCAATATAGATACAGACATGCCAACTACTCCGGATTCTCCGGAGCAGCTCCGGAGAAATGAGAAAATTTGATAACTCCAGAAACTCTTCAGATTGCTCCAGAAAATAACAAAACTTTTCAACAGCTAAAAGATTACAATTCTGTAATTAAATACAAAGTTTTGCAAAAAATAGTACTGAATATCTCTCTTTTCACTCAGTTATGCTACATGTTAATTTTTTCAGTACTGTGTGGAAAAAAACCAAACTGAATTTAGGTCAATTTGAGTAGACAAATTCTAGAATCCCTGATGATAAAAAAATGGAGATATCAGGGTCAATGCTATTAAAAAACACTGTTCTGAAGAATAAGTTATTAAAGCTATAAAAGCTCCTCATAAATTTTTATATGCATAAATGTTAATTTACCTTTTACATTTTACTATTGTGTAAATGTTTTAAATTTAATTTTAATTTAGAAACCAATAAGGTATGTACTTATATATAATCTGTAATTAGCATGTTAAAATTTCAAACCATGCTGTTGCTCCTGACACAAGTGTGTGAGTGTTGGTAAGTCTGTAATAATATAGCGAGTTATTTTATAAAACCATTAGAATGTCTGTTGGGCTATTTCAGTCTTTAAACTACTTAGAGCGGGGAATAATTCTGAAAGAATTGGTAGCCGTTTTTCATCAAATACAAAGCATGATTATCTAATTTCTGTTGAGCAAATTATATAAAATTCCTGCTGTCCCGCATTGAATGACTGCGGACTGTAGACATTGCTTGATGGCTATGTCAAATAACATCAATTAAATTGAGGAATCCAATCTGTAATTAGCTTGTTAAAATTTCAAACCACACTGTTGCTCTGGACACAAGTGCCTAAATGTTGGCATGCCTGCAGATAGATATCTTTATGCCAAATATGGCTGCTAAGCTGTTACTCATTTAACATCATCTGGGGAGCATGTGCAACTTAAAGAATGCTATGGATGCAAGTAACATTTCCTCCGCTGGGTTGTCATTTAGATGTAGTGACCCTTAAGCAGATGACCCCTAGGCTTGGCATGTTATCTTTAGAGACATCATATGAAGTTGCAGGATAGTGCAACTACAGACCTATTTTTTAGGTGCTTGAGCTACCATTGATGAACACAAGAGGATTCAAATGTTCTGAAATTTTCTAGAAAAGTATGTCATTAAATGTCTTCTAAATATGGACAGCTTTTCAAATTTAATACCTAAATTTTTTTCAACAAATTTACTTCTATAGTCACAGAACCAAAGTTCTTTGCCTTTGCCCATAGTTAATCATTCTGTTTCTAATTAAATTGATTAAAATTGAACTTATTTACTACTGCCACCTTTTGGGTTACTGTCTATTAGCTCAATTTATATTGTAAAATTCCACTTATTTATTGGTGATCATCATAAGAAAATCGACATCTGGAGCTATTTTCCTGGAGTCCAATTAAACGTCCTTACCAACTTGCTAATGATGTGACTGACCATTATTGCAGCATAAGAACGGGCAACACCTGCATTCCTATGATTCAAAGTGCAGCTTGTGGTACGTTGTTACAGAATAAATTTATAGTCATTGGATTTTGTGTTGGTTTGGTGAACTGTGTCATAATGTTTTTACAGTTCAAGAAATCATTTAGTAATAGTTTTAGTTATTTCTATAAATGTCATTATTAAAGAAAGTTTTGAGACTTTTGCAATTTAGTATATTTCTGATTAAATATTTATGTACTGTTTGAATTGAGGTACATTGCAGTATTTTATATTTGTTTATTATTTTTTTTTTTATTTTCAGAAATTCTTAGTTTAGAAATCACTTTAAAGAATCCACTCTCTGTTGTTTTGGTCATTGATGATGTATATCCTTTATGGACTTTTATTCCCCAATCTCAAAATGGCAGTGAATTTGCTCCTATTACCAATGAATCAAATTCCAATGTAATGTTATTTAAAATTATAATTTTATGTTTATTTTAAATTTAATGCATGGTACATATGTGTGTATATGTGCATTTATGTATATATATATATATATATATATATCGGCAGGGGCTAGTAGATGTGTAAAGCATGCATACTTACAGATTTCTAAATTTTTAGGGTAGCCAATAGAATAACTATTGAAGTATGCTAACTAAAACTGTTTTTGAAGAAAGGTTTTATTGAAAAAAATAAGAGAGAAGATCTGTCTATCTCCTTTTTCTCATCTGGGAGGAATTGTTATAAACTTTGGTTAGTGTTTAATAAATATTTCGCCACTCATTTATTCTAAAAATATTGATTTGCAATTTATTTAGCCATTTTAAAAGAAACTTCTTATAAAATTTCTGAAATTTCAATTATGACTTCAAACAGATGTGCATCAAGACTTAAAATGTAAGTTATAATTTTGGCACCAAATTGCACTGTCTCACTATCTTATTAGATAGAATTGTTTGCAATCAAAAAATTTTTTATGTGAGAATTTAGAATTTTCAGATATTATTTTTGAGTTCAATGAAAAGCAAGAAAAATACAGTTTCTGAATGCATTTTATTATTTCTGTTTTACTGAATATACACTTAAAATGTATGGTGTAAATCTTCTTTACTTTTCTGATGTCTATTCAATTATATGTACAGTCATATAAACATAATAACAAACTTTTTATGCATTGGGCTGGGTTGTGGATGTGCTAGATATCAGTATTGATAGAGGGCAGCAAAATACTATCTTGTATGCAAGCAACTAATAACCTAAAACTAGCCCTATGTATATATATATATAGTTGCACCAGATTGTATTTTTAGTTAACACTGTGAATGTCATCAATTTCTATTAACAAATAAATAATTGTATTACTGGGAATAGTTCATTTTATGTCTTTTTATTCCTGGGTTTTATTATCCTTGCTAATTTTAAAAAAATTGAATTTCTTACCTTCTAACTGTTGTATTTTAATCATACATTGTACAGATTTTAATCCAGGGTGTTTACTTGCCAGTAAAAGTCAGGAAAAGGGAAAATGTGTAAGAAAAACTACTAAATGCAATTGAAAAAACAAACTGTGAGAAGCCTGCAATTTTTTAAGAAACTGAGAATCAAATTAAACTTTATTTAGTAATTAAATTGAAAATATACTTATTAGAATGATGAATAAAAGAAATGTGAATCTAAGTATTGATAATATGCTGTTATCTCCCTTTCCCCCCTCTATTATCAATAATAAAAAATACATCATAAGAGTATCATATAATTTTTTAACTTTGTATATTTTGAATCCCCTATATAGTAATTGCCTAAGTTGTCTGTCCGTGAATTTATGAAGCGGTTGTACCTGGAATGGATGCAGGCATCCATATTGGATTTTTTATGAGTTAGGGTTAGCAAAATTGAAAGTGAATTCGAAATCCACCTCATCCTCTCCTTTTTGAGCGTTTAATGCTATTATTTCAAGCCTTATTCTCCCTCTTATTCTATACTAAATTCATTATTGATAGGATGGAGCGCAATATTTAAATTTCTGGACTGTTTTTACTTGACCCTTAAATATTCTAACCATTTCCTTCCCCATGTGTAAGCTGGCACATGGGGTAGAGTGTCTGCCCATTTGATCGTCGTACTCCTCGGGTTGATGGTTTTTCCCACGACGTAGCCGAATTTTTCTAAATGTCTAATTAAATTATTAATTTCTGCTTTTTCTTTTGAATTCTTATTCCTAAAGTAGTTTTATTATTTTTAAAATAAATTTTTAACATTTTTTCAAATTTTTATGATTTTTATTTTATTAAATTCACGTATTACCATTATTATATCAAGCCCCATTTTAAGAGCAGGCGATTAAATGTATCAATTTATCATATAATAAATAGGTAAAAATAGCATTTTTTTTCCTAGCATTATGACATCATTCCTTTAACCATCTCATTTAATCATTTATTTTAGATTATTTAAATATATTCTGCATTATTTCCATACGTTTTATCACTCAACTGAGATATTACGTAAATGATTTTCTTAAGGTAATATTTTGTGCCAAAATAATTCTCAGCCAAAAAACAAACCATTTTTTTTTACCTGCCTCGTAGGGTACTTTGCAATTCTAGAAAATTAAAAATTTTACTGATCCCGTTTGTGACAGGCTATAAGCAAGTCTTTTTATATTTTCTTAAAAATTAAAATAAAGTAGTTCTTTGCTACTGTAATACACATAAATATTATGTATGTATTTTTTTTTCTAAAATTTTGCAAAGATATGAGGAAACTGTTGAGAAATTCTTTGAAAGTGTCCTTAAAATGTCAAGAAAAATCAGAAAATGGACTTTTAGCAGTTTAGTAGACACCCTAGAATTACATTGTAGTACTGTTGTTTTGTGTGCTAAGATTTATGATTTTAAACTATTTCTAATAGATTTTGAAAGTGGATTGTTTGATTTCAAACTATAGATAATAAATCTTCTATGCAGCTGGTAATAAAAGAAAACAGAGATATATAGTGAGGTAGTGCCTTACCCTTTTGGTTATCATTTGGCAAAACTGTATTGAGCTGCACATCATAGACTGTTAATTGTCAAACCTAGTCTGTTACAGTGGCTTAAGGAAGAAAATGGATAGACACTTCTCTGTCTAGATAATTTTTTTTTCTCTTTTATTGTGGAAAATTGTAATACTTAATAACTTGTTGGCAGGATGGCATGAACTGTGCATATGTAAATTTTGAAAAGGAGAAATTACCTAATTCCAGTTAGCATTATGAGGGAATTATTAATTAGATAGAAATTTCTAGTATGTTATTACAATTTATTCGATGCCTAATCTATTTTATTCTATTTTGCCTATTTTGTTCAAATTTGAGAATAATTTTCTGAGGTGTATTACTCCCAAACATATAAATACATAAAAATTTGATTTTTATATTGTTTTATATAGAGAATCAGACTTGTAACAGTTCCGCTCGAGGGTGTGTCTTTTTCGTATTACGTTATTGTTAGTGAATTCTAACTATTTTTATGTATATAACTTGCTTAATTCTTAATCCCTATTTTTAAACCTGACATATATATATATATATATATTTTTACGTATATTTCAGTATATTATATATTTTTGTCAACAAAAAATAATAAGTATTTATTTTCATTTTAGAATCAGTCAACAAATTCAGTTATCTTGACTAATGTATTATCCAGGGTTACATTAGAACCCCTTCAAGAAAAGAAAGTAATTTTTTTTTCATTTTTCCAGTTTTATTTAATGTTTTAATACATTATATATAATATCTCTTTCCTATATATATGTGTGTGTGTGTGTGTATTTAAAAAATTTATATCATTGGTACTTAACTGTCCAAGTCTTAGCTATGTTACCATTTCAGAACTAAATTATTTAAATAAAAAAAAAAAAATTAAACAGCTATTTTGACATATTTATTTTTAGCCAAAGACAAGGACTGGATTGATTAATGTACAAACTGTAAATAAAAAATACCTTATTTTGGGACCATTGTAGTTTACTTATTTGAGATAGTAAAAATAGCATTGGAATATGAGGCAAAGCTGCTGCTTGGTGAGACTAAGAAGTTTAGCAATGTACTTTGGTTGTGCTGTCTTCCCAAGAGTTTCCTTGAATTCAGTTCTGCTATATATCCACAGTAGTTGAAATGTTTCCTGCTGTTTTACTTATCAAAATTACAGTTCTATTATCAGGGGTGTTTGTGTTCTGGGTAATCCCTAGAAATCTGGGGATTTCACATTAACCATCTCCGAATTTCTAGAGGAATAAAATTATGAATCAATTCCCCTTACTACTTTCTATTTACCTTGAAAGTGAATAATACAACACATTCTCTCTGACTCTTAAATAATCTTCTAATTACTGTGATGTGGTCTACTAGAATCTTAAGTTAAAGGTTCAAAGTTTGTCCGGAAGGTACTGTAAAAGGCAAGGGTAATTTAAAATTTTGAATAGTTAAAAATGCTTAAGGAGGAAAGCTACAGAGTCTGTGAGACTGTTTAACAACAGTTAAAAGTTAAAACTGTTAAAGACATGCAATTTTCATTGAATGTGGACAAAAGTACAGTCAGTGCTCAAGAGAACATACTTGTTATATTAGTTAAACAAAAGGAATTGCATGCTTGTCTTTGTATAAAGAATTAATTCTGATATTTTAAGAAAATCAGCTTTTATATAAATATTTTTCAGTGTAAAACTTAATTCTTTTACATATGTTTAGCATACTTTCATATCTTTTAAAAAGAGATTTTGGTTTTATTATTTTATTAGAAGTGATTTATCTCCGGTCCAAAATATCAGTCCCAAATATTTGTTTTTGCCTCCCCCCATGACATATAAACACTTAAAATTGCAGGGTTTTTTTTTTTCTGGCCCCATATTCATCCCTGTAATATATTCATGGTTTCCAAGCACCTGGAAAGTCATGGAAAATCATGGATTTAGACAATGGATTAATTTTGTCATGGAAAGTCTTGATTTTTCAAGTAAAATGAGTAAAAGTCATGTAAAGTCAGGGATCCGCTAAACTACCGATTAAAAAAATGCATTGAATTGTTTAATTCTATATTTACTTGTCATTTGGCTGAAGTTACTGAGTTTGGTATTTATGTATTATCCTACTGACCATATTGCCAAGTAAAATTTGTTCACCAAGGAAACTCAAAGCAAGAAAGCTTAATGGGTGGGTAAATGTATATTATTCTGGTTTTTCTTAAATTGTAGATTAAAATTTTATTAATATAATAATTATTTTTTAATAAAAATTAAGAATTTTGCGCAAAATATAAGTTTATCTCTAGGGATACTGTATATAAACATTATAGAGTTATATTTGGCTATTATTCATGGTCACCTGGATAATACCAAAGTACCCTGAATTCAAATTGGAAACATTTTGATTGGAAAATTGCTATATGATTAAACTTAGGTATGTAGATACAACAATTTATTTTTATGTATGTGAGTTTATTAACACTTATAAAGTAAGTTTATAGTTTTTTTATGATAAAATTCCTGTAATTTCCTTAAAAGCATATATTTTATTTGTATGTACATCAGAAGTTTTATTCATATATACTTTAAAGAAAGCTTTTTAAAGTCATGGAAAATGATCTGTTAAATCAGGGAAAGTCATGAAAAGTCATGGATTTGAAACATTTTATTTTGGCAGATACCCTGTATATTCATGCTGGACACTGATTTATTAGATTAAAAAAATTACTCTAATTTATGTATTTTAGCACTAACATAAAACAAATTTACCAGCTTTGTTATCCTTGATATTCTGAAATGCTTGATTATCCCCCACTCAAAGAAGTAAGAAATTTATCAGTAGGTAGTTATTTATTTGTTGTGTGATTTAAAAAATAACATTTCTACAAAACTGTATGGTTTTTTTAACTGCCTTTTTTTTATTTCATTTAAAGATTCATCTTCTTTTGACACCTCAGCAAATTGGTGAATTGTCCATACAAGGGATAGCTTATAGTCTTCTGTCTTTAAAACAAACTGAGAATGAACAAGTTCCTGATGCAATGAATTTAAGTGCCATTATTTCCTTGCAAGGAAAACAAAGTTTGAAAATGAAAGGACCCAGGTTGAATAAAACAACAGAAGAGCGATCTACTGTGATATATGCAGAAGATAACAGACTGAAATTAAATATTCTTAGTCCTATGGCTAAATTGCAGGTAATTTATATTTTAAACTAATGAGCTTATGTAATTTATTTTATATCAGTAGTTTTTCTTTTTAAATAAATCATAATTATGCATGATAACTATCATTGTAAAACTACATTTAATGTTGCCATAAAATTTAATTACTCTACCCATATGAAAACTCCTATATGTAAAAATCATACCTTCCTTTCCTTGGTATATTTTATTAATCTAATAATAAATTGTGATCTAGTAATAAATAAAATTAAAATTGTAGAACAAAATCTATCATAACTTGAATTTTTATAAATTACTGCTGTTTAAAGCAATAACCAATAATTGTAAATATAACTAAACAAAATTCAAATCCCATGACAATGATAAATAAATATAAATAATGAGTGCTAAGTTTTCTGTATTTCTGAAATTGTTGATTGTAAATTCTGACTGCAAATTGCTGACAGATATACTGACAGACTAGGTCTAAAGAGAGTTGATTGGACATAATCCTCCCTACTATGTGACTGGATAATGGCCAAATAGGTACATTGCTGCTTTTCAGTACTATGGACTTGAGTCTCACTGTTGGCAAGGATGTTTGTTACTGATCAGAATCAGTTTTAAGAAGTCAGTCTTGCTCTCAATAGATTTCGTGTGTCAAGAGAACAGACTTCAGTATTGTAACTAACAAACTCCACCACAGCCTGTTTGATAAAAACTGAACATCAAATTTATATTATAGAAGTACTATATATTTTTATAAATACTCAGAGAAATAACCCCCCTCCCCTCTAAAAATATGAATTACTGTCTGTCCAACATGCTAAATTCAATTTTTAAAGTCATTAAAAAAATGTATACATGATAAGCAAAAGTTTAAAAATAATTGCAGGTAAAAAAATACAGCAAAACTTTTTTAAAAAGGACAATATTTATGATTAGAATAAAAAAATTGCTAAGAAATTATTTTCATGTAATTCATAGCATGTTTAACTTGACCCTTATAACAATACAGTAAATTAATATATGCCAGTAAGTCAACCTCCAAAATATAATGATATAATAAAATAAAGCACTTTAAAACTTAGTTTGTAGTCATTAACCTAAAAATACTTTTAAAACAAGTTTTAAAAGTAGAAGAACAGTTGTTCAACTGTTTGCTGGGTACATGGGACTCTTGGCCATTTAATAAAGCAGACAAATATTACTTTTACGATGCAGTGTAGAGGCCAAACCTAAACAGATACGTGAGTGAGTCATATATAAATTCTTTGATTCACACATATACAGCATAAAAAAGATAGGGAGATGCTCATATTATGAAGAGGTTCAGACAAGCAGTTATGCCGTGTTTTTATTTTAAGGTTGGCCACAGCCTGTCTATATAATCTTTAACCCTTTCTTAGGCTATGCAAATATACTCCCCACTAAAGTCACTGTTTTAAAATGTCTAGGGTAAACCATTTTACTAGCTTGCATTAAACCTGCCATTTATTTATAATTTAAGAAATAACAAATAAAATTAATAAATGTTTTGACTGCATAACATTGTTTTGACAATTAAGGTTAGCTTTGGGTGGAAAAGAGAAGATAACAGTAGGAAGCCAATTTCTTTCATACGTAACCTTTCTTTCAATTCATTCATTTTTTCCCCATTTAATACAAATTTTTTTATATTGCAGTATTTGTAAAATATGCTTTTAAATACGATGTAATACAATATAAAAAGAAGTAAATATAAAATGTTTATGGTAAAAAAGAAGTTAAAATCAAATTAATTTAATAATATAAATCAATTCATTTTTTTAATTCACTCTCAAATCAAAAAGTATTTTAGCATACAATTGCTAGGAAAAATTGGCCTTATAAAGGGTCATACTACAGTCTCCCAAAATTTGCCCTTTGAATTAGATGACAGTCAATAGCATATAGCCACATGATGAAAGTAGATAAAAATTAGAAAATATCAAAAAGAAGTTAATTACATTAACTCCACTTGACTCTTATATGACTTATATATCAGTGACTCATATATGAGTCCAATGATGGTTGGAAGAGTGGGGTGCTGCTCTTCAATACCAGAGTCCATGGCTTTGAACCCTGCATGGGCCTGGGTGTTTGTAATTATTCAAAATCAGCTTTAGGCAATAGGTCATGGTCTTATTAGCTCTTCTGTAGCAATAAAGTAGATCCTAGGACTAATACCCAAACCTTTAGGATCTGAAATAATGTAATCTTACATTATTTCAGATTGTAAAACTTTGTTTACTTATAGTAATTGCAGAAAAGTATGAAGTTTTTGTTTATTTCTAGGTAAAATTCCAAAAAATTCCATTCAGTTTATTTTGTGGAGAGATTCAAAAAGTGACTGCTGAGTTTACAAATGTTGGCAGACATCAACTACGCAGAATTATAATGGCTTCTCCAACTCCGGGTATCTTTGCTGTAGGCAGCCCAGGGGAAACAAGTGATCCCATTGCTCTGTTTAAAGAAATCTCATCCTCAAGACAGCCATCTCCTGTCATTGCTAAATGGGAATCAGACTGGATGGTTGAGATATTAATGCCTGATGGCGAACCTTGTGTTTTGGACCCTGGTGCATCAGTTGAAATTCCTGTATGGTTTAAAGGCCCTGAAACTCCTGGAGATCATGATTTGGACATTTTGTTTTATTATGAAAGTGAACCTGCTCATCCTAAGTTAAAGTAAGTTATTTTTTCTTAATAGCTTTCAACTTCTAGGAATTATCCATACACATTACATAAGATACAAAGTAATTACTAAAGTATGTGTCAGTATTAAAAAATATGGATTTCGTGATTTTTATAGCTTGTCCCCTACAAAATATGTAAGCCGCATAACACATGCATTATCTTTTCTGATCTGTATATTTTTTTCATATATTTTGTTTTACAGTCTAATCTTGAATATTTTTGGCAATTAAGAAATTATATTTGGGTTATTATTTTTGTAGCTGTTTCTTAAAACTGTATGAATAATTATTCGTTTACAAATATTTGAAAAATGTTTAGTATTTTTTTGTTTATCTGTTGCATTCAATTCACTGTTATTTCATATTAAAATTAGCTGAACGATATCTGAATGGTTAGAGCACTGACCTTCAGTACTACAGTTTAGGGATTTGAATCCTACTATGGCATAGATTTTGTAACTGTTCAGAATCGGCTTTAAGCAGTAGGTCCTGGTCTCATTAGTCCTTGTGTTGCAAAGTAGTAGACCATAGCATTCCAAACCAATCTATAATCAAATTGTTTTCTGTTTTCCAAGATACCTCTCATCTCATCCTCATTCTTAATTTTAATATGGAGATAGTAGAATTTTAGCTAGATACCTTTCATCTGTTTTTCACATACCTCTCATCTTATCCTCATTCATAATTTTAAGATGGAGATTCAAGTATTTTAGCTAACATTTAAGAAATTAAATAGATTTTGGTGATGATTTACTGTTATAATAAAAAAATTGTGTTCGTTTTAAAAACAGTATTTTTTATTAACAATTATAAATTTAGATAATGGTAAATAATTGCTGCATTGTTACAACTAGATACACTAGAACAACATATAGACCATGCATGATGTGACACTACTAAGTGTTACATATTGGTTAGATGGCAGTGTTGAAGGGTATGCTTATAGTGTAATAATATAATACAGTGATTCTAACTTATGTGGCCATCTTAGTTTTGCATCTCTTTTTCCAGCAAAGTCCTGTGAGAAATAATATCAATTTTTCTTAGTTATATGACTTTTAGTTACATGCCTCTCTTGTACAATGCTTTTTTGGGTTAAAAAATGCAATTTCCTCTCGTTTGAAAAGTAACAGTTTGGTCAAATAAACTAGGTATCTTTCAGGATTTTACAGGTTCTGGTAATTATTGATGTCCATTTCTTGTCTATTGTTGAAAATAAGTGAACTAAAGAGAGATATTAGAGTACTTGTCAGGAAGTAAAAAAGAGAAAGACAATTTCAATTTCAAATTTTGCAGTTTTTTTTTAGGATTATTAATGATACACACATATGTAAAAATTTATGATGCTTTTAATCAGAGTGTATTACATTTTCAATAGCTAACTATATTTTTTTTTAATTCTGCGTCAGTGTAACATATGTTATGATGTGGTACATAGCCCAGCCATAGCTTTAATAAGATTCTACAAACGTAAACTGTTATAATGAGTGATATCTCACTGGTATGAATCTCTCACTTTTGACACTCTTCATACTCACACATGACTGTTTTCTTTGGTCCCTTGAAAGTCATGTAAGAAGCCATTGTAATTGTGAATACAAAAATATTTTACACTGTAGCTTTTTATGTTAAGTAATAAATAAATGAGTTGATGTTTTTTCTATTTCTATAAAATTGTTAAAATTAATACAAAACCTATAATTCACAAAAGTTGCATTTGTAAGTACAGTCAAACCTGTCTATCTCGAATCTCTTGGGAGTAAAAAAAAAAATTTGAGATAAACAGGTTCTGAGATACACAGGTGTTATGAAAATAGACTAAGAAAATATCTTCACACAAAATAAAAGATTGAAAATTTGAAGTACTTTTAGTTTTATTTACATACCTTACAGAAAGTAATCCATTAGGTGATGCAAAACTTTTTTAGACTGGACAATTTTTTGTAGTTTTGACACAGAGGCGAAAAAATCCTGATCAATATTTTCTTGGGATTCTCACCCAGTACCTTACCAAATAACCGAGAGAGAAAACTAGAAGTGTATTTCCTGGAAATGGGAACTTGTGCGATTGTCAATGCAATAAGGTACTAAACTGGAATGTTGTTTCTTATGGAAATTTGAGATACACAAATTTGGAAAAAAAATAATTTGAGATAGGTTTGGAAAATACGTTAAATTTTTATTGAAAATGTAGGGAAATTGAAAAAGTTTGACATAGACAGGTTTTTGAGATAGACAGGTTTGACTATCAACTTATAATAATTGTATCTAGAAGTGTGTGTATACACACATGTGTATAAACTTGATTTTTCCAGATATACCACTTAAGTTGTCATACAATTAATTCCTTCTTTTAATATTTTTCTCTAACCCTTCATTTATGAAAATCTACTATAGGTACAGACTTCTACAGCTTTCTACTGTATTAGTAACACTTCCATCTGTTAATGTTCATGCTAATGCCATGAGGAGTTTCTGCTCTGAAGACAAATCATCCAATTTTCACCCTGCTGCAATTCCCAGTAGTTTAATAATTTCAGCAGAGATTGGAAATATCAATCAGGTACTATATATATTTTATCTTCAGAACTTAATTTTAGTGTTTTGTTCCTCATTATATTACCAGTGGCAGAAAATGCATATACTGCATCAGATTAATTATTATCCATAAATTAATATCTATTCTAAATGTGAAATGTGTTTTTAGTGAAATTTAATTTGCTAAATTTCATTAAGTTTGTATACTATTAGTTTCTGTTACGAGTTTATCAATTTTGTGTTTAAATTAACTACCATAATTTGCAGAGGAAAGGCTGCAATCTAGAAAAAAGGCTCTAAAAGTACTAAAATTGCACAGAAATATAACACTGATTTAAATTGCACTTGATCTTGTGAATTTCACAGTTTTGGTCTTGGTCCAATCAAATGCTACTGAGGTATTTCCAATTTGTTCAGCTCAGAAAGTTACACTAAACCAGGGTTCTCGCAGTCCTTAAAAGTCCGTTAATTTTAGCTTTCATTTTTAAGGGCCCTTAAAACTACTTCATTTTTGTCAAAGGTCCTTAAAACTCCTTAATTTTTAAATTTGAATGCAATCCATTTCTCCATCGACAAGATCCACAGTCTCATGTGATTTCCTATCAGTTTTCTTATGTGACAAATATGTAATCTTTCGTATACTTAAAAAGTTTAAAGTATAAAGTCAGCTTCCCTTTCCTAATAGCTAACGGTCATGTAGATTTTAATTAAATGAAGCATGAAGGATGGGGGTTTGTAGATATTTCAGTTACTTATCGAAGTTTAATTTTCCTTGCATTGAATATAATAGAAAAGTCTAAAACTTCTTCTTTCCCAAGCAACGCCAGGTATAATCAGCTAGTGTGTGTGTGTGTATATATATATATATATCTTCAAAAATAAACTCTCATATAAATATATATATCAGTCATTTTTAAACCCTTAGAAAGTACTGTTTATAATATTGTTTTTATTCACAATTTATTTTTAGTTTGATCACTCCAAAAACTTTAGATGTACATTTTTCAAAATTAGTTTTTGTCAAATAGATTTATCTTATATTAATTTTTTGGCATTTTTAAAAACTGAATTCTGAAATATTCTAAGGCATTTATTGAGCAGGCCTTGTCTGGATCATAATCATTAAAATATGTTCCTCAGGAGATAGGGTTATCATGTATTTCAAGTAGGTCCTTAGAAAAAGTTACTTTGGTCCTTAGAAAGTCCTTAAAAAGCCCTTAATTTTTGTTCTGGAAAAAGAGTGGGAACCCTGTAAACTTAGAATAAGCAGTATGGTTTCTATGCTGTTGAGGTGCCATTTTAAAGAAATTTCTGCTTCCTTCATACTTTAAAAATTTACAAGTACTTAGCTGAGCAGTGATTGAATAGTAGTGGACTGCCTTACACAGCATAGTCTGCATTTTTGAATCCTATTCATGGATGAATATTCGTAGCCATTCAGAATTGGCTTTAAGCAGTATTTTCTGGTCTCATTAGCCCTTATATAGCAAAAAGTGGATGATAGTGCTTGAAACCAAACTTAACCAACAGTAAGTATTTATACTGTACTGGGACTGTAGATCTGTAGACAACAGAATACCAGCAATTTAAGCTGACATGAATGCTGTGTTAAATGAGATAAGAATATGATTGTTTTGAGATCTCACTTAGGACGAATAAGACACTAATTTTTTTTTTAATTGCACATAAGCATTATAGCATATCTTCTGGAAATTATGGTACTCTAGATAATTCTAAAAATTAATCACATGTTGGTATATCCTATACATAATTTCCCCTCCTAATAACTTTACTATAAATGAAGTTACTATTTTGTTATTTAGGAATTAAATCAAGTTAGCCTTGTACAGATATCTTGCATCAGCAAAAATTGGTGCTTCTTGCCATCTGAAGAAAATTGTTGTAGAGGTAATGTGGTAGAATTTTTTATATGATAGCTCAATAATCAAAGTGACTAGTAGTTAAAACTGCACTGTGATAAGTTTAGTATTGTACAAATATGTCTTTTCAAGATTTATACTATCAGAACTCTGATTGAAAATAATCTAACTCTTAAAAGTGTATCTGTGTATCTATTGCAATTTTAAATATAATTATTCCAAATGTAGTATTGGAATAGGATATATTAATTTAGGATATATTAATTTAGATAATTGGTACATAGTCTTTTAGGAAAGAATGTTTCCTTTTCAAGATCGTGTAATGTGGTAGAAATAAAATCTGTTTTTGATTAACTTACTAAAGATTTAAATAACCTTTTTGTTTATAGAAGGAAAAATTTGATCAACTTAAATTTTTCATAGTGACTTGAACTTTGTAGAAATTGTATGATGGGTACTTGCACATGAAATTAATTTGGGAATCATGTTCTTGATAAAAAGAGAGGATCACTCAAAGTAACCTGGCATCAAATGGCAATAAAGGAGCAAAACCTTCTTGGATATCCTAGTTAAAGTGTTGCAAATGAAGTTGCACTAAATCGACAGGGATGGCTTGTTAAGATTATGGCCTCATATACTACCTAAGAGCATAAAGAGAATTAGGTTAAGTTCTCAATAAAGATAGACATATAATTTATTTTTGTACTTCATAATAAGTTTCCACTATCACTTGCCAAAAAAGTATTTGGTTTAATCTAAGTCAAATTATGAGTTTATTATAACTACTTGTGCTTAGCTGTAGGTTTGCAGACTATGATTTAAAATGTTCAATGTTTCTTCTGTTATGTTACATGTAACTTTCACACCACTGTAAGAAATTGGCACTTAGAAGTCTTCATTAAAACTTAAAAAAAAATCACCTTTTAAGTAGCTAAAAAGAAACAAACATGAACAGGGACTTTGCTCTTCAAAAAACTGCCAGTCCATGACTTGCTAACCTACATTTAATTCTCAGCTTCTACTTTTTTTTTTTTTGCATGTGTGGATGACACATGTATAGGCACATGAAGAGCATGGATAAATAAATAGTCTGTGACCTCATAAATGTAGTGAAATGTGTTGGAAATGTTGGCAATAATGACTAACTTTTTTAAATAAGCATGCATCATTATGAAATTGATTTATATATAAAAATAAACATTAAAACACTTTCTGTGTAAAATATTTACTTTTCTAATTTGAATTTATGAAAATCACATGTTGAATATATATATATATATATATATATATATATATATATATATATATATATATATATATATATATATATATATATATATATTATTTTGTTTGTCTTGGGCTTGCATATCTAGGGAGAAAAAAAAGGGTCTTTCTTTGAAATCTTGCTTGATAATAAAAAATCATTTTCCTTTATACACTGAACCTATTTTAATTTTTGCTACATATTCTCAGTAATCATAATTGCCGATTTTGTACTAATGGAAAATAACTTTTATGGCATATGTACCCTAGTTTAAAAATTTCTCTAGGTTTATTTACAAAGTATTGATTTAGTAGATGCATGGACATGTATAATTTCCATATAAACATATAGGGGAATTAACAGCTTTAACAGGAATTACATGAAGTGTACATCAAGTAAATATTAAGAAAAATGAAATTGAAAAATAAATAAATTAAATTAAAACACTAAATATTAGTTAGCATTTCTGAACTGACAGTAAAAGCTAAGAATTCTAGAAATAAATAAGATTTGTAATCTACAAAATCTATACTATTTATCATGTTTACTTATGGAAAATGGTATCACTTAGTGGGATATGCATAATAAATGTAATTTAGTAATTAGTATGTCCTTTTATATTAATTTGTATCACATATATTAAATAAGATTTTTTAGTAAAGAGCAATCTGGTATCTAATTTCGTTCAGCCTATTAAAGATTAAATGTATTTTCTATGAAGAAATGTGTAGCCATTATTATTCATGCTTTAGGCTTAACTGCTGTCCATCTTCAAGTACATTGTTCTGGAGAAGCATTTTTTACGTTCTTGTATACATAGTATTGTGATAAGATTCTAATTGTCCAAAATTTCAATCTTCAGATTTTGATTGATCTTTAAGTTTTCAATTTCCTTGAGTCTGAAAATACTGTATTTGGAATTATGTCTCTGTATGGGAACATGATAACTATAGTATGTTTTAACTTAAATAAACCAAATTTTGAATGTGTACATTATAGCAAAAGTGTAGTTTTCTGTCAACTTTTGGGTTCTTCAACTGGAAGTATCAATAAACTGCTACCTCCTATCATGATTCCTGAGAAATGCCTTTTTTTATTTAAAACCATGAAATAATTTTAGTTTACTAAAAATATTTCATTTACTTAAATAAAAATAGCTAAAAGACAACTTAATTAAAATTCAACTTAAATAAAAATAGCTAAAAGATAAATATTTTATGTGATAGTGTTAATTTATAAAAAAGTAAAAAGGAAAAAATAAGGAAGAGATACTTTTCCTTTCTATGAGTCAAGGTGAAGCCACTCCCAGTTTTTTTCCTCTTTTCTTGCTAGTGCTGATCAGGTTAAGGTGCAAACTGAAAAAAATATTTTTTGAAGATATATTAAACCTCAAGTCACTGTAAAGTTTTTGTTGGATTAGGCTTTAATAGGAAAGGCAGTATTACTTTTTATGTTATGATTATTAATTGTGCTTGTTAAGCAGCTACTTAAGGCTGTCTGACTTTATCAAAGATATCTTTAAAATTCAACACCCTCATATTAAATATTTAAATTTTTTACTTTATAATCATATGTTGTAGTAATATTTTTTAAAAATACACAACATTTTTTCAGGTTTATCTGTGATACATCCTGAAGAAACATTATTATTGACTTTGAAAGCAATTGGTTTCGATCCCAAAAGCACGGGTAAATAACATTTTATTCCTAAATTTATCCAGTTATTTTTTAAAGCAATTAATATGCAATATTCTTTTGTATTTGAGTAATAAATGTGATATTTTTTGTACAAAAACACCTTATTACATGGGTGACAAGGTGTATTTACACAAAATTATCCCTGTTATGTGCATGGGTTGTAGATATATCAGTATTACCTAAGCTCTATGTTCATGACATATTTATATTCTTATATAATGTAATGGTTCTGGTTATAATAATTGTAATAATTTCTTTACTGTTGATAAACATGTAACTTGAATGAAATGGATAGTGATGTTACTACATACCAGATATCTGGAATTTCCTTGTCCTCCATATATGGATATCCAGATTAGATATTCAATACTCAATGCTTTTTTTTTCTTTATGCCTCTTGGGCATGCTACAAAGAAAACAGTCTTAAGGATTTTCTGCAACTTTACTAAAATTTTATGAAATATTAGACAATAGAATTCATGTATAAAGCAAGGATGTCTACTGGTCAGAAAAATCATAAGTTACAAAAAAGTCATGAAATTTCTGAATAGGTACTGAAAGTCGTAAAATTCATCAACTACTCATGAAATTAAAAACTGTAGTAAAACATAACACCGATCTTTGAAAATGTATTACAATTTGGGAGTAAGTTGGTATTTTAGTTCCTGAAAGTTGAATGAAGATATATTTGTAATTAACTGATTTATGATAATTTAACTAAGAATGCTGGTATTAAACAAAAGGCATTGATAAACATATATCATTTTGACATGAACAAGCAATACACTGTCTACTAATAAGTATTTGGACACCTGTTATAGAAAAGAAAGACTAACTTTATTCAAAATCAATAGTTGGTAGAGCCTCCACGAGAGGCAATTGCAGCATGAACCCTCTGGGGCTTACTTTCTACAAGTCTTTGTATTACAGCTAGTGGTATTGTCTTCTACTCGGCTTGGAGTAGGCATACAAGTTCCTTCACCGATTTTGGACTGGTAGTGCACCCCTTAATTCGGCTATCTAACTCATTCCAGAGGTTCTCGATAGGGTTCAGGTCTGGGCTCTGGGCAGGCCAGTTCATTCAATAAACTCCATTAGCACCATACCAAGCCTTGGTTAACCTCGAAACATGACAACTGGCATTGTCAGGGGTCCAACCCGTAAAACTACCACAATGTAGGAAGCTCATTGTCATCCAAAATAGTGCAGTAGGCATTAGCTTTGAGCTTACCATGAATGGGGACCAAGGGTTCCAGTCCATATCAGGAAAAGCATCCTTAGACCATAATTCCACCTCTGTCGAATTTGACTGTTGGCACAATGCATTCTGCCAGGACACAATCTCCATGCAGACATCAGACCCAGACCCTGTCATCCGAATGGTAAAGGGTGAACCTTGATTCGTCGCTCCAAAGAACCTGTTTCCACTGATTTATGGTCCAATTTCGATATGCTTTGCACCACATTAACCGAGTAGCATAGTTGGACTTCGTGATCAAAGGTTTATGGGCAGCAGGATAACCATGAAAACCAATCTGATGTGCTTCCTTGTGGATGGTATTCATTAAAACAATACTCCCGGATGCCTGTTGAAACTCCTCGTGGATGAGAGCCATCGGTTGGGTACAGTTTTTCTGAATTTCTCTGGACAGCACTCGTCGATCTCTATCTCCCAGTTTCGTTGGTCTGCCGACTCAGGGCACATTCAGACAATCACCACTCACCTTCCACTTAATCTGGATACTGGACACTGGAAAGAAGGGTTTTGGGGCACCTGGGGACGAAGTCCCCTTATCCCCAATATGAGCTTTGGTATGTGGAACAATTTATATTCATTATTGGCTGATGAAATTAAGATAATACTTATACATATTACGACAACAACACAAAATAAAGGAAAGGAAAGAGAGAAGGAGAAAAAAGAAAAACACCAAAAACAACAGAAGAGTATTATAGGTTTACAAATTATAACGAGGGAGATGTATCTTCATAGCCCATAATTATATAAATATTAATATTATAATATTTTTTTCTTCCCACTCAGTTAAACTCTTTTACAAGAAAACACAATGACAATAGTATACAATTAGAACATCAGTATGGAATACACATGATGCTGAGAGAAAGTCAGCATTATTATAAGCAGTAGGTAAGAGTACTGAGGGTTATATATATATATATATATATATATATATATATATATATTTTTAATTATAATTATTATTAAAGGGCAGAAGATATTTACAAAGGTATTGAACCAGGAACAAGACCCGTTGAAAGGACCGTAGTCGCCCTAGGACGTCTAGGTTTTTCAAGCGGATCGTAGTCCGGAATATTAACAATTTCTTCGTTATTGATAGAATACATTTTATTATAAAAATTTATTGATATTTTTTTAATAAATTCCCTTATAGTCTCAATGCCCAGGTCCCTATGAATAATGTCGTTCCGCAAGTATCTATGGGCTTTAACAATAGCTCTTAAAGTTTTATTTTGAATTACTTGTAATCTCTGGATCTGTGAGTTGGATGCTGAGCCCCAGACCGGTGCTGCATACAGGAGAATGGGTCTTAAAACCGTCTTATAAAGTAGGATCATGGTACAGGAGGTGAGCTAAGGCATTTTTAGCTTTATAAAATTTAGCAATATTATAACTAATATTATTTTTCCAAGTTAACCTACTATCAATAAGTAAACCTAGGTAATTAATTTCCCTCTCAAAGTAAACCGACTGTCCACATACCGTGACCGGAGGAGGAGGGATGCGTTTATAGCTAAAGAAAATAGCTTTGGTTTTGGTAGGATTAATTTTAATCCGCCATCTCTCGAACCAACGGTCAAGGATGTTGATGTGCCTTTGTAAGTATAGGTGCATGTATCTAGTGTTATTATTTTTAGCAAGGATTGCCGTGTCGTCCGCAAACATAGCCAGTGTTGTGTTGTGATGATGTGGTATGTCATTAATGTATAAGTTGAATAAAATAGGACCAAGCTTGGATCCTTACTTAATCACCTAGGCCACTGTCGATTTTAGGTACTTCAGATCGCTAGATATGTCCTGTAAGGATTGACCACATTTGTGATACCCGATGATTATACCTTTCTCGAAATCAGAGCGCTCCGAACCTGAGCAGCATCTTGCATGCAACTAATGCTGATGCTGTTTCCTACATGATGTATACCGGCATAGGCCGTGACGTACCTCAGGACCACAAATATCATGATTTGCATAGGTGTCCAAATACTTATTGGTAGACAGTGTATACTGCTGAATATATCAATATAACATCATATCAATGAATGAAATTTTGATATATTGATTTAAGGATATAGGTCTTGAAAAAAAATACAGGGTTACTTTTTATTTATTTTAAGGCAGTCAAGTATACATCCTCTTAAGCTTGTAAAAACACATTCAGTCTAAATATACATTTTGTGTTATGGTACACAAAGTTGTAAGATTTTCAAAACTTGATACTTTAAAAAAATTATATTTGTGCAGTTGTATATTACTTGTGCTAAAAAATCTGATGTGGATACATGACTTGTATGCCTATTAAATTATACATGCTGTTGTATTTTGATTGTATCATATGTCCTTAGAATTATCTTAATATATGCATTATTATATAACATTATTGTATTATTACACATTGTAACTATAATTAATGGACCTTAAAAACATTGTTTTTACTACTTAAAAAGCATTTTTCAACTGTATGTGAATACCTTGTTATCTCTCTGTTTTCATTGTTGTATATTAGTAACATTATTGTGTGTTATATTGAAATTTCTCTTTATATGGAGAGAATATCTCGATAAAAAAATGAAAGTGCTTAACTTGATGTTACAACAGTCCTAAATACAATACTTCAGCATTTTACAGTAATTCATTTTTGAGTTCAGTGTTAATATATGTTAAACTGAAGTTTTTGTCATATAGATTGCAGATTGCATTCAAAAAAAGAGATGCAGAACTAAATGCTTCTCTAAATACAAAATTTCAACATTTTCATCAAATTATTTTCGTGTGTATGTATGTACAGATTTCAAGTTGAAACTAGTGAAAATATGCATGGAGATAACCAAAATGAATATTTAAAAGTTCAAAGTTAAAGTTTTTTTCTTCAGACATAAAACTGAAATTTGTGAAAATTGCTTCAAGCATGGCCAAAATAAATACTTTTATGGAAATTTGAATACTGAATTTTTTTGTGATTACAATATGACCTTTGCTTCAATCAAAAAAGTAAAAATAATTGTTGCATATAAAATGAGAATTTTTTTATTCATTGAAATTCTTATATAATTAATGTTTTTATCATTTACAACTAAGTTTTTAGAATTTTCATGTTTATATTGGACAATTCCATTGTTTTTATTATTTGTTGCATGATTTTAGAATTAATGTGCTTTTCTAACATTAACAAGCCATAGATAATTTATATTTTTCTTTTTTCATTTAAACAGTATCTAGTCAAGAAGTTAGAGTTTTTTCTCACATTCCTATGGGTAGAGTTGAAGTAAGTCTTATTTTTCACTTTTCTAAAACATAAAATTTATTGAAAATACTTCTTTAAAATTATTAGCGTAAGTTTGGGTAGATAAGCCATGGAATTATATATTTTTAAAAGTTGAAATTCATTGTTGGCAGCATATTTCAAGGATTTTTATTTTTCCTATTATTAGTCCAAAAATATTTTATTACTGAAAGTTCTTCACAAACCTCTATAAGACAGTTCATTTGGTTGTGGTTTTTTTTTTTTTAATATTGTGCTGTACAGTATCAACCCAATGTAGACTATCATACTGCATGCAATGGTGTTATTCCTATGCAAATGCAATGGAGTCGAATTTGGGATGGCTTAAATCACCATATTTTGATGTTCCAAAAGTCTATGAATGTCCATGCCAGTTGTAGAATTCAAACTAGCCACTTCTGTAAGGCATGGCTTTACCCATTTGAACATGACTCCTGTGATCAGTCATGTTCTCGATTTGCCCAACTGCCAATCCTGTTTGACTCCAGGCCAACCCTGCTTGTTCCTTCATAGAGCCTATATTCCCGTTAGCCCATTCAACAATCCTACCAGCCTATTTAACAAAAATGTGTTTCTGACTGCCTAATGCTAGTCGACACTAACATTGGACATATGATCCCCTGCTGGATAACCTTCCTTCTGTGCCTGTACTGCAGTGAGCACCTGTTCTGATTGCCCAACCACTAGACCTGCTTGCCTTAATTCTGATCCCTTTGTCAAAACTGTGTGAACCAATATCTCCTGCTGAAGATCTCAGAGTCTATGACTAGCCTAGGTTTCTGCTTTCTTCTCTGTTAACCAGTGAGTCTAATTGGTGGCCTACCTGTCTCCCTTCTTGCTGTAGATGCCCTATTGATGAGCCTGTGTTCAGGATTACTCATCCAGGTATGCTTGCCCTTCTAATGAGCTTATAACCCCACATGTATTTCCACCAGCCTGAGAACCTTCCTGCTGCCCCTTCTGAACTTCCGGCCTGTGTTCCTGATTGCCTAACTGCCAGGCCTGCCTGTATTTATGATAATCCTGAATTTCATCCATTTGCAATGTTGTAATTAGTTTGGACTTTGTTTTATTACACTAAATATGAAAAGAACACAAGAGGACTAATTTCAACAAGGACTTAGGGTTTTAATTTTGAATATACCTTAATATAGGAATACAGTGGTATTGTTTTTTTATTCTTTTCAGTGCTAGTGGGATTTTGGATACATTGGGACTTTTCAAACATTCATTTGTGAAAGTCATACAAAATGTCAAACAATTACACCTCCCAACATATTTTATTTATTCTTGACATAATTTCGAAGAACTAGAAATGTATCAGGACTTTGAAAATTTACTGGATTTAGTTGCCGTGCCAGATACTAAGAACACAGAACAGACATAGTTCAAATAAGACATTTATGAATGTTTTTGTCCTTAGAAGGATAGTTTAATAGGGTTGTATAATATATTTCAGCTCTTGTAAAATAAAAACTATTGCTAATTGCCAATTTTAGTTCTATCTTTAATTTATGAAGTGGCTACTTTTATTCAACTTACAATTTCTTTGTTGGATTTGTTTGATTTTATCTTATCTTTTATAGGTAGATAGTAGTTCTACTCCATGTTCTGATTTTAGTCAGAAATCAGGACTTGATCTTAGGTCCATATTACCTGCTGAATGTGAAGCAAAGCATACTCCGTCTGTTAAAGAATGTGATGAACTAAAAATGGAAACAGATATGATTCTACTTTTAGTTATCATATGGAAGGTATTGCTATCTTGTTTTATTGCTGAATATTTTATATAATTTCTGTTTAAATTTTGTGGTATGAATAAATTTGTATATAACTAATATAATAATCTTATTTAACTCAGTACTATAATTTGTTAAGAAAATTTTTTTTTTAAATTTGTCACTTTTGCATTAAAAAATAGTTGTTAAAATGTAATATGCTATTAATAAATTGTAAAGTGTATTTTTTTCATTATTTTGTCTCTTCTATATTTTATTCTAGTAAAATATATCTATAGTTAATTTTTTAGACATTATTTGATTTCCCCACCCATTTATTAAAAAATTTAGGAAAATTGTGTATTTTTTCAAAGTTTAGGGTTGATGTTCTACCACCAGATAGGAATTTATTTATTTATTTTATTATCTATTTTTAATTTTATTTATTTACTTTATTATTTTTATGTATTTTTTCACTCTACTAAGTAATTTAAATGGCAAATTTGTTGTATTCTAGTCCCCCCTCCCCCAAAAAAAACCTACTTTTGTCCATTTTAATAACAATAATAATGATAACAATATCTATATATTGAGGGGGAAGTTTAAAACAATATGCACTATTATTATTATTTTTATTATTCTTTCTAAATTATGGACCAGTCAAGCATATAACTATATATGAATAAATATAGTAATGATAATCACTAAAGCAATTAAATAATATTTTTATAATATTTAGTAAAGTTTGATTTAATTATAAATTTTGAAAGTGGTTTCATGCTAGCAACACCTTATATAAATAACTTACACCCAAAGGAAAGGAGGGATGACAAGCATACCTGACAGAGTGTTAAACAGTATTCAGTATTGTATAATTTTAATATATTATTTTAGTGTTATAGAATTTTAAGTTTGTGTATTTATTTTTCATTATTTATACTGTTGAATTAAGGACTTATTTTCATTCAATCAGGCTAAAGTTCACAGAGATGGGAAAGATATAATAGTTACTGGCCAGCATCATGTACCTATACAGTCACTTGCTCCTTCAACAGTATTAGTAAAAACACCGTCGTCTGAAGTAAGTATATCATTTTATATCTTTCATTTTCACATTCCACTATAAAATTGGTTTGTTATGTTCAACTATGTAATTTGCAGTTACTGTTCTTAACAGACATTAATATTTTAAAGAGTGTATTATTAGAGATTTCTATATGCACTTTATTTCAGAATTAACTTACCAATCTTTACTAAAAGTATGAAAAAAGCTGCATCATTAAGACACAAAATTAAGTAGAAGTTAATAGCAAATAGCTCTTTCATAGTTACAAATGAGCTTCTTCTTCATTTCATAGACAAACAAATAAAACGTAGTTTTACTCTACTGGCTGTAGCAGTACTAAGCAAATTAATTTTGCTTTGTCCAGCTTCACTTTACTTGTCTTGTTCTGAAGAAGTAGCTTATTTATGACTATGATATAGCTGTTTGCTATTATAATCTACTTGATTTTGTGCCTTAATCATTCATTTAGCACAATTTGGTTTAAAGTCTTTATTGTGTCTGTCTCCATATTTTAAATTTGTTCCTTTTAACTATCATCTTATATATTAAAATCTGACTGTTTCTATCTATCTATCTATCTATCTATGTGCGTCTATCTCCTCACAAAACACTGGACGCAGAAGGGCCTCAAAGGTACCAAAAGACGCTTAACGATCCGAGAAAGTCATTTCAACCATTCATGTTTCGATATTCCAATTAGTTTGAAAGATATTATTGAAAAACCGACCAAAATACCAGTTTAATTTTGCGGCACGAGCAATTCCATTGTTGAGATGGCATCAAAAAATGACAGTGTTATTTAATGTTAGCATCATTCTCGCCTGATATTTGGTAATCCGAGTAACACAAAATATATCTTTGCTATTGAATTTCAAGTGTAAATGTATATATTTATGATAGCATATATGTACATGAGATTATTTTCGCATCTTCTAAATGCTAAACCCTTATTTTTTAGAAAAGCATAATCTTTTTTTATTTTATTATCTTGGCGAGATTTTTGTATTATAAACTCGCCATGATCAATCAAAATTGTTTGCATTTCGCAGTTGCCATTTCTTAAACAAAAACTAAATTATGGCTATAGGTTTTAATATTTTAAACTAGATTTTTATTACTTGGTAAATACAAATTTTATATTTTATCTTGATATTTTTATTACCCAGACCGAAGGCTGGGTGCGAAGCAGCTAGTAATTATTAATGCATGTTTTTTATAACATCTAGATAAACAAAACTGTATCCTCCTAGAATTTCTGGGTGTGAGAATTGCCAAAGGTTGATTAAAAAGTGACTCTTTTCTATACCGTAAATGTAATGCTTCCCCATTTTTAGGTCCCTGATGACATTCCATTTCCACCACAAGAAGCAGAAGTAGATCAAACACTGCAAAGTAATGTGCCTTCAGAGCTGACAACCACTGCTATGGTCAAATGTTCATTGAGTCATCCCTTCCATGTACAGCATGACTTTTCAGCAAAAAGGTATTAATGTTTTCTACTAATCTCCATTAAACAAATATAGAAGACAATAGGCAGTTTGGGAAAATGAGTAAAGATCTCAATTCTGGGTACTGATATAAGGAAGAGGTCTTCAATCTGGATTCCATGGAACCCTAGGATTTCTTGGAACTTTGATGGGGGTTTTGCAAGTGATCATTTTGCTTAGTCAAAGTGTCAAAATTTTAGTAAAATTTTAATTTTTTCAAAATGTTGAATTCTGAAAGGCTGTTTGTTTGTAAACATAAATATTTTATGGATAAAATAAAATCTTAAGTTTTATAAGTCACATACTCCAAATATATTAATCAAGATGTATTACATCACATATTAGTCTCCATTTTACCTCTCCTTACCTGTTTCTAAAGGTGCCTGTGCATCTGCATTATCTGGGATAAAGCTGATGCCTTGGGTTGTAGCATATATCTTATACTGCCCAAGCTAAACCATACCAATCATATAAGTTCTGTTAACCTCAATCTATCTGTTAAATACAATCATGCACAAGCATACAAGTGAGTGTTATTTTGTTTTTTATATCATAATTGATAACCTTTATTTATTATTTGCCCATTTATACCACCCTAGCAACAATGAAGAACATTTGGTTGCAGGTCTCAAGAATAATTTGCAACAAAAGAACAATCATAGCAAATTTATTAAAAGAATTTTCCTTTTTATTAGTTATAATTTAAAATATTGCTTTTGTGTATTCATAGAATATATTTTGATATTTGTATTGTGATAAAATAGAGATACAGTAATAATTATGTATATTCTATTTTTCTGCTCTTTGATCAACAAGTTCTTACAAGTGTTCCCCAAAGAGTAGGAGGTTGAATACCCCTGATATAGGGTATTGACATCAAGATTAATAGAATGTTCCACAAAATGGATTCTGGAAAAAGTAGAAGCAATAGTCATCAGAGTTTATAAAATAAATAAATAAACAAATAAATAAAATAAAAACAAAAAATAAAATTAAAAAACAAATTATTTATTTATAAACTCACATTAACCCATTAACGCATTTGCCCGTGTCTGACACGGCGAAATTCAAATTAAGCATGTAATAAAATTGTTTACACTTTGTTTGTATAACAATTTTTTTATATACTTTTTACTCTTTCCAAGCTCCCTAGTCACCCCCAAAACTGAAATTGTAAAAAATAACTTACATTGTACCTATATATCCCTTTTCTGTGAAGAAAATATGTCATATTTTATAATTTTTTCTAAAATAAACTCATGCTTTAAGGGGTTAAAAAGGGAAAAAACATTTGTTGTCTAACACATAGTGATATGGTATGCAAACAAAAAGAGAAAATCTTAATCATCTCTACACTTACTACTTACCCTAATATCCAAGCAACCACTGGACTACTTGCCCACATATTTAAACTAAGCTTAAATTCTAATTTGAACTTTTTTTTTAACTCTTCACTCACTGCTCAGATAATCACATAAATAATGCAAAAACATATTGATGTACATGCAGGAAATAGCTGAATGAAAGGAGAAGCTTGTTTGTGACATTATCTCATTGCAATAGTGCTATGTTTAAAAAACATTAGAAGATGGGAGGCTATAAAGATTAAATGGACAGCAGGGTCTAAAACCTGCTAGCAAACAGGTTTTTAGAAATTAGCATAAATTATAGCAGGGTTTCTCACATTGTAAGACAGAGGTACCAGTATGAAGAATAATATACATAATTCAATTAAAACAAAAGTTTAGTGATTACAGCTCTTTGAAACAGGTGGAAACCTCTCTTATAAAATACTTTTCTTGGAGCTCATGACTATTTGTCATTTTTTAAAGTTTTTTTTAGTAAAATAATTAAAGTCCATATAACATATTTTACAATTGAATTAAAGAGTAAAATTAAAAGTAATTAAAAGGCTGTTATACCCTGAATAATTTAAATTTGAAGATGATCTGTAGTGTCAATTTATTTTAATTAGTATTGGCAAGAAAAAAATCATCTTAAAAACAAACTAAAATTAATGATGTAATTAAAATAAAACTTAAAAGAAATAATTTAGTAGGAATAGTGTTGATGGTCCATCAACCATTGAACAGGTGTTCAATGTTTATCATCAGTTCTGTTAATGCTAATCTGAGAAGATGAATCTACAAGTCAAGTTCTGTATTCATCTTTAATGAATTTTATTGAAAAAATTTTTTTTATGGATCTATGAAATATTTTACTTTTTTTTTTTTTCATTTTTATTGGGTTACAAAATTGGTCTTGTGGGCCGCAAGTTTGAATTCTCTGAATTATAGTAAAGAATTTTATATTCTTGTATACTGACAATAGGCTAACAAAAAATTTTATTCAATTCAAAAAATAACCCTTAAAATTATTTTATAATTAAAAACCTGTTCTGTTGTAGCTTAAAAATATTTGACAATTATATGTTTACATACTTTATTCTCCAGGGCTGTAGTTGTTCCTGTTGAACTTGTTGCCCGTAGTACCTGTGATGTTGAAATGTGTCTGATTATTGACAATTCATCGCATAGTGAAAGGTTTGTCTCATATTTATTTCATTCTTTTATCTTCCAATTTTTTTACTTTTCTATTTAATGTATATGATATTTTTGATATTTTAATAACTTTATATAATGTAAAAATACTGTTATTTTAAAATTTCATTGTTATAATTTTTTTTATTCCATTGGTAGGATAAATATATACAGGGTTCCCACAGTCCTTAAAAGTCTTTAAGAACTCCTTGATTTTACCTTTCATTTTTAAGGGCCCTTAAAACTACTTAATTTTCTCAAAGGCCCTTAAAATCTCTTTAATTTTTAAATTAGAACATGAGCAATTTATCCATTGACATGATCTATTGTCATCACATGATTTCTTATCAGTTTTCGCTGTACTCTCCAAACTTTCTGGTTTTGTAAGTTTGGAATTAAACTTCCCCAAATCCAGTTCTAAGAATTCCAGTACAGGTGATAAGTATTGGTCAAAGAATATATAAAATATCTGTTAAAGTTTATAAGATTTTTTTACATTTTCTAGCCAAAAGTGCAGTATTAATAATAAAGAAAATCCTCAAATACATATATGTTTTCAGTGTATTACTGTAGAAATACAAATTTCCTTTCTTTGATATCCTTAAAAAAATATGATAATACTTTTAGTTTATTAGTACTTTTTATGGTCACAAACTAGAGAACTTTTTTGACAAATAAATAATTTTTCACATACTGAAAAGGTTTATGAAGTCAGCTGCCCTTTCCTAATAGCTAACAGTCATGCAGATTTTAATTAAACGAAGCATGGAGGATGGGGTTTGTAGATATTTCAGTTACTTATGGAAGTTTAATTTTCCTTGCATAGAATATAATTGAAAAGTCTAAAACTTTCTTCTTTCCTAGGCAATGTCAGGTATAATCAGCTAGTATATACATACACACACAATGTATATATATGAGTCATTTTTAAACCCTCAGTTTTTTTACTGTTTATAATAATGTATTTTATTCACAATTTATTTTTAGTTTGATCACTCAAAAAACTTAAGATGTACATTTTTCGAAATCAGTTTTTGTCAAACAGGTTTATCTTATATTAATTTTTTGGCATTTTTAAAAACTTAATTCTGACATATTGTAGGGCATTTATTGAACATGCCTTGTCTGGTTCATAAATATTAAAATATGTTCTTTAGGAAATGGGGTTTATGCCATTATACTGTGTATTTCAAGTAGGTCCTTATAAATAGTTACTTTAATCCTTAGAAAGTCCTCAAAAAGTCCTTAATTTTTGTTCTGGAAAAAGAGTGGGAACCCTTATATAAAACATCTGGTTCATTTTTAATTTTGAAGTTTAAAGTTTAAGATTATTCACTTAGTTTTTCTTATTTCTATAACTTTATAACAGTTAAATTTTTACCAACTTTTAATTATTAACATTGTAATTTTTGTTATTGCTTTTTAATTATCTATTTATTTTATTTTATTTATTTGTTTATTTTTTTGTAGCATTGTAGGGCAAGGTGAGGAAAATAGTCAAGTTTCTCAAAGATTTTCCTGGGTAGGTGGAAGCAAAAGGCAAGTTTTACTGAAACCCCATAGTACAATACAGATTCCACTTCTAGCTCTATTTTCTTCTCCTGGAACTTACAATTTAAGCAATTTAAATATATTAGTTCAGTGTGGCAAAGACTTTGTTTCAGTTTACCAGCTGCCTCCTTATTTAATAGTTATCAACTCTTGTGATGGAACATAACATTGAAGACTGATCTAGTAGATTTATATATAGGACTGATAATACTGTACAATTTGAATCTGATTGACTCTTTTAATATTCATATATATATATACATATATAAATAATAGAAATACCTTGTAACAGTTAAAAGTTTTGTATTTCTTCATCTTTGAATGCAGTATCAAGATGGGAGATATTAACTCTGATCTGAGATATGTAAGAATGAAGAGTGCTATATATTTTGCCAGATTTGTTATTATATAAGCTGTTATTAAAAGTATATAATATATTATATATATATTGGCTGTATAAATTCTATTATAATAGATTTACATTTATAAATGAATTTAAACGTTAACATTTTTATTTGGTGTCATACAATTTTTTTTCTTGTATGAAGATAAATTGTACTAATTTTCATATTGGTTGTAAGATACTTACCTAAAAATACAATTATTTTCTTATTTATATTTAAAAATAATTTAGTAATAAATTTTAAATTTTTAATAAAAGATTGTATTATTGATTCATTTAATTATAACCAGTTGCTGATTCTTAATTGCTTAAAATATTTAAGTGCACATGATTATTTTTTATATTATTAAATGAACAAAAATATTTAGTTGATATATATCCTAATATATTAAAATGTGGTAATACCATAGCTTTCAAAAATCAACCAAATGCTATTTTACCTTGAACAATGACTGATAGCTTAAATATATAGAATAAAGAAATTGCCCTTAAATTTCAGTAAAACAATTCACTAAAATATGAAATTCTCCAGAGATATTTTGAATAGACAAGGTTCTGATGGTAATTATACTATAATTATCCATGTAGCTGAATTAGATTATTCAGGATTAAAACTTTAGATTAGAATGTTTTGTTTGGATGATAGAAATGAAGGGGAATTTCTAATATTTAATATAAACATCTACATTTTGTTGAAGTATAGGTTTAAGTCTTTTCTATACTTTTAAGTATAGTAAAAGTTATGTCATAATAAATGTTATAAAAATATTGATGATTTATTGGATTACGGAGGGAAAAAGCAACAAAAATATTCATAAATAGAACTCTACTATTCATTTATTAAACATTTTTGCCATTATTGAAATACTTATTTTAAACTACAAGGCAAATAAAATATTCTTCATATCTTATTATACTATATATAATTATTAATCCCTGATCACTTTTCATCTGGTTCACTGAATTGAAAGAAAATTTCTAATCCTCAGTATCAACATATACATTTTGTTAAAATATATAATAAATCTTTTCTATTGTAGTAAAAATTATCAGAACAAATACTACAAGGTATTATCCAATGTATGTTTTATTGAATGTATAAATATACTGTATTATTAATTTACAAAAAAATGTTCAGTATGGTTGAAATATTTGTTTTAAATGAGGTAAATAATAAAATTTTCTTTATGTAATTTTGCCTTATATCATGATTAATCAGTAGTCACTATTTAAGTAATTCTTGTTCCTAAGTTAAATTAAATACCATATAATACCATATGATGATACCCAAACAAAAGTATTCAAATTGCTGGTGAAACTATATATATATATATATATATATATATATATATATATATATATATATATATATATATATAAACAAAAAAATTATCTAAGTTATTTATAATTTACTGTTTTAAAATTATATTTGTTAATTATAAAATATTAAAAGTCCATTTGGTTGTTTGTTTAAGGGGACTTGGTACCCTTAGAAATTTTTTTATTTAAGACTTTTATTAAATACTTTGTATATCCTAAAGGGTTATTATTTTTATGGATTTTGAGAAACAAAAATAAATTTTCTTGGATAAATTATTAAAAAATTCAAACGGGAACAAGGAAAGAGAAAGCTTAACAATGTTTCTTATTCAGTTTTTGTTAAATTCATGTTACTATTCTAAATAAATTAGCAGATTGAATTTTTAATTAAATAATTAGATTTTGAGAAAAAGAAATAAAATATCAATTTATGTGTATAGATAAAAAGTATGAATTTCTTTATATTTTAAATTAAAAAATATTTCCTATCCAATTATGCATTTAAAAAAACATCAAAATGAGATAAATCAACTTAAAGATTCAAAATTGAATTTAAAATATAAATGATAATTGAAAATATTAAAATTTTATATGCATTCCATACCTTATATTTTTGCACTAATAACAATTATTTTTTTTTGCAAATTTAGTTAATTATTTTTTAATCATTGAGATTTTTTTTTATAAACATAAGCAGAGCAGAATTCCCCCCTAAATTGGCAAACCATATTATAAAATATATGTTTGCATCATTATCCTACTTAATACTTACTTTAAATCATCCCTTAAATAGGCCTAATATTATAAATAATGAAACCTATTATTACTAATTTAAATTTATAGGCCATTAATAACGTTAAAAATATTTTTCATGTCCAGAGTCCTATGTTCACAAAACCTTATTTTAAAGTATCTAGCAGCATAACTAATTCGTTCCTTTTTGTTATTAAAATGTTCTTGTTCATACACGGCATGTGTCTTTTAGAGTCATTTTAAAATTTATTGAGGCAAATGAAGCAGCTGTAAACTAATGATTTAAAAAAGTACACTATTATGATAAAAAAGGTTTAAAAAAAAACTAATTAAATTGCCTTAAAATTTGTCATAGTATACTAAAAATGTGGCAACAAACATTTTAAAGGGGAAAAATGGCATTTTTGCTATAACAAAGGTATTGAATCCCCTTAATTGGGACAATCTATATGAAAAATTGCTAACATATAAACAGAATTTTCAATTTTTCACTGTTAGATTTGATCAGTTCTGATAAATTATTGTTGCATCAGATAATTAAACTTCAAAAAAATTTTTTAAACTATCTTTCCTATTGACTTGATTATTGTTTGAATTATTTTCATATAAATGTTTTGATATAAGTCTTATTTAGACTTTCTTTCAGTTAGCAGTTTATATAATTATTTTCTTATTTGAATCCACAACAGCAGATACTACTTTTGTAAAATACCTTGATTACATTATCAGCTTTTATATATGTTTCATGGTGTTAGTTTTATTTAATTAACTGAACATATTAAGTGCAATATAACTTATTCACCAATATCTAAATTATAAGTTTTCATTAGCAGTCTGTGAGGTTACATGGTATTAACATTTCAACATATATATATATATATATATATATATATATATATATATATATATATATATATATATATATATATATATATCTGTATTTAAAAATTAAATGCTAACTGAGTTTACTTTCATCTACAAATAAGTACCAATAATTACAGTTCTAAAGCTAGGTGATACATATGTATGCCAAGAGTACTCCAGCTATTTAAAATAAATAAATAAATAGAAATTCTGAAACTGTTAAAAAAGACATGAAAATACTTAAAAGTTTCCCTCACTACTACACTATGGTTGACTGTCAAAATGTGCTGAAAATTGTCATTATATTTATCTCGAGGTACAACAGATCTTCAAACTCAGCAGTTCTCAAATTGGGTGCTGTGACACCAGTGCCTTGAGCATACACTATGGGCGCCACAGTGAAAAAAGTTTGAGAACCTCTGGCCAGACTATAATACTATCAAACCCCATTATAATAGCAAACTTTTTGGATATATTGAATAACAACTTTGGCCTCTCTGATTTCCAATTATTTTTCATGCCTATTTATCCTTTTATAGCAAATATAAAAAAATCAAAAATAAAGAATATTTTATTTGATTGTACTCTGAATTTCTTTGATTTAAAACTTTAATGCAGTTCTGAAAACAATATTTTTTTTCTCTAATCTCATAACAGCTTGCGTACAATTAAAAAGTTTGAAGAAAATTTGAAGTATTGAAGAAAGAATTCCATAAAATCTTCTATAATAACACTAATTGAAATTATATCAGTGAGCAATAATTAAAGGTAAAATTATATCATTTCTCTTCATTTTTAGTTGCTTAAATAGGCAACTGATCGATTTTATCAGTTTTAATCAATGCAATAAAGAACAGGGTGGCCTCATATAAGGTTTGGTTTGGTTTGGAGCGCTACGGTCTACTGTTTTGCACACGAAGGCTAATGAGACCGGGACCTACTGCTTAAAGCCGATTCCGAACGGCTACGAACATCCATGCCATAATGGGATTCAAACCCACGAACTCCGGTACCGACGATCAGCGCCCTAACTAATCGGCCAGCGTTCGGCTGGCCTCATATCAGGGAATCATCATTATTATTTTTTTTTTTTATATAATTCTGAAAAGATCAGGACATTTTTTAAAAAATTCCATAAAAATTAAAGAGTTTATGCCAAAATTTGTGACATTTTAGAAACGCCACAAATTTTTGCAGAAAGTTTTCTAAATTCCCAAAGAGTAATCATCATGCCAAGATTAAAATTTTGAATTGAAATAGAAGTAGTTTCATATTTTTTTGAACAGTTTTAAAGATTGTTTTCATTTTTTTAAGAGGTTATTTTCTACATTAATTTTAAGGTAATGAAATTTTTAAAAATATTTGTTATGTATATTAAATTATTTATAAATTTTTCACTCAAATTCAACTGTAAGAAAAATATTTCAGTACTTTTAGATGCATTATTTATATATATGCTGACATAAACTATTTGGGTTGAAAATCATAGTTAATATATCTACTGCATGTGGAAGAGAAACACACCTTTGACTTATGATTTTATCAATTCTACGTTGAAAGAGTGGTGAAATCATTAGGTGCAACTAGATGAAAAAATTATTGCAGCTTATACCTAAAATTATACTTTTTTACTTATATAAATGAGGAAAATGACAACCCCCAACCCTTTAAATCCTAGAAATGTTGCATGAGTGTGATAAGTCAGAGATTTGGGGGATATATCAGGGTACTTTATTCCCTGTATTTAGTAACCATCACCTAGAAAAATATTAATAGGTTCTTTTCATTTTCCTATTACATTGCTATTGAATTCACTTAACATCTTATGAGTTATGCATTTTGTTATATTGAACATTTTTATTTACTGTTAAGATATAGCTAACTAAATCTTTGGCCACTTGAGATTTGTGATAACAAAATTCAATTATATATTAAAAATTTTGTAAAATTTGTTTCAAGCACCCTATTTTATGTAACTAATAACTATTAGCATAAAATATGATGCGGGTAAAAATTAAGTTAAGGATTAACTTCATTCCTCTGATAATGTTTTTATATAAAAAGATTTGTTTGGAGTGCTGTGGTCTACTGTTTTGCCACATGAGGGCTACTAAGACCAAGACTTGCTCCTTAAAGCTGATTTTGAATGGCTATGAACATACAAGCCAGCTGTAGGATTCAAAGCCACAAACCTGCACTGAAGAACAGTGGCCTACCCTTGCCCATGTGCTTTGAACCCAGTACAGGCACCAAACTTGTGCCAAATTTGGAATAACTGAATTGACTTTGGGCAGGGGATAAATCACTATTTCTTTATTGTGAAGAACATATGAAGTTTGTTATCTATTACGATATGTAATTCACTGTTTCTGCAATAGATAGTGATACTGCCTCATGACTTATTTCACTGTCAGGATTAGGTATGAAATTGCTCATTTAGAACAGTTTTTTCATACAAATAGTTTGCTGTTAGTATTTTTTTTTGTTCTATTCAAAAGCTTTTTAATATTGGTTATTGCAGTTATTTGATTTAAAATTTATTTCTTTACAAAATAAACTGTTTCTAATATTTTTTAATTGGTATGTTGCACAAAATTAAATAGTTAAAAGAATATTTTTTCTAAAAAGTGTGCTACAACCAAGGGGTTAATAAAATATTAATATTCCTTTGTTCATTTTTTATGTATTAAGGAAAAGTAAAATTGTACATATCAAAAATTATTTTTGTAGAAATTTTCTCAAATTTAAAAATTATCTAAATAAAAAATATTAACATATTTACTGATTAATGTATTAAGTTATCAAATAATTAACTGCTAATTTCTTCTTACTGAATGAATTTTAAAGTGTACAACTCTTCTGAACCATTGTAAAAGGTGTTTTTCACTGTGAAGTATAGCTTAAGTAATGCCAAGTTAAAACTAATGTTAATATATTTGCTTGTATAAGTCATGCTTTAAACACAGTAATTTTAATTTCTTTTTTAGAAGGAAAAAATAAATACGAAAAGAAAGAAAAATATATAAAATTGTTGTTAATAGTTCATATTTAAGCTTTATTAAGAAATGAAGTATAAAATTTATTATTCCTGTTCTTTTAATTTTTTAATTGGTAATTATAAAAAAAAAAGAGATTTTTAACCAATTGAATTCTTTTTATTGTGATTCTGAAAACCCTTTTATTTTATCATTAAACAAATTTACATATTAAACAGTATTTACTTTCATTGTAATTTATTTGCTTAATTGTTAAATAGTATTTTGGAAATATTTTATTAAAATTTATGCTTAAATTGTGTTTCTAATATAATCAACCAATTTGTTTTTGAGAGGAAAAATCAATAGCAAAAATAATTTTTTTCTTAATAACAGTACATAATAGAGCTGCGTTAATAAATTATGAAACTTTTATCAACTCTTGAATCTAAATTGGGAAAAATTTTAAAATACTTTTATTAATGGACATTTTTATATATTAATCAGGATTATGATATTAACTATACTTATGATATTTATTTACTTCAGAAGTATTCAAATTATTAGCAATAAAAAAGAATTGAGATGAAATATAAAATATTTTACTTACATTCAGCTTTAAATAATGTATATGAACTGATTTAGAAATATTACTGAAAAATATTATGATTCTTAGATCTAAATGATTTAAAAAAATTTTGTGCTAACAAATATAACTAACACCAAGAAATAAGTAATTCGTAAATTCACCATTAAAAAAGGTGTATTTATGTTTTTAAAAGAAATTTGTTTTTAAACTACAGTTTTATGTATGTATAACAACCATATAATAGTTACTAAAAATCAACTATTTATTTTCATAATTAGTGATTAAATATATTTTCTATATTCATATTATGTGACTTAAAATAGGATTAGAAGTTTATAGTCATATATAGGAAATATTAAGTTTCAGAAAATTTTGTGTTATACAGGTTTGTCTTTTTTTTTTTTTTTTTTTGTTTATTACAATTATGAAGTTAAATTATTTATTTAATGTATTGTACTACTATTGAGAAATTATATTTATGTTACAAATCATTTATTAGCAATGAATAGCTTTCATTATATAATGCTTTCTATGTTTATCAGCTGAGTATGGTTGTTTTATAGTTAATGTATCTTTGATACTGTATGTTTTTTCTCAATAAAACTGCACCTCTAGACCAGCAATCGTGATAAACAAATTAAGTGTGCCCTATAGAAAGATCTATGCAATATACATGTTCTATATTTATATTTCATAGTACACGTTTCCCATGTCATTTTCATCACTGAACTGCTGATTATTAAAGCTTTTTGCTCAAAATTGTTTTTATAATTGTTTATGTAGATGTGAATATGATATATCATGTAAAACTATTAATTTGTTTGAAATTTACTTTAGCAAATTAATTCATAATAGTCACAAGTCAAAATGAAATGAAATTTAAATTTTCTATTGTTAAGTGTTTTCATTTCTTCTTTGTATTAACATAATTATATTTGATTTGCATGGATAATCCTTATAGTGGAGGATTACAATACATAATCAAGAGTTCAGTGTTTCCTCTTTCATATTTTGTTATTCAACCAGAATGAAATTTAGAAAAGAGTTTACTGGTATTTTGATTGTTACCTGTAATTTATATGTAATATTTATGTATTTTTTCTGTATGTATTATTCAGTATATCACAAAATAATTGTATAAGTTTTTTTTTAATTTAAAAATATTATTCCTAACATACTGCATCTGAAAGAGTTAAACAGCATCATTTCCTGAAATAGAATGAAAAAAAATATATAGTTTTTAGTTATTTAAAAGAAATTTTTTTATCTCTCCTTGTGATAGATTCATTCTCCAAAAAATAAAGCTAGAATAAAAAAAAAAAAAATATTTCACCAATTTTAAAAAAAAGTTTGTTGTTTCATAAAAAAAAAGTTGTTGCTCTGATGTTTTATGGATTACTTTTGTGGTTATCTACCAATAAAATACAGAGATTTACTTGCACACACACACACACACACACACACACACACATATATATATATATATATATATATATATATATATTATTTGGCTGCTCCTTATCAGTTTAGAATCTTTGTAGATTCATAACTTAGCCCACTGCACAGAGGCTTACTATTATGTTTTTGGGAATGCTCTCTCTCTCTTTTTATACATATAAATACAAATACACACACACATATTTATATATGTGTGTGTATTTGTACAGCAAAAGTATAGGGCATTTTGTTAATTTTTTTTTTAAATTGAAATTTTTGCATGTTTTTGTATAATTTGTTGCCCTCCGCTATGTGATAAAAGCATTACTTCTATTTCCTAATATTCAGAGGTTTAACAAATTAAAAAAATCAGATTAAACCAACATGATTTCACAGTAAATATCCCCATTTAGACATAAAACTTCTTATTTCTACTTATTTTATTTGTTTACAGGCACTATGTCTTTCCTATTACTTTAAAGTCATTTATAAAGATTTTGACTAAAAACAGCCTGACTAAAATCAGTTTAAATTTGTGACATAGTGTCCTATCTTTCTGCTGACACACACACACACACACACACACACACACACACATATATATATATATATATGTGTGTGTGTGTGTAACATACATACATACTTATACATTGCCAGTACTTGACAATTAACTACCTGCATTCAAGATAGTATTTGGCTGCCTCCTATCAATTCAGATTCCTGGGTAGATTCATAACTTAGCCCAGTGCACAGAAACTTAATATTATGTTTATATGAATGCTTCATATAATTGATTAGAAATTTTTAAAGTAATATATGTAATATATACATATTAAAATATATAGCCTCTCAACAAAAGTGACAAAACACACCCATGTACTGCACTCTTCTTGCTTTCTTATTTGCTAGTTCAATAATAATATTATATGATTCTAAATTTTTACATAATTTATTTTTTATTTCTAATAATCCTATGTTAAAGAGATAGGGAAACAGTCCAGTTTGGTATCAAACTTATATATCATAACTTGTATTTTTTCTCTTATTTCAAATCTTTTTTTAAAAAGACCAGCTTTAAAATATGTAATTTTATAATTACATTTTATAGTTTAAACAGTAGGTTTGAATTCTGTATTTAAAACACTTTATATTTAAAAGTTTTTTAAATGTATGAATATATATTAATTTTGTTTTAAATAATTAAAATGTATAATGAGAAATTTGTTATAGCTATATTGATCATAATAGAAAAGATAAGCAAGTGAAGTTTAAAATTTCTTCAAAAGCAGTTTAAAAAAAAAAAAAAATATCTCTCTTGTAAATTTGTATTACTTGATAACTGTAAAATTTATTATGTGAAGAATTTCTAGGCTAAAATTTAGCTGAAAAATCAAGTTGTGATTATAAAATGATCCTATTACTTTTAATTAAGCATGTTGCCTGTTCATTTGATTATGAGGGTTGACATAAAAAATTATTACTAGGAAAATAAGACCCCATATTAGTAAGTTGATGGGTGCTTAATATGTTATAAAACAATGCATCATGGATTTTAATTTTTCAGTTTTACCATAATCAGGATTGTTTTATTACTCAGGCCATATGTGAAATATAACCTTATATTTAGTACTATATTAATTTCTGAAATTCAGTAACTTATTAAGTTCTTATAAACTTCAGTGGAACAGTATTTGATGAAATATGTATTTATTTCACCATTTGATAAAAGTGTAGAATGGTAATGGAAAATGTTTAAGTTTACACTATAAGGTTATAATATGCATAACCAATGTAGAAAAGTATTTACAAATTATCATGGTGATAGTAGCTGAATATACTCATTTCAGAAAGTCTCATTTTTCATGAAAATTTACTTGAAAAAAAAAGGGCAGTTTTTGTCTTTAAAAGTAGTAGAATTTAATTAACAAACACAATTAGTCTTATTACAGGGTATTAAACATTAAAATGTATATATGTACATGTTTATGAAAACCAACATTCAGTATAAGTTGTTTTTTAGATTATTATTAAAAACCAATGTACAATGAGTTAATATTAAATTTAAAATAGATAAAAAGACTAGTAAGTAAAAAGTAAGAAATATTATGATTTTGAGTATCGGCTTTCCAAATATTTCTAGTTTGAAATACTGTCTACTAGGTCTTTTGTTTATATATTATATAAATGTAAGATATAATTTACTATTCATTAATAAAATTAACACATGTAATGATGTGAAAAAGATGTAATGCAGTATTTTTAATAAATATTTAAAATAAACTTTTTCCCAGCATTATTTTGCTTTTCTGGATTTATTTTAGTCATCTAATTTCACACACTATACTTATGAATAATTGAATTAAACTATATAAATACCCCAACAATTTATATTTTATTTATACAAAATATTTCAAAATTATCGCTTTATCATTGCTTATATGTATAACATAACACAAATAATTTTTTGTGAAACAAGCCCATTTACAAAACATTGGAAAGTGTTAGGTATGAAAATCAAAACTCTAGATTTCTGATGAAAATCATGCATAGAGTAACATTGCTATGCACATATGATAGATTAGTGTAATAAGTACTTTTAGGCTTGTGAGGTTTACATCACCTATACAATTTCATTATTGAGTATACAAGGTTTGATTAAGCATCTAGCTTATTCTAAATTCCTACTGAATGATAGAGTGCTGCTGTACGGTACCATAATTTGTTGGTTCAAATTCTATTGATGGTATGGATGCTCATAGCTATTAAGAATTGGCTTTAAGCAGTACATCTCAGTCTCATTAGCCCATGTGTAGCAAAACAGTAGATCCTAGCTCTCCAAACCTAACCTAAATTCTTGCTGGATACTATGATGCTAACCATATAGTAGTCATGACTGGGGAGCTTTTGATACTTTATCCACTGAGAAAGGCAGTAGGTCTTCCTGTCATCGTGCCTTCAGAAGGTATCAATCTGAAGGGGATCAGTTCTGATCCCTTGTGCTGTCACTTGAGGAGGAGACTGCTATATTTTATGTGACTGAAAGTTTTTCTTGGCTCTTAGGCTTGTTCACTACCTTCTTGAGCCTTGGAGCTGCAAGATTAGTTGTCTGCTGAGATTTGTGTTAGTCACTGCCTCTATCCTTAGGTGATCTTCGGGTTGTGTTTTTTTGGGTTTTGGTACAATAGACCTCTTGTTACAGTGCCCGGCTTTTGGGGAACCTTCCAGGAGCAGCTCTGAAGGTGAATTCATTCCTTCAACCATACAGTAGCATACATTCAGTACCATACTAAGTGTCTATGTTGTATTATTTGGTTTCTTAAATACATTAACTGCAATACTCTGTTAAATTTCTTCATAAATATTAACAAGTCTCCAAAGTTTAATTCCCAGCAATCCAATACCAATCTTTTATTCAGCATTTTATAGCAATCTAAAATCTGAGTCATAAAATATAGGTTCTAATTTGAAACTTTTATATATATGAATTATTCATGGTAAACTTTTCACATTTTATGTTTTGATCAATGATGTAGATTTTAAACATTAAGAATACTATTTTATAATTTACAGTGTGATAGCATTATAAGTTCATCTAATTTTTTTCTTCATTATGCATAGTACAACATGATGTAAAAAAATGAAATGATTTGATAAAATTTATTAAATGTTAATTTTATAACATTTTATATAAGTATTGACAAAATTCATATGAAATTTTTTTTATTTGTGCCTATTGCTTATTCCATTGATTACTCTGTTAAATAGGGAATTAAATTTTGTTAGAGATGCCTCACAATGGGGACCTTTTATGTAGTGAGAAGTTTATGCCTTCCCATGACAAAAAAAAAAAAAAGTCATTACGCCCATTGGAGTTGCCTTTTCATTAACAGATTAAGCATCTGATTACAGGTTTTCAAAACTAATAGAAGCTTTAAACATATATACCCCAAAACATCATTTGAGTTATGCCAGTATTGTTACCGATGATTAATATGTTTGCCTGGAATGGGAATAAAACATTCTCAAATGATATGATTTTATTTACATCAACATTATTTAGCACACCAATAAATGTTTTTACATTTAATATATACAGAGCTCACAACCAAAGTGAACTAAGTCCATTCAGAAAGTGTAGAGAAAATGAACACTTAAAGTTTCTAGATGATAACTAATTCTTGGATATTTAAATTAATTTTAGAAAATACTTAATAAATACGATTTTTTTTTAACCATATTTACACATGGATGCATATGAAATAACTATTAACCCTGGTGAAGGATTTCATTTGTCAATTGAAAAAATAGACTTAGTTCACTTTGGCTGTTCATATATGTAGACTTGACAAAAAATCTGGAAAATTGTTTGAACTATGTGATTTAAAAGAATACAAACTTCAAAATTAAATTTTTAACAGTACTTGCAGAATTAATTTTAATTAAAGATTCATGATGTAGATGTATTAAAATGAAAGGAATGAAGTTGTGATTTTTATAAGTATAGTTTTAACATTTAATATATGAAAAAAAAATTGCTTTATGAATGTAATAAATATAAGGTTTTAAAAAAACTTTAATGTTTACTTCACTTTATTTATTAGAATTAAGCTTCTTTTTACCTGAAACAGGGGTTGTAGAAACATGTTAGGTAAAAGTAGAGAATTTTACAGCTTAGCAATTGCATCTGCATTTTCTAAAATAGTAACCCATTAATTAAATGGGTTGACTGAAGAATTGGGTTCCCCCGCCCACTTGGCGATAATGGTTTGAGTATCGTTGGCTAAAATTTTCTCCTGATCTCACCGTGTATAAAGAATCTGTATCTATATTATAATTTATATGTTATTTGCATCTAACTCTCCCTTTGTCACTCTTTTCTTATATATTAAAAGTGCAAAATGCTAAAAAATTTAGATATAACAAACCATTAATAGTTCACTATGGCTGATTTTTAATAATTTGGAGCTGTTGCATTTGTAAACTGTTAAGGGATTAATTGCCCATAAATATAAATGTCTGGTTTTCAAGTTGTTTTCTTTAATTAAGTTAGAGTATATAATTCTATTACAGTAGCGCACTGTGCATTAATTAAAGTTGCCAGAAAAAGCAAGAAATACAATGTTTGGATGGATTACCTTTTTGTTTTAGTAAATGTCGCCAATAATTTTGCCCAATTTGTCAAGAACCCAATTCTTTAGTAGTCCCAATTAAATTAATAACCCAAGTCATTTCTGTTGAATATATATTATTGAATATTTTAAAGTTATGGACTGAACAGACTGAAACAAATTTGAACAATTTTGTCTTTAGTCCTGATCAACTACAATTTAAAGCATCATAGGACATTTATAAAAATTAAAAACTTTGTGATAAGCAATTTATTTGGTATATCATGTAAACAGTACAGGAAGTTTCATATAAAAAACTATTTATCTGATTAAAATTGATGCACCTTCTGAAAAAGTAAATTTATAAGCAAGACTTGAAAAATCCTCAAGTGTTGATTCAAATGACAAAATTATAAATAACAGCATGCTAAAAAAATTTTTAATAGAGTATATAACACTGCCATCTACCTTCACTGAAAAGGAAAACTTTTTCTAAGAAAACAAAAAAATTTACAAACTAATTTTTAGCTGTCTCTAAAATGGAACACTGTGCATAAATGCAAGCATTAATTAGTATAACTGAATTAGAAGCTCTATAGGAAGATTTGGGGAAAGCATTGTTTTGTATCATTGTCCCTTTTAAGTCCTGTTGATGTGTATTACATTATCATCATCAAATTTTTATCCACGAAACTACATTTGGGATCATCCAATTATTGTATTCATACTCAGTTAGGTGAAAAAAAAGCATCCTCATAACAGTCTAGATTTAGTTATATTTCTTTTATTCTACATCCTTTTAGTGCATATGCAATTGCAATGTGTAACAAAGAGTTACAGTTGAACAAAGCCAGAGCGAAACTGACCTAGAGGTGAAAACGAAGTGGTGACACTCCTTCGACCCCATTGGTCAAGAGGGGTTGCTAACCGCTTCGGCCCAGCAACGCTGCCCAACGAACTTTTTTAGAGAGATCTGCAGACCCTCTCGGAGAGAGAGCAAAAGAGAAGGAGCTTGGAGATTTTGAGCACCATTTCTTTTTTCATCAAGACGCCATGTTTGGCATATCTTCTATCGAGTGTGGTCCTTTTGGCATCATAGCCTAAAAATCATTTGACATTTTATATCCTATTAACATTTATATTAAAATTCTAATAAACAAAATTCAGCAGGAAGAATTAGTTTTTCTTTTTTTCCAATTTCCACTATACCTGCGGCTGGCCTTGACGCTCTGTCGGCCTCATCATAACACAATGCACTACTTAAGAAAACTTTTGGAATATACTTATCACATTTTCCTATTTTACTGTTCATATATATTATAATCTAAACTAAGATGATATAATAAAAAAGAGTAAAACATTCATTCTATTAACAAAGTTCATACTCTACTTGGCAGAGTAAAAAAGAAGCACTAACTGATGCATCATAGTAATGCAAACTTTAGCACACACATCTCAGTATACATATGAAAGAAATCTATTTATTGGAACTGGAAGTTCAAGAACTCGAAATGTTTAGTTGCTTATGTTACTTTTCAGTTGAAATATTTCTTACCATTACTTATCCTTAGTTTTTCAGGATGACATCAAAACTATGTGGCATAGAATGTAAACTAATAGAATGTTTGAATTTTAGAAATACCTAAAATCCAAAAATTTCAAATTTAGCAAAGCGGAAAAAAACCTCGTACACATACACCTCTGTATATATATATATATGGAAGTAATCTATTCACGTTAAATAAACAAGTTTCATTCATTTTAAGTTAGTTAATTTTCTTTTTGGGGTTTTTGCTTATTCCAATTGTATCTGTACAAAGCCTTTTTACTACAATTAAATTATTTTTTAATTGAAGTTATTAATATAATACAGACTAGTATCAGATATCGTATTTACATATTTCTGAATTAGTTTTCTAGGTTTGTTCCATATTATGATAAGTATTTTTTACTCTTAATTCTAGTGTGTCAATGACTTATTATATAAAACACAAGAGCACTTAATAATTTTAGCATGTTCATGTGAAATGATACAAATACATTTCTTAAAAATATCTTTATGAGAAGTATATCATTTAGACCAAATTCACAGATATTTAGTTTTAACAACTGCTATATTAAATATGACACAATGTATAATACACAAAAAAGTTGAAAAATTTGAACATAACATTATGAAGCTTAAAAAAAAATCACATTTTCTTACTTAAAATATCAGTTGATTTTTAAAAAAATTAAACCATTAAAACAATTTTTTAAAACTGGAAGAAAGAATATTATAAAAAGACAACTATAAATAGATCACTTTATATACATCTTGTAAGAAATTAAAAAATATCTCAAATTTCAAATAATAACTTAAAATAATTATTCTGCTGATTTAATTATAATATGTAATCTAAATAAAATATAAAAATTTAATTTGTATAATAAAATTTTCCTTTTTTAAATCTTAACACTCCTCAAGGGATATTTCCACAATTTAATTTAAAATATACATCCTTACTTTGGGAAAAGTATTTTTAAAATAAATAAATATATTACAGTACTTAAACGTTAAGCAGAGCTGTAATTTAATATCTACTCAGTTAGTTATTGAACAACAGGAAATTTTAAAATAAAATTTCCTCTAAAAGCTGCTAAGTATGTTAAAAAAATTCATAGTAACCAATGAAAACATTTTCTAATATTTGCTTTCTGAACAGCATACTAAATAGTATTATCTGATTACTGATAGTTAAATTCCAGTCATGGATTACAATAATATAATCAATTATAAATTTCATCTTATTTTATAATGCTCTTTTATATAATCTGTCATGTATTTTAGTCAGGGAGCAGTATAAAAATAAACAGTATTCAAAAGTACATTTTACTTTTATATCTATTTGTCCAGAAATTTAAAGGGCTATTTTTAAACGTTTATGCAATTATACATGGTGAAATGGTTAAGCTTTTTTACAATCAAGTCTAAATATTATCTTTACAGTAATTTTATATAGGCATTATTTTTAAGCACAAATGTTTCTGTATACCCAAACCAATTATATCAATATTAATATTTTCCCTTATAACAGCAATCTTTCATAGAATGTGTAAAATAAATTTTAAGTTATCTACATATACAGTCAACATTAATACATAAAAACACATCATCATATCTCACAGAACAAAAATAAAATGCAGACACTACATATTTATCACATATTATATCTTTTACATCATGAACGAGAATGTCAGATACATTAATTTAAATACTTAAATAAGAAAAAAAAAAGGGGGATTCAACATATAAAAAGAAAAAGTGATATGTTTCTATATCCATTACTTAAAAATTATACGACTGTAAAACGTACATACATACTTTACCACACACACATACAGTGAGCCACAAAACTGAGTATACATTTAAATGTACAAACTAGTACTTAACAAATTAAATTTTTTGTTAAGAAAATCTGAATTTTTGTTTTTGTACTTATCCTTCCAATCTGCAAAAAAAAATGTTCTGTAAGCAAATTTTTATTTTTCTTGAAATGAATAAACAAGACACTTAAATGAAAAATTATGTCATGTTATTGAGTAAATAAAGCATTTTTATTAGTTATGATACAAGAAAATAAATGTCTAGTTGCATATGCTATTACCCTGTATCCTAATTTACAATGTTTTAGGTAGAGATTCACCATCACTTTGATTCTGTAAACAAAAATTTTTGATCATTCATCTTTAAAGACCCGTCCACGCAGTCTTTATGATGTTCTTACGATTCAGCTTTTTTCTACTTTTTCTCATTTTATTGTTCCCATTTAGATTAAATTTGCTTTTATCATTAAACAAAACAGGGTTTTATGATGACTTTAGCATTAATTTTTTTTGCTAAACAGATTTCTCTTTTTCTATTGACCAAACTAATAAGCAGCTTTTGAATTAGTTTCGAGTGCTATGATTTAATGTTTAGATACACAAGGTTTTATATTGGAATACAATCATGAAACTCTGTATTTTTAAGAAAACATCTAAAAGTAACAGTTGAAACCTTTCTTTCCAATCTGTGAAGACATTGATAATGTAAGTTTTAGGGACTAACTTTACATTTTTCTTTACTGATAATTTTTCTATCTATTCAAGTAAAATAAAAAGGCTTTTCTATATCATCAGTGTAGTAAATTCTCAAATAGATTCACTATTTTATAACTATTTGAAGACTAAACAATATTCATACAAGATTTGAGTTCTATTAATCATTTCAAGAGTTGAAAAAAAGTTGGTATTAGATTTAAATTTCTCAGGTAAAACTGTGAAAACGTTTTAAATAAAATGAAAAAAAAAAAAAGTGTTGATAAAGTGACAAATTTGTTAAGTGTATGCTGAATTTTATGATATTGTGTTTTGACAAAGTGTCATATTGTGAAGACCCCCCTTTGTCCAGAACCGGAATCAGCTGATTTGAAGCCTTCTATGAGAATTCAGCTAAAAAAAAAAACTAGCTGTAACCTTAGCTGGAGTTCCCAGGTAACTGGAATCGTAACTGACCGAAAAATGGTTGGTGGGATCATAACTGACCCCAAGGTATAAAACGCCTAGAATTTTTTTACATTTGTTTTTACATAGGTGCTTTGACATCGTGGAGGCTTTCGTGTCTTTTGAATGGACCCAGCTTTCTAGAGATTAAGTTCATAAAGTCCACTCATATAGGGAGCAGCAGAGTTTCTGATACCGAATAGAGGAAATATTGGGTTTGCATTGCACCCTTGAAAAGGGTCCCCACTTATGCGAGATTATTTAATCTCTTTTCTTTCAACTGTGATTGTCGTGGTGATGTTATGCAGGTGACACTTCTTTGTATTTTGACTTGTTTTGGGAGATTAGAATCCCCTTGTATATAGCCGTATTTACTCAAGAAATAAAAGTGATTTCCAATTTTATCGTGACTGTGATCCTTCTTCACGCTACCTCTTCACTTGAGAATATTAAAGTCGTCACAATATATTTAAGATTTAGAAAAAAAAAAAGTATTAAGGCAATTTTTTTTTTTTGCATAGCTGAACAAAACCTGAAAGAGTTTCAACAATGAAAAATTTAATTACTTTTAAGTAGAATTTAGTCAGCTGTTCATGAAGATCTTTGAACAAGTGTACTTAATATTGGGGTTCACTGTACATATATACTTACACATGCATACATATACATACATATATGCTTATATCTATATATATGTATACATACATACACTCACACATGTATTTAAATATATACTTTATTAAAAAAAGAAATACTATTTAGAAAAACAAATTACTATAAAAAAAACAATTTACAGAAATGCATTCCTGCAATGAATAAAAATGAATAGTCATAGTAATAATATAAGAAAATAACAGCCAAATGGTTTATATGGGAACTATTTCTCTAAACAGGAGATCATTTCACTGAGTTACAGTTTCGATTTCTGGTGACACTGATCACTTGATCTGCTTGAGTTTTTCTCACGTATAACACAAATATGAATTTGTATCACACAAGATCATGAAGTACATACATCTCCTGACCTAAGCAAATGAAAATGTCCAATCACCTATTATAATAGCAACACCAAGTATAACAATATTAGGTATTGATCTATAATCCTTGCTACTCATAGAATAAGGAAAATAATTTCCAATCTTCAGCCATTTGGAATAAAAACAATATCTTTAGTTTGAGAGTAGAAAAACAACCAACTATACAAATATCACAAAATATATATTAACACAAAATATTTCAACACAAAACGTTCTTTTTATTGTATTATGTGGTTAACTTGAAAAAATGTTTGTAGGAAATAAATCACTTCATTTTTTATTTCAAAATTATCATAAGATGTTAATGAGACTTTATATATCAATGCAGCACAAAAGAATACTTCATCACAGTGCATTTTATGATAATAATGATAAAAAAGTTTAAAAATATTAAACAGTTCAATGCATTAATGCTCAGAAAAAACTTCTTTAAGTTTAACAGAAATGCAAATGAAGCAAATTTGCATTTCTGTTAAATTTAAAGAAAACTTTGAATCTTTATACATTTGCTAATAAATATGGTAACAAAATGTATCTTTTATATATTACATACATAACAGAAAAAAAACACACCCATTAGGCTCATATATACAGAAAATAAAAATGAAATTGCATTACTTTCTAAGAATGACATATACTTTAAAAATAATTACAAATGTACTCTAAGCTTCATTATCTGTAAACATAGGAGTATAACAATTGAAATGAAATTAACATGAGAATAGTTGCACAACTTTCTTATATTTTTTCCACATGGTATACTACACAATTTGGCAACATTAATATATTTAATTTTTTTTGTCTAAAAATAGGTACATTAGCACAGATTAAAATTAAAATATGAAGGAGAAGTTATTTACATAAGATATATTTCTATTTACAAGACATGAGAAAAAATATTACTTGTATAAGTATAGTACTGATAAATCAGCATCTACTACAGTGACATTGAAATGGATGTTAACCCTTTGAGGTCCAAATTTTGTTTTTAATTCAGAAAATTTACTGATCCATTAAAATACATATATGGCTATTTCCAAAATACTAATATAAAGTTTTGTTATTTCAACCAACAGTTTGGGTTTTATGTGATGTACTATTGTTAGGACAATAGACTATTGAGGAATTTTGATTCTCACATATTTTCTATTATTAGTACAATAGTCCAAAATAGATAAATGTCAAGTTTGTATATGATTTATGATTTAAAAATGTAATAGTGATTGATATAAAAATCAACTTGAAAAAATTCAATTTTATTATTATTATAATATATATATTTATATATACAGGGCCGGGGCTAGTATGTGTAGCCAAAAGAATTATTACTAGATATATGCATTGATAGGGAGCAGTAAATTACTATTTAGTATGCAGGAGTAGGGCATGGCCAAATACTACCTTGCATGCAGGTGGCTAACAGCCCAGAACTGGCCTTGAATATATATATGCTCAATTCATTATAGTACAGTCTGTATCGGTTATATGGTCAGCTCAGCGGTCCAGAAAAATCAGACCATATAAGCGGGGTGACCATATATGCAGAACAATATAACCCTATTGTGCATATACCATATATTCTGCATTTTTAATCCATAACAGAAGAGCCTTATCCACATTCCCATAAGGTGACAAACGCTGACGTTTTCTTTCTTGATCACCGATTTCAACACTTGACCAAAGTTTTGGCAGCTAAAACGTTGTTTAATGTCTTCTGGGTAATCGAATTTGTTTTGCCGAAAGTAGCCTTTAAAAGATTAGATTTTTAAAAATCTTCAATCAATTCATTTTTGGCAGCAAATAAATGATAAATTCTTTCTTTTCGAAGTTATAATTGAAATATGAACGTTCTTATTCGTGACGTATGATCCAAATGCAACAAAATTTTCCTTTACTTATTTCGTCTCAATTTCAACTAAAACATGGAGAGATGACTTCTACCAATAAACAGACAGATGTCCACCTCTTGTCAGGGGGCAAGAGAACTGAGAGAGGTGATGTCTACACGAACAAGAAAGGGGAAAAGGGAGGGAAATCAAGGCTTGAATTCAGGTCCTCTCTCTCTCTCAAAAAAAAAAAAAAAAAAAAAAAAAAAAAAAAAAAGAGAGAGAGGAATTTTGTTGCAAACATGAAACTGACCATATAACCGATAGCAAGAAAAAGAAAATGACTATATAAGCAGTGCACACATGTTTCCTATTAAGTTAGATGGGACTTTAGAAAACTGACCATATAAGTGCGATGACCATATAGCCGGTACTGACTGTATATGATTTTTAGGCGAAAGGATTTGAAGCAATTTCTTTCAATGTGAAAACAAAGGTACATTTTGCCCTTTTCGTAATAAGACCCATGGTAACTCAGTCGGTAAAGGCAGCGATCTTGTAACTGAAAGGTTCAGGTTTGAGGCTCGAGTCGGCCTAAGGTCTGCCATGTTCGTTAAAGGTGACTGGGGCACGTAAAATATGTTTATGGTAACAATGTCCTCCAAGTTTTCAAATGATACCTCTAGGAGTGGCAGGCCAAGCCTAAGAATCTTCTGCTTGGTTCCTGCTTCTAAATTACAAGGACCCAGCAGGGGGTAATATCACTTGCATCCGTAGCATTTCTTAAACTACACATGCTTCCCAGGTGGTGCTAAATGGGTAGCAGTTACACAGTCTTGTATTGGCCTAAAGGTATATGTATCAGTATTTCCAAGTTCATCATAAAACATTTTGTAATAAAATGGGGTTTTAATGTTCTACTGCTAAAATTTGTATCTTGTTGCACCTTGCTTCTTTCAGTTATGTTTGCAATACTGGCACAGCATACATCTTTAATTATGTGAATTGGTTTTATTTATTTCTATTTTTTAGTTTTACCTTTCAAATATAGAACCTCTGCAGCTAATAATGTAAAATCCAATATAAGTTTGGTTGAAAACTATTTATTATTCTAAACTTTCAAACAAAGCAGTTCCTCCTTTCCTATATGCCCCTCTTTTTACACTAACAGAATAAAAATAGTATTAGTTTTGATTTTAGAAAACAGGGTTAAGAAAAATCTTGATTAAAAAATATCAATTGGATTTTTTTCATTTAAAATTTGAATTGGATTTTTTATAAATCAATAAATCTTTTTTACAATTTAAACAATATGAATGAAGATATTTACGTTAGGATTAAATTTATTATGATTAAAGAATAAAATTTCTTTTAAATCCTATTTATTTTCTTAATGTGTGCAATATGATTTACATATGACAAATTACGTATTAAATACATGAAATATAATTTCTTTTTTACCCCTCCTCAATAAACTCTTACTGTTCACATCTTTTCACTGTTTACAAACATTACAAAACTACTTCACCAAATCAGATTTTAAAGCACTAGTAAGTGAATATACATAAAAACAAATAAGCAAAAATATTATGGATTTGATGTTAGATTACAAGAAAATCTCAAAGGAATCTAATATGGCCAGAAATTTTATTATTAAAGGAAAGATATTTAAACCCTATTTTTTCTCTGCAAATGATGAGGTATGAGTTATTGTGCCTTAGTTAATGCTGTTGGTTGCACCCTCTATTTGGGGGGGGGGAGGGGAATACGTATGATTTCAATTAATGAATTTTTTAAATCCAGTCATTTAAATCATGATTTATATAAAAGTTATATAAATCAACCAACCCTGCGAGAAAAAAAAAATCAGGTTTTTTTTTAAGACAAATCTGTAGTCACATCCACCCCTGTATATTAAAAGAAAATATCATTACTCTTATGGCAATATCATATTCAGTATTATTGTACTTTATTTGATTATATCAGTTTATTTGATAGCTATTACTAAAACAATCTGCAAAATACCAAAAATCCTCTCATTTTATAAACTACCAGGAATGCTTCTATATGAACTAATCTATTGAATTTTATCTCGCTCATAAAGCTATAAGAATCTCTTTGAGATACATTAAATGTAGAATTATATCAGAATCTATCATACACAAAACAACTTTTCCATAATGCTAGTTTAGACAGGGCTGCAGTCAGAGAGAGGGGGGGGGAGAACCAATTGGCTCTAACCCCCTGCCTGAAAGTCTGAAGTTTAATAGAAATAAAAATTAAGTACATTATCAACTATACAATTTTTTAAAAACTACATACTTAATCAAAATGAAATAAAAAAAAAAATCAGTTTTAAAAATTTTTATCTATTGTCCAATCAGCCCAGTTTAAGCCCCCCTAAAAATAATTGAATCTTAGCTATGGAAATGAATTTAAGCATTAAGCTACTAAAACAATTTTTGATTAATATTTCTAAAATCTTGCTGTAATGCTACAGCTACAGTAAAAAAAAAAATAAATAAATAAAATTTAAAGCTAAATAAATAAATAGTATATCAAGACACATATATTTATGTTTGTTACATAGGTTAGTTCATATGAACATCCCCCCCATTTATTTTTAATGAAAATGAAATTTAACAATGAATAATATACAGAGTATGTATAAATATATTTTCAATCAATATAAACAAGTAATAAGAAAATCAACAAATGGAAGACATATAAAATTAATATTTTATACTTTGAAAATGGTGGTGCAGTAGACCTTAGCTAATGGTAGATGAAAGGTGACTTCATCAACAAGAGTCCAGAATCTTTGCTCAAACCTTTTTTCATGTGATCAATATGAATAAGAGCATATAAAATTTCATTCATACTATTTCAACAAATTTAGAAATTTTATGGCTAATACTGCTTAACACATTGTGTGCGGGTACATTTTGCAGCAGAATTGTACTGGGAGAGGGCGTTTTGCGAGTAAATTTAGTTATTCAGTTTCAAATTTCAGTAGATTAATTAATTTTCACTCAGAAAAAATTATTTAATTTTTTAACCAACTTTTCATATTTTATATTGAAATATATAAACAAATATATAAATAATAACCATAAGATTTCTGTAAACAAAAAATATATTTTTTAGTGGAAAACTTTATAATAGTATTGTAAATATGAAAAATCAAATAGAAATAGTAGTATATAGTTTTAATCTTTTTGAATTATGTTATATGTACACATTTTTACATTATAAAAAAATGAAAAGAGCAATCATAAAACTAATAATGTAAAAACTAGTTTTTGTCTAAATTTTTCCAGAATCTATGTAGTAGACAAGAACATTCGGCTTCATTTTCCTGTATATACCATTATTTTTCTACCCACAAACAAACCATGTTATTACACTAACCCCTACTAGTACGTGACCTGTGCTTAAGCATCAATCGTCAGAAAACGTACCTGTATGTGTCCTGCATACAATGTGTTAATAAATATAGAATGCAATAAACATTGATCATAATTTATGATTAAAATTGATAAATGTGCACATATTAAAATAACATTACAGTGTTGCTTAAAAAAGAAGTGCCTCAGTCAATATTACTTTTATAATAATTAAGGATATAATACAAGTTCATCAGAATTTCATTTTACATTTTCTGTTGTTTTTACACAAAATAAAATATAAATTTATTTAATAATTGTCAACCATATATCATAATTTGCAAAGCCATTTAATATGAGCATGGGATGGTAAAGTTTTAGTTTTTGTTTTATATAATATAGTATAATAAAAAGGCTAACAGCTTTTGGATAAAGAAAATATCTCATTTTCAGAACAATCATTATAAATCACCAAAATTTAAATAACTCTTTTAGTATTAGATACAATTCCAACTTAATATAAATTTAATGCAGAGATATACCTTCCATATTATACATTCTTTAAAGTATTAATAGAAACTAATATTTCTTTAAAATAAAAATTTTTTTTTAAATGTTTTGTATTTTATTATTAAAGATAGATAGTTTAATTAGGTTTAGAGGACTATGATCAATTTTTGGCAAGCTTAGGACTAATTAGAACTTATAAGCCAATTCCAAATAGCTATAAACATCCATGCCAGAACAGGGATTCAAATACACAATTTTGGTAATAAAAGGCAGCACTGTACCAATTCAGACATCATCCAGTTGATACATCTGATAAAATCAAGGGAAAAATCATTTTCAATGAATTAAGTGTAATTTTTTCCCCTTTAAAAGACTCCCTTATGTAAAAGCATTGAAAATATAAAATAGCTATTGAATATATGAAAATGGCTATTTAATTTCTTTTCAAATGTTAAAAAGAATTACATGAAGTACTGCCTGGTCTGTAGAACTAAGAACCAGTGAAAACCAATGTTGTCAAAGGCCTAGTCACATGTCGACTTGTTCGCATTGAAAAAGCAACAGATTTTTGTACAGATTTCTTGTGTGATAGCAAAAAACTTTCAAAAGATTTGTTTTGGTTCAGATTGACATATAACACGGTAAAATTTTTTGCTATCACTTGAGAAATCTGCGCATTTTTCACCAGGAAAAGAAATTGTAAACTGAATCTGTTGCTTTTTCAAAGCATACAAGTTGATATGTGATAAGATCTTAACTTGGCATACTTGTGTTTGAGATGAAACATATATATATATATATATATTTTCAAGTTTAGAAGAAATATTTTTTGGTTTAAAAATCATTTTATAAAAATAATGCATCTTTATATTTGACAAATTGTATTGAAAATCTGAGACATTAGATTAGAAGGTAGGGGTATTAAGATGGTTTAATTTCATTAAATATATATATATTGTTATTTTCCCCAGTTCTACTTTAAAATATATACATTTATATACAATCATATTATGCTGTTAATACACATAATGCATTTTTACTTTATAGGTATATAAAGCAAAAATTGGCTAGCTCATAGATAACATGTACAAGGATTTTACGATTTAACTAAGAAGGAACAAGCATGTTAAAATTCAATTTAAAAAAATTTCAAATCAAAAGGAAGTTAATATCACATTGCTAATGATCACAATGATTATTTCTCATGAAAAAATGGTCACAATATTCTGAATCTATGATATCATCAAATTCTAACTTTAATTTCCTTTTCATTGAAGCATGAAGCAGCAAGTCTAATGAACAAGTTGTTGAGATACCACACATAGCAGCATTTACATATTTCAGAGAACCTAATGAGATTATTAATGATTTAATTCCAGCACAACTAATGACAGTTTTACGAAGACAAAGTGTCTGTAGCATTGGAAGACAAGTTCCATTTAATATTAACAAGTCCTCATCTTTTATGTTAGTATAACCCAAATACAGTTTTTCTAAAGATTGACAGTACTGATTAATTGATAAAATAGTTTGATCCCCAATAGATGTATTTTCAAGATCTAAAACTTTTAAATTCTCAATAGCTTTCAATAGAATAACTACGCCAACATCACTTATTGGGCATCCTGCTAAATATATTTCTTGGAGATCACTCAGTCTGGAAAAAAATGGTATATCATTATCTGTCACACACCAACATGAAGTACAATCTAACACCTTAATCTTTGGTACAGTAGGATGACTTACACTACAAAAAAATTGATCAGTATGAAAAAATGATTTTCGCAGTGATAATACACAAAGCTTTTGAGGTAAATCTTCTACAGTTATGTCTGTGAAATTAATATGCTTTGCTATAAATGCACTTTCAATAATAAGAGTTTTTAGATGAGGACATCGCTCTCGTATCTCAATAGTAGTTCGTGGAGTCAGAAATGGTATACGCTGCTGTGTAGAAAAACTGCAGATTCTTAAATACGTAACACATGGTGGTAGGATTGGAACAAGTTTCTGAACTTGATATGATGTTAATTGCATATCATGTGCATCAACATATTTCCATAAAATTTGGCATCTTGTAATGTGGTACCACCTCAAACAAACACTAGAAATTAAAAATAAAATTAATAAATGTTCAAATTAGAAATAGCTACTTTTAAAATAGATTTTAATGCAACTATAGTTGGTAAAAACTTTGATTTTACAATCACACTTTTTTAAAACTTTAAAACAGGTTTCTTCATTTAAGTCAGATTTCCTTTATTCAATTTTTTTCTACAAACTAAACATTACAAAAGAAATTATTTAAGTTCAAATATTTAAATAAATATCTTAACATTTATATAAATATGATAACAAAAACTTAATTATTGGTTATAATAGTATAATTAAAGATCAAGTTTTTGTTACCTTATATATTTTAAAAATTATAATGTGTGCAATATTATTTATGTATGACAAATTATGTATTAAATGTATGAAGTATGGCTCTTTTATACCTCTCAACTAACTCTTACAAACTGTTCAAATATTTTTCATTATTTAGAAATAAAAAACTTTATCATATCAGTTTTTAAAGCATTAGTATTTAAACACAATATATATATATATATATATATATATATATATATATATATATATATATATATATATAAGTGAAGACATTAATTATTGACAGATTCAAAAAGAAAGTCCTAAAAGAAATCTGATTTGGTTAGAAATTTCATTTCTAAAGGAATGATATTTAAACCTTAACTTTTATTTGAAAATGCTGAGGTATGAGTTACTGTGCATTTTAATGCTGCTGCTGGGACCTTTTTTACATGTAATAAAAGTCATGCTTGAAAGAAAAGTTCACAAAGTGTTAAAAGTATTTCAATTTAAATCAAGGTGATATAAATCAACTAATTCAACTAGAATAAGGAAATAAGTTTGTTAGAAATATATAATTACTATTAACAGAAAGGAACAAAGATATTAATCAGAATATGTAAAAAAATTTAAATATTAATTTGTGTTCATGTACAGAAAAACTCTTCGTAGTCAATTATTATCCCATAATATGCTTTACATGGTACAGAATTTCTTTCCTTCCCCATAAACAAATATAAGAACCAATTAAATAAGTTATTGAGTCATATAATTGCTGTTTAATTTAAAATATAGAGAATATTAGCTTTTCTTATAGTCTTTAACAAGAATTCATTATTCATATATAATAAAAAGTTACTTGTTAAAGAAGTCAAAGGAAATACTAATCACGAACGGATCAATTGAAAATATTCTAGTTACAACTGTAGAAACAACATTACAGAACATGCTGCTTACAAGTTTAAAATTACAAAACTCATTCTAAATCAAATAGAATCATTTTATAAAAAAATCTCAATGCATAAGATGATAGTCACTGGTGATAACTCTTATGTAGCCTACACACTATGGCCAATTGTTCACCACTTCCTGATGGTGACCTTGAACAATGGTTCACAGGTTGCATCCACATGCTGGGCCACTAAATGAGCCAAACACATCCATAGGATCTACTGCTCTCTTTAGTTGAGCATCTGGCTGACTTTGATCTTTGGCGAAAAACCGCCTCGGAAGCCATCGTCCACCAAGGCTATTTTATCGTCTGCCATCATCGACCACGATAAACCATACCCCCTCTAAACGGTGGTGATGGCTTGCAGTGGATTATAGTGTGGGCCTTTATACTGAGCAGTCTTAACCAATATAATATTTATTGGAAAAAAAATCATTAAAGCAAATTTTTACAAAGAAACTTAAATGGCGTATCTACAAAATTGCTAACAAAGTTCATTTTCTGACTTTTTGAAGCCAGAGATTCACAGTTCACAGAATTTCCACATATATTTTATTTAAAAAGTTTTGTAGAGAAAATAGCATTTTTAATACATATACATGTGTTATCATGGGCATAATTTGGGAGGGGCAAGGGTGTGAAATGCCCCAGCTCCCCGGAATTTTTAAAGGAGAGACAATTTTGCTGTTTTGATCATCCATTTATTTTTAGGTTTTATTCACATTTTAAATGTCTGATTCAACTGTTGCCTCTTCAGTTAAAATGTACATATTATGCCCCTGTGTTACAGTAACAAAGAATTTCTTTTATTTTAACTTTTAAGATAAGAAAAAATTCAAATTATCCAAAGTTCAAAAAAATTAATTAACATAATTTAAATTATGTTCTTCTGATGCCTTACCTTGTTGAAAATACTATTGATAATATGACATGAAAAGTTAGGTAGCGCAGTAAATTATCAATACTTAAAATTATATTTTCTTTTTAAGTATTTTTTTTGTTTTGATTGCTTAATAGAGTTTAACTGGTTTAAAAGCCTTAAAATTGATTTACAGAACTATAACAGAGAGTATTAAAAAGAAAAAAAAATCTTAGCATGTGACCAATTTTTCTGGTATATTTGCCATTTGCTTGACATATTCTGGTTTTTCCTGAAGAGTTGTTATATCTTTTATATAATCAGACTGTTGTTAATTTGAGATGGCAATATACATATATCAAACAATGATGTTACAAAATATTTTTATATTGATATATACTTAATACCTCTGAAAAAGTAACCTCATAAAATAAACATGAAATGCATTAAAAAAGTATTATTACCGTCCAGCTCGACATAAGTCACCAATATACAAGTAGCTGAAAATTTTAAAGAGGATTACATCAGGTAAATTTTCAAAACTCATAGATGCATTATAATGTTCATTTTCCTGAAAATAGAAAAATACCTTAAACATTGAATACATATAATAGCATTATTTTTTCATTATTTCAGTGAATTTTACTTAATCATCATATTTTTTTCTACTCTTATTCTGTCCATTTAAAGTCAGAGTTGGCTTAATTTGCCCAACCCGAAAAAACCCACTTGAAAAAACCCAAGTGGGTTTTTTCAAAATTGGGTTTTTTTCAAAATCATTATTTAAAATTTCACATATTTAACTAATAGTAGAAATATTGAGTTAAATCTATAATATATATTACATATTTCATCTTTGACAATGAGAGTAGAATTTTTTTTTTAATTTGAGGAGGTCTAAACTGCTAGAAAAAAACAAAAACTTAAAAAAATTTCAGAGAAAAATAGTTATTTGTATAACAAATACAATGAAAAGATTATAGAAACAATTAAAAATCAAAACAACCAGTATTTCTGCCAAGATGATGAAAACTGACGTCTTTCAGCCAATATTAAAAAGAAATAATATGGCTAAAAAACAATTACCCAGAGGGCTTGAGTATATTTACAAGAACATAAACAAATTAGAACTTTCTATATTGTATACAACTTATTCTAAATGTTATCCAGTCAGTGATATAAGTTTCTTTATCAGCTGTTATGATATAAGGGAAAACTTGTTTATACAAACAATTGACCAATTAACTGTTATCTTGAAACAAAGGTATTTTAATACGATTTAGTGATATAAAATTAAATTAGTATGTAAAATTCTAAATAAAAACATTAAACTTTTATGAAATTGTTTTTAATTTTTCCCTCTTATATAGATACAAGTGTAATAAATGTGATTATTAAATAAATACTGATCTATGACAAATTAATTTATGCATAGGAGTATCCCATGCTTAGGGGTAAAATGACAAGATATTCTTTATTGATTGTTGATAAAAGATTGACTATCCATTATATATATGTTTCTTTACTCACATTTAAAAATCAAGATGTAAAAAACATAATAGTAACTGAAAATCTCATTTAAATTTTAAGATATTTTATTTGTTAGAAAAATTTTAGAATATGTAAAAAATAATTTATTTTAAAATTTCAAAATTTCTTTTAATTAAAGCAAAAATTTCTTCTGCATAACTTAAAATTGATTTTTTAAATTTTTAATTTTAAAAAGTGACTAACATTTTAAATTTATTTTGATAAAGCAATTATATATCCTGTCCTTTTACATATAAATTATAGAGACAAAACCCTGATAAAACCCGAAAAAAACTAAAAAACCCTGATAAAACCCGAAAAAACCCTGAAAAAACCCACTGGGTTGGGTTTTTTCTGAAAAAACCCGGGTTTTTGCCAACCCTGTTTAAAGTACACAAAAATCTTTAAAGAAATATAAAAATATTTGACAGTACTATCCAATGTAAAGTACTAATTATACAGCTATCACACATACACATAAAAAAAAAGTTTATGTAATCCCCAAAATTAGTTAACAGTCTTTTAAAAACATACTATAATTGAACTAAACTCAATTTCGTATGAAATATAACTGGTTTCTCCTTGAGAATTCACTTTACACTGTTAACTCCCTAACTAAAAGATTTTTTAATATAGACAGCATTCAATAGAACCTGATAGTGGGTTAGAAATACATATCAATACATAGGTAACTAAGCTTTAAAGTAAGACCTTGTAACCCCTACAAATACAAAGTAATAGTTTCTACTTTTTTAGCTACACAAGGGGTGTAGCAAGCAATTTACCATTAAGGGATGAGTGTCTCACTAACTAAAAGCTATAGATTTTTTAATATAGACAGCATTCAATAGAACCTGATAGTGGGTTAGAAATACATATCAATAGATAGGTAACTAAGCTTTAAAGTAAGACCTTATAACCCTACATATACAAAGTAATAGTTTCTACTTTTTTAGCTACACAAGGGGTGTAGCAAGCAATTTACCATTAAGGGATGCGTAATTCTGGAACTAATTTCAAATCTCAAAATGAATACAGCAATCCTTACACACATAATACACATGATCACAGCAACACTCTTAGGAAGAAGAGGGCGAAGATTACAACTGCCACTGTGATACACTAATATGGGAGATGAACAATTCCCAATAAACATTAGTAAATAACAAAGACTTGTAATGTAAGAAAACACATTCACATGAGTAAATTTATGTTAGAAAAATAGGTACAAATAATTAACTGGTGTAATATTTAACACAACTGACGAATATTTTACACAGTTAAAAAACTTTGTACTTTATTATATTTAAATTTTTATTATTTTTAAAAGTTATGAATACTTTATACTTTGTATAAGGCTTTCAAAATCATCATACTGGGATTAATTTAGCTCAAGAAAAATACTGAGGATTAGAATTTCTTATAATGGAAAACTCAATTATAAACAAAATTGGGTGATTATAATTGAGAATACAATAAATCATTAGAAGCAAAAATAAATGAATTAAAAAGTCGAGTGAAAAATAAAACAAAAAAGTAAGTAGAAATGGGACTTTTAAAGTAGTAGATAAGAAATTCTGAGGACTACAACAATTTCAGTCTATTCAATCTCCCCCAATATATGTGCAAAATATGTATAACTTTTAGTAAAATAATTTATATGTGAATACTTCAGGTCTGGGGGGGGGAGGGTCATTACATATCTTCCAAATAAATATATTTCAAGCAATTTGTTACAGATTTCAAGTTAAGCTATATGAAAGATTTAAAATTTAGAAGAGGGAAAGTAATAAAAAAAATCAGCATTTTATATTTAGATAATATTGCCTTCGTTGTGCTCATCTATAAATGAAAACTAATAAATTACCAGCTGTTGTTTACAAATTACCGCCATTGTCAAACTCAAGCCAGCTGTGTTTACATAGGTCAAATGAGTTTAATATCATTTAAAAACACACTTCAGCAGTCGAATTATTCATAAAACTGCACAGAATACCCGCTTTTTGTAACTTAAAAGAGTAGATTAGATAATTTTGCAGAAAAGGATAAGATAAGTAAACATTTTCATAAACACAAGCACGAAATGGAAATAGAAAAATATCAATTTACCACTTTAATATATGACATTTTCTGTTTCCTTAATCCAAGTATTGCGTAAAATTTATGTGTCAAAGAGTAAAATTTCCTTGAAAAATATAATTATTTCAGAACATAGTGAAAGAGCCATTTTTATGTAAACAATACATCGTGCAGCAAACCGTTAGATTTAACTGTTTCAATAAAAATATTAATTTTTAAAATGCAATAAATAATTGATAAAATAACAAATATAGATAAAAAATAATCAATAAACATTGAAAAAATAAGAATTCATTTGAATTTATTATTTCTTTTATAATGACTGATTCTCGCAATAAATCTCGCTAAAGTCTCGTAGGAAGTACTAGAAATTGTTGGAAAGGACGTGATTTTGGAAAAAGTAACTCTCATTGTTTACAAATATCAAAGTTAAGCATGAAAATTATGAAGAATATCAACATTAATGTTAAAGTTTCTATGTCTAATTTACTTTTTTTTTTCATTGCTATCTACGCACTTAACATCAAAAGGAGTCTGCTATAATCTCTGACCTTGTCTGGCTAATTGTAATTGTAGATGACTTGTAATTGTGGAGTGGTGTACTACACACACCAACTACTAAGATGTTCCAATATCGATCATCTGTTAACGTGATAAATGGGTTTATAAAAATTTAACATGCGTTATTACCCCTAATTCTTCAACTTCTTATATAGCTGTTTAATGCAATGTGTCATTAACAACCTTTAATGCTCTTCTCATTCCTTTTTCTGTTTACGGTAACCAATAAGCTGCGCTTCCTTTTGAAATTAAAGCCAGAATCAATATTAGTTGAGATGTGTACCGCTGCGTGAAATCGCCCTATACTATCATAATCAGTAGAGGGGAGTAAGTTCGAAGTAAGGAAAGCTGTGTACTTATATTTGATAAACACACTTTATATATATATATATATATATATATATATATATATATATATATATATATATATATATATATATATATATATATATATATATATATATATATATATATATATATATATATATATATATATATATATTACTCCTGTGTCACTAAACTATATGTATTAAAATGTTATTAAAATGATTATTTTGTTTTATTAATTTAAATTCTTGTTTTTTACAAATATTAACAATAATCAGTAATAATTATTGTCGAAGACAAATATAGTACCTCTTTTATGCCCATGTATATGTATATTGTTTATAAAAGATAAAAGATGGGAATTAATAATTGCAGCCCTTTTCTAGTTTAAAAAATAAAATTATTTAAATATTCCTCAATTTTATTCCCAAATTTTAAGGATACTGTTTCGTAGAATCTAATATTAAAATGTTTAATGATCATGTTTGGACTGACTGCTTAAATCTATGAGTGCATCTTTAGCATAGTTTCTTTTTTAAATTCATTTTGATTTTTAAGCATGTGAAAAGGAGCTAAACAGGCACTTTACACGAACCACAATAGTAAGCTCAGAAGTTCGCAACTTCCTTACAGCGTTCTTTTCTGTGTATCAAAGAGAAGTCATTGAAGGTCCCACGAACGATTCTTTCACTGATTCCGTAGTTTTAACTCACAGCAATAGCACTTCACAATTAACAGAAATTCAATTAATTGCAGTCACCCTAAAAGGTATTACAAAGTAATTTCTATAACATTCAACGCAATATTTCTTTCTCTAAACCGAAAAAACAAAAGATATTCATATAGAATAGAAAAATGTGTATATATTTTAGCTCGCTGTAAGCACTCGGACCTAGTTCTTCCAGGCAGCTACACATATACATGGTTCATGCTAGCACAATATGTTTAACAGAGGGAATGCACCATTTGTTCATCAGGACGGGAGCGATGATTTGGAGCTAAAGGTGCTGCGGAGGGATTGGAAGTACGAAATTTAAAAATAAAAAACTAAATATGATAATAAAAACGAAAAAAAGTTTAAAAATTCTTAGATTGTTAGGAAGTGACTATGATTTGACCAGGTACTTTCTCTACTGTCCTTTATTCAACTGTCATCTGAAACATCGTTATCAATCTCAGGTTTTATGTTTTTATTTCCTGAGTGCTACATTTCTTTTGCTAAGATGGGGGGGGAAAGCACTAAAGATTACTCTGCCGTATTTATCTACATGAATAGAAACAAAACTCCTGCCGCGAAAAGATTAATTAATTGATTTCGAGTCCTCTCTGAACTTTCCCTCCTAAATATTCATGGTTATGACTGTTGAGAACACTCGATAAAAAAGGGCCAGACACAATAATGAGCCGATAGTTTAACACAACACGAAACAGACATTTATTCACATATTTACAATAGGGTTGACAAAACCGCACTGACTTTAACTAGAGTACAGTTAGATAAGTCGCTTGGATAGTCGGGGGTCACTGGATATACGTGATGAACTCGCTGACCCCTCTCTTCTCCCTCTCAGGGAAGCAATTATTTCGTCCTCCACAATAACATAGCCTCTTATCATCTTCCTCTCATTTTCGTGTTCCATACGGACAATGGTTGATGTGTAAAACATGCCTAGTCTCTATACCAAATGGAAGGACAATAAATACAATCTCAAACAGGAGGGTTTTCATAGCTCTGACTTTTGTAACGATGATGCGATCGCCAGGTTTTGGGTAAGTTATCTTTTTACTATCAATGTAGGTGAGTAAACCATAAACAGAAAAGAAACGGATACCTGCAATTGTGCAGGAGTTGATCAAGAAAGGGAAATTCTCTTAAGAAATATTATGTAAACTTCCAGACAGAAATGGGCGCTAGCCTAGCACATATTAGAATTTCGACACAAATTTAAATTTCTACAGGCTCCCCACTGCAGTTCTCGCCTAGAGATGTTGGAGTTTGATTCCTTTTCGACCAGGAAAAGTTAAATTTACTTTCTCGATTAATTGTTTGTCTTCTTAGAGATGATTTGATTAAATATCTTTGATATGAATTGCCGATTATGTATGTAATAAAAATTAATTTTTTGTGTTAAAACCATGCCAAACTCTAAACTTCGCAACTTATTTGACATCGCGACAGAGATTGGAAGACTTCACATGATCCTACACTGAAGAATATTTTCAGTCGTACCCAGCCCAAGGTCAGAGAATAAATTGAATAAGTGTTTGCACTAAGGATCACTGAAATACTCATTATATTCTTTAACGACTCTTAACAACACGAATTGAAAAAATACCTGACGTATGCTAGGGTTACATATATTCTGTTCCTTAAATGACTTATGACTATTACTAACACTGAAAAGGTGAGCTTATTGCTGACATCTTTAGAAGTTTACACATAACCAAGGCATTTTATTTATTAGCACTTTTATGTTATTTCACATGTCGGACACTTCCTAGATTTTGATACTGATAACATTCTTACCTTTTGCCCCGTTAGAAATTCTAAGTTCGGTTGGCTTGAATAAAATTATGGTAAGTGATTGTCTGTACTAACGAGCTAACTAATCATACTAATTTTTATATTTCATAAATATACGTTATTAATCGTTTAATCATTTAAAGATAAGTGCATCTTCTGAGTTACTAAACTATATGATGCATTAAAAATGTCATTAAAATGTTTATGCTGGTTTATTAATTTAAATTCTGGTTTCTTATAAATATTAACAGTAAACAATAATAATTATTGTCGAAAACAAAGAGTAATAACTAAAAATATTATTAATTCTATTTAAATTTACAAAAATTAGAAAATATCAAAAAGAGGAATTAATCGCATTGGCTGCTCAGTGATTCATATGTGAGAGACGAATGATGGCAGGAAGGGTAGAGGCTTGTTCTTCGGTACTAGAGTTCATAATTTCGAATTAAACTGATGGCATGGATATTCGCAGCCGTTAGGAATTGGCTTTTAGCAGAAAGTTACGGTTTCGTTAGCCATCTTGTAGCAAAGCAGTACATCATATGCTCCAAACTAACAATAAGTGAGATCCTCATTCAGAAGTGGTCAATAACAATTATTATTTTCCCAAAATCTTAAAAATTAGGTCTTAGTGCCTTAACCAAGCATAGTCTTTGCCACTTTAACGCCTGTGTACTTCAGCTTTTTATCAAGCATTTCTGAGATCTACGAGGGTTACTCTGAAATTTTTAAGATACTTACTGGCGAGATTTTACAAAATAAAAATAACAGTTTAATTTTAAAATACAAAATATTTTAACAAAGGAGACTATTTTTTACTGACTTGCTTCAACTTGTTTAGCTTAGAATAAATTTTAAGCTGAAGAAAAAATGCAGTTGACGCGCGAACATTTTAGAGCTACGATTTTCTAGGATTTTAAAACAGGATTAAATCAAGAAGAAAGCTTTCAACGGTTGCAATTGGCATTTGGTGATGAATCTCCAGCTCTTGATACTGTATTCATATGTTTTAAAGACTTTAGTAGAGGTCGCAATTTTCTTCAGGATGAAGAACACACAGGAAGGCAGCCGTCGGCAGTAATCCCCGGATAATGTGTCTACCATACGAAAAATGTTGATGGATGATAATCGCTGTGCCTATCAAATTATACAGAAGGAACTTAACATTGGATCCTCAGCCATACATAAAATTATTAATGAAGAATTATATATGAAAAAGGTAGTTTGCCGTTGGGTTCCCCATAATCTGAGCACCAAAAAGGTGAGCGTGTCAGAGTTAGTAAAGAAACTCTTAAATTGCTAAATGATGGTGACCACCGCATCATTTCTAAAATTGTAACGGGTGATGAAACTATACCGTTTTTTGACGTTCCAACATGTCAAGAAAGCAAAGTATGGGTCTTTGAAGACGCCGGCAATGTTGAAAAGACTACGCGCACTGAAAAAAGTGATGTACGCCGTTTTCCTCAGAAGTACGGGATTGGTCAAAGCCATCAAGTTGGAAGGACAGAAGACAGTAACAGCAAACTGGTATACCACTAAATGTCTTCCAGAAATTCTACAAGAAGTGAATGTTAGTGGACTAATGCCTCACCATGACTATGCATCTTCACATGCAGCCGGATCAACGGTTGAGTTTCTTAAAGAAAAACAAATTAAAGTATAGAAACCCCCCCCCCGTATTCACCTGATCTAGCTATGTGTGACTTTTGGTTATTCTTTAATCTTAAAAGAATTTACGTGGATGTCGTTTTCATTCAGAAGAAAAGATTTATGTGGCTATAAATGCATGTTTTTCATCTATTACAAGAAATGAATGGCTTGAGATATTTAATCTGTGGAAAATTCGTCTACAAAAGTGCATTGATGCTGGAGGAGACTACTTTGAACACACCTAAAATTTTGTAAGTATAACTTTAAAAAACTAGTTGTATCTCAAAAAATTTCAGAGTGACCCTCGTACTAATTCCTCTTTACGTGTCATTTGGATTAATTCTTGTTACAATGATATTATTATTAAATACTCTCAAAATTAGTACTCTCAAAATCAATTGGGAATGGTAGTAAAGCCAACACCTCCTAAATTATCCTTTAGGATAGAGGTTCTTAACCTTATTTCCCGCCTGAGTACATCTGACAAGCAGGAAATTGCTCGCGGGCACAGTTAAAAAAGTATAACCATTCTTACCATTTCTTTATTTTATTGCAATCATAATGATCATAAACAATATCCTACACTAAAATGGTTACAAATAATTCAAAACAGTTACATTTAATGCGATTTTTGGCATCGCGTATTTTCCACAAATATTTCAAAGTCAGGCGTATAAGATGATATTCTCAATCTTCATAGCATCTTCGAGATTGCTATCGTTAAGTCGAGATCTGATTGTTGATTTAATTGTGTTTATTGTTGAAAACAACGATTCATATAAATATGTGGAACCGAAACATGATTTTAATTCGTAAGTTTCTTTTCTCAAAAGGGGATATTTTTTTTATTTTCATCTAGATTCCAGATATTTTCATTAAGTCCGCACGGATTGAATACAATATCAGTTTGAATATTTAAAATCTCATCTTTAATTGAAGAGGATTCTTCCTGAATAATTTTGCCCATGGAATTTGAAACTTCAGAAATACTAATTTGGGGATGGAATGGTGTAATGAAGATTTTTCATGTCCTTTCATTACATATTTCCCTTTTGTGTTGTATTTTTGGACCTACATTTTGCGTACTTTTTTCGCAAATCGTCTCTTGCAGGGGCAGCTCTAGCTATTTTTTTCAAGATAACAACCTATCTCTTCAAACAGAGCCGCCCTCGATCTGGGATTAAATTTCGGACTGAGCTTCCAATTCTTGCCACCTGCATCCGCAGCCATTAAACCTTTCAGTCATAATTTGTGCCCATTGGCTCGTGTTCTGACAATTAGCATAGCAATAAAGTTTCGATTTTTGCTAACAGCCGCTCTTTTTGAAAAGTGCCGCGTTGTGGTGTGTTGCCAAAATCCGCTCCGCATAGCTCTTGGCGAATTTTCGTCGCATTGGATGTACCTCCATAGAATTGGCCTTTTTGTTCTCCGCTCTCCTTGTCTCGGCTTTTCATTGGTCAGAGCCGAGGGTGCCTTACGTCTCCTTGTCTCCTTGAGAGTTAGGTTTACTTGGCATCTGGCAAGCCCTTGCTGGCTGTTTTTTGGCGCTTTCGGCGGGGGCACAGTCTGAAGTTTTTCGTGATTTTTAGAGACAGAGAAGAAATTTTTTAAATACCTTGCAGACAAATTTTTCTTGGGACAAAATTTTCCGTTGGAGTTCTAGAGTGCAATATGGTAAGCATATTGCACTCTAGCCTTTTCCGGGGTTACTGCGACGTTCCTGGAGGGTTTTTTTTTGTTCAACCAACGCCTATCAATAATCAAAATAATCTCCGTTACCCACTATAGGTTCATGGCAGAATAAACTATTTGTATAATATTAACGAGAAATTACATAAGATCAAATAATAAACTAGGAGGCCGGAACTGGAAGTCTGTTTTTATCTACCTTCGCTCTACCTGAGGTGACTCTCTTTACTGCTGGTCTTTCCTTCCTACATAAAGCTCCGACTCTTCCTTATAAATGAGTTTACGGAAATTGAAGCAGCTGGCTCAATAATCCAAAATTGCTGGCGGGCCGCGGGTTGGCCACAGTTGATATTGATATAGTATATAGATGATAGTCGCGGGTCCACAAAAATAGTTTCGCTAGCACATTGTTGCCAACGGGCACGGAGTTCAAAAGCCCTGCTTTAGGAGATGTTGACCTTCCCCGATTAGATTATGGCTTGATAGTCTTATGTCACGTTCCCGTACGGACTCGAGTAACACTGCCCCGGTGGATCGTCGTAATTTAGAAGCAGGGTCCAAGCAGAAGACCCCCCAGGCTATGCCTCTCACCTCCAGAGGAATCGTTTGAAATTAGAGGCCATTGCAACCACGAATATATTTTACGTGCCCCAACCACTATTAATAAACACGAGGGATCTTTGGCCGGATCAAACCTGGAACTCATATCCCTCCAGTTGATTGGTTTGCTTTGGTTTGGAGTGCTACGGTCTACTTTTTGCAACGCGAAGACTAATGAGACCGGGACCTACAGCTTAAAGCAGATTCCGAACGACTACGAACATCCATGCCATTGTGGGATTCGAAACCATGAACTCCGGTACCGAAGGCCGGCACTCTAACTAATCGGCCATCATTCGGCCCCTCCAGTTGAAATTGACGTCGTTGCTGACTGAGCAACTGCAGTTTTGCAGTAGTAACTTAGCAAACAGTAGTTTATCTGAAGATAAAATTATTTTAGAACATGTTTTCTTTCTTTTGTATTAATATATAAATAAAATAAAGAAAGATAACCCTAACCATATTCTAAAGTTGTATAATGAAAATTGTATCCAACCAACTGCTTAAATGAAAGTTTGAAAGTCATCTTTAACACTAAATCTACCAAGAGGGGTCAAATGACCCCATTTTTCGTTATTTTTGCCCTTATAAAAATGTCCAATAGTTTTAGTGTTAATGAAAGTTATGTACATCTAGACCAAAGGATGGGTACGAAGCAGTTAGTAAAAAGTAAATATATCTGTTATTTTGAAATTTTCGTTTTAATAAATGTTGTCATATGATGTATAAAATTCTAGATTGTCAACAAATAAAAAGGTTCTTTTAAATAACAGACGTGCTTTAATATCACTCATTAAAAAAACTCATAGAAATATATATATATATATATATATATATATATATATATATATATATATATATATATATATATATAATATCAAAATTATTTAACTTTAATATTTCCTAAAAAACCTCCTCTCTCCCATTCTAATTCCTTTAAATCTTTTTCCCAGCCTCTAAATAGTTTAATCAAAGGAGTATTTTCCACTTAACATTCTTCCCAAAGCTTTCTATCCTAAAAATGTAAACTTTCTGTCTATTAAGCACGTTTCTCAGCAGAAACGTGCAACGTAACAGTGGAAAAATTTTTTCTGTCTTCTCTCTTGGGTGCACCTCCGATCGATCAGAGTTGATCTCTGTGGCTTTCCTTTGTTTGTCGTTCAGTAGAATAGATGTGAGTTGTAGCAGCTGTGGAATAAAGTTTCAATTATATTTGTGCCGTTCTCTTAAATGTCGGCCCGAAAGCATTTTTATTACTGCTAGCTGTTGAGTTTTCTCTTTGTCAAGGAGTTTTATAAATAATGGATTACACACACACACACACACACACACACATATATATATATATATATATTAACATTTTCGGGAGTTCGTCGCCAATCACAATAATCATAAAGTAGTCCTAACCAGAAACTTTTATTTACATATCGAAATAAGTACACCTTACGCCACACTACACATTCCATCATGTCTCTCGCCCTGTCACGTGACCATTAACACCGGAAACAAAACGACCCCACTCCCATAATCTAAAACCCCGACCATCTTTAATTTTTACTGTAATACATACATACATACATACATATATATATATATATATATATATATATATATATATATATATATATATATATATATATATATATATATATATATGTCAGGATTTAAAATGTAGATTAATTTTAAAAGATTTAAATTAGGGATTCTTTTACTGAGAGTGACGCGGAGGGAGGAATTAGCCACATAAATACGGCTCATGCGCAGTGATCTGAGCAGAGAGCAGTGTTTATGTGGGTAACTCCTCATGTATCAGCTCATTGCGTACTCCTAAGTCGTGCCAAAGACATTTTAAGGTTAGAGTGACTTATTTATTCGTAAATATTAAAATACATTGTAATACTTAAGTAATATATATTATACTAAAAAATTTTTCCAGTGGTGAAACGGCCAGCCAAATACCAAAAGAGATACATATCCGGTACTGTATGTTAAGTTTCACAAGGGCAGTAACGCAACGGTTGTTACCAAAAACATTTGAGACTTTTAACCAAATGTATTAGATGTCCGTAAATAGCAAAGATAATTTCTTAAGTTCGTATCTGGCAATTTTAATTTTTCTCGACCATTACCGAACAGGAAGACCAACAATTTTAGAAGGTGACATATAAAGGGTGGGAGTGGAAGCAAATCCGTGTCAGATAATCGAGGGACCATCAAATACTCTTAACCAACCTTGGTCGACCATCCAAGATCATTTACACGAGACTGGTAAAGTAAGCAGAGCAGATGTTTGGTTTCTGTTCTGTATATCCGAAGAATACAAAGGTAATCAATCCACTACACGAAACTTATTTCTTCAATCCAAGAACATTTGCAGCAGATTGGTAAAGTAAACAGAGCAGGTGGTTGGTTCTTGCCTAATCTATTCAAAGAAAGAAAAGCTAGCCAATCCATTACATGCAACTTATTGCTTTAATCCAAAAACATTTGCAGCAGATTGGTAAAGTCAGCAGAGCAGTTGTTTGGTTCTTGCATAATCTATTTGAAGAGAACAACGGTAACCAATTCACCACATGCAGTTTATTGCTTTAGCGGCACAATACAGAAGTATTTTTTGATCGTTTGATCTATGGAAAGGAAAAATTGATCCTTTATGATAATCCAAAACCCAAAAAGGCAATGGTTCTGTCCGAGCGAATCGCCACGAAATACAGCTGCTAAGCTATATTTGCGCCCAAGAATGGCGCTTTTGTACGTTTGGCGGAGTATTCGGGGGTCTTTCATTTTGAAGTGCTGAAATCTGAGTGTACTGATGTGCTTTCCCACGATGGTCAGCACGTGCACACACAGCTGTGGACTAAATTTCTAAGAAGAATGTAGACGCAGCTGTTGACTTCGAGTTTTAATGGGGACCACTGCGGAGGAGTTATAGCTGATGGAGTGGCACAATTGTAATGGTCAAACTCAGGTAGGGATGCAGCCGTCAGATAGGGGGATAGGGGCTAGGCAATAATGTCGATTTTCACCAAAGGGGCCATTTTAATGAGCCCACCTGCACACCCGAAGGGGGTGCAGATGTGGGAAAATTTCACTAACAAGTGATTGGAAAAGAGAAAAAAGGGGCGTTGAACCGAAGTGTAAAGTTGTGAAAAAAAAGTTGGGAAAGGCGTCGAGGTCGGAAGCCAGAGGGAACAGGTGCATCGAGATCCCGTGAGCAAGCCAGAGAGCCCAGACCAGCAATATTTGCCAGATCCTGCATCCGACAAAGTGACGACCGTTACGCCAGCACTGACGTGTGGCAAATTAACGATTTTACGCCAGCACTGACGTTTAGCCTGCCAAGAGCCCTGGCCTGCTTCCTTGTGAATGACTGGAGGTAAACAGACTTAATATTCATGATTGTTAAGTGGGTCTGATAACATCTTGATTAAGAAATACCATTTTAAAAATATTGATGAATATCAAAACAAAATAATGAATGTCGTGTCATATATTAATCAAGTTATATATTAATCTGTAAATGATGTATATAATAAATGTTTTAGTTTAAATATAAGTCATTTACTTTTAATTCTATAACGTATATTTTACTGTTTTTCCCCTTTTAGAACGAACATTGGTGTATGTGTTGTAAGTACCTTGCAACACTGGGAAAACAGTGAATGCAGATCTTTTCTGTGAAAACTTAAATCAAATAAATCAATTAAAGGAAAAGTGTCCAGCGATTGTCAACAGAAATGTGTTGATCTAAAAAACGACAATGCAAGAACGCATTTGTACAAGACGAACCGTAGAAAAAATTAATGAAATTTGATTGAAGGTATTGCCTTACCCACCATATTCGCCCGATATTTGGCATCATTCTAATCACCATAACATTTTATAAGTAACAAAAAGTTAGAAAATTCGGATGTCCAAGATACCATCGCCAGATATTTTGCTTAAACAAAAGGATTTTTATCTTTCCGCCATTGAAAATTTATACACTAGGTTATTGATAACGAGGTTGATTACATTATTGCTTTAAAATAAAAACTTGGTAAAAATTTATCTGTTTGAAGTTAATGTAGAAAAATGACATTACTTTCCAGTCCCTCTATTATGTATGCACTTCTCAAAGCAATAAGGGAAACACATGGTTTTAACAAAATTACGCAAATACTGACACCGATAAGTAACAAAATGAATCATCCATAATTTAAAGCCTAGCAGGAAACAGAAGAAGAAAACTTCATATGCAAATCAAAGATTATGACGTCAGAAAACAGAAAAGGAATATAAGGGCTGAAATCGGGATGCTGCAGAAGCGTTTGTTTTACTGCCTTAACTGTGAAACTCGATTTCTCAGAATATATGTCATGTCGTATTATAGGCAGGGGCGGACTAAGGCCTTCGCAACCTAGACACGTGCCTAGAGCCCATAATTTTTGGAGCCCGAAAATTAGGTTTTTAATTTTTATTTTCATTTAACAGAAAAACGTGATATTCATAATTATTGCTGAAGCGTATCCAAATTGTGCCGAATCGTTGATTGGTAAAGTCAACAAGTGTGGATGCGCATTCTCGTGCTTATGCAACTACGCCCGCGAGTGTCGATGTGTGTAAATACGATCGAGCCTCGCGCTTATCAAAACTATCTCCTATATAATAATAGCTTAAGTTATCTGTATATCTGTCCTCCAATTTATGAAGCGGTTGGACCTGGAATGGATAGAGACATCCATTCAAAGCGAATAAAGTTTATCTTCTCCTAAACTATCGATCCGATTCTAAAATAAATTAGTATAAATATGCTTCCTATCACAGCAAAAAATACTGTCGTCTTTAAAACGTTCGAAATCCAACCCTTCCCTCCTTTTCGAGAGTTTAATGCCATTATTTCAAGCCCTATTTTTTTCCGGTTAAGCGCAGGCGATTAAATGTATCCATTTATCACTTAATAAATAGGTAAAAATAACAATTTTTCTAGCATTGTGACGTCATTCCTTTAAACATCTCATTTAATCATTTCATATTTTAAACTATTTAAATATCGTCTACACTATTTTAATATCTTTTATCACTGAACTTAGATATTACGTAAATAATTTACTTTTATAATTGGCTTAAATAATAGATTAGGTACATACGTGATAATTTTAAATTGAATCGTCGATTATTTTTTGTTGCAATGAAAATTTTATCACCGGTATTAACAATTAATTGTTTTTATATAAGTCCAGGAGTCTATTTCACGGACTAATAAATATCTAACTTTTAATTTATATATATTTGGAAATTAAGAAGTTTTTTCTTTTGTGTGTTTGTTTATTATACATAACCACACGATTTGACTAAATGAATTCAACGTGAACTGCATTACAGGATTGGGAGACTCTAGAGGAGTATGACGATAAATAAATTATTGAGAGTGAACCAGATAGTTCTCAGCCAAAAAACAAACCAATTTTTACCTGCCTCATTGGGTACTTAACAGTTCTGGAATATTAAGAAGTTTACTAATCCCGTCAAATGGTGGGCTATATGCTAGTTAACAATAAATTCAAAACAATTTTTCATGATAGTGACGTTAGTAACTCTTCAGTAGAGGAATTAAAATGTTATGAACAAGATTTAAACCTAGAAGAACTGAAAAATAAAGTATTATAATTTAAGACTTTTATAAGAAAAGAAAACATTATTTCGCCTGTACTCATGTGGTCATTTATTCAGGAAAATAATATTATTACAACATTCCCTAATTTAAACATAATTCTGAGAATTTATTTAACCCTTCCAATAAGCAACGCAAGCGGTAAAAGATTATTCTCAGTAATGGCCAGAATAAAAATTGTTTTAAGATCCACATTAGGCCAACAAAAATTAAACAGCTTATCTTTACTTTATATAGAAAAAGTTATTAAATAACTCTATTAATTATGACAAACTAATTGAAGAGTTTGCAAAATTAAAAGTGAGAAAAGAGGCAACATAACTAATCAATCTGGGTATATTTGTTTAAGTATTATTGTTTGTTCTAATAAATTATTTTTATGTTTGTTCGTTTTAATAAATTATATTTATTTAATTTTTGTACATGTATATTATTTTTTTCCTTTTTTTTTCTTGGAATCCAATAATTAAATAGACCTACATACTATATGCTTTAAAACCAAACTACCAAACGCAAAGTATGAGTAATGACTGAAAAATAGGCCCGGAATTACAATGTTGCCTAGGGTCTGCTTTAGCCTTAGTCCGCAACTGATTATAGGCAGACTTGAATCTAGGCAAACATAACGTAGTGTCGCGGACGCTGTTGGAGTTGCCAGAAGTGTCGTTGCAAGGCTGTGGAATCGATTCCAAGAAACAGGGAATGTTAGACGTCGACCAGGGCAAGGTCAGCCACGTGCCACTACAGCAACTGATGACCTGTATATACTGTTAACAACTCGTGGAAACAGAATAATAGTTTACCAATGAAAGGAGTTTAATTTGATTTGGATAAAATATAATTTAGCATAATTAGGCAATGTAAATTAGTAGTAATAATTTCCATTTTCCATTTTGAATAAACAATTCTGTTTAGTATCTGAAAAAATTACTTCTAAGCAATGTTTATTCTTTTAAGTGTCATTAAAATAAATTACTCCTAAAAAGTTGTTTTTACCTTTCAGAAATCCCAATTTTTAAGATAAAATTGTAATTCTAAAAATTTTAATTACCAAGAAAAAAATAGTTTGGAAGGGGAGAAAGCTAAGTCTATTCAAAAACAGTAATAACTATTTTGTACGGATGTCCCTGACCACAAAAATATTTTTATGTTTTCTATCCTTAAACTCTCTACTCTGTAGTTATTGTGCTATGAACTCACGAATCCACCCTTCTATCTCTTACTCTGTTATTTGTTTATTTTTCGCTAGTTGTCATTTTTGTTCTTACTGACAGAAGCCTCTGGATTGAAGGGCTTGGCCTATATGGTCCAGTTGCTCCATAGCCTTTAAAGCCTTTAAATAGTAATATCTGAAATAGTAATATCAAAAATACTAATACACTCTTCTACTTTAAAGTATTATCGCGATATATCAATGATATCAATTTGGGGATATATCGTGATATTAAATTTCTGATATCGTCCAGTCCTAGTCTACAGTGCTATATAAAATGTACAGAAAAAATATAATAATTAGCAGCAAAAATTTTACAAAGTAATTATTTCAAAAGTTTATTGGTAAAGTTAAAATATAAGAAATATATATTGACACATAGTAAAATATTTAACTAAGACTTTTGGTCAAACATTTAAAATTTGGCACTCTATTCATTGCACAGTAATTCTGTGTTAGCCTAGTCCACGGTAGCCTTAATCTTAAAATCTTGGCGCCTTTTCTTCCCCGTTTTCCCACGTGCTGGGCATGGAAATACTTTTCCAAGGCTCCAGTTGATCTACGACGGGACTAGCCCATGTAAACATTTCAGGACTACGAAATTAGTCGGTAATTGGGTTCTTGCTTGAGTAAGCTGGAAAAGAAGAACTGCAACCCTTTTATTTTTTCTCCCCAAAATCCTCGACCACGTTTTTCTTGAAATGTTAAACTAATTGCAAAAGACGAATAACACCATAGACAAACTTTCATCCAGATTTCTCCCCAAAGCGCTCGTGAATCTGTCGCTCAAAGCAAGGTGCACTCTCGACTCAACAAAACCACCAGCGCAACTTATTCCGCTTTCGAAAAGTTTTTTTTTCTCGAATTTCATCGAATCTTTCAGCTCGAGGAGAAGAGCAGGAGGAGTGGGGGAACAGTGTCTATTTTTACCATCCACAATAGGTGCCAAGAAAGCAGTGAGGTTCTGCTCGCCAAAATACCACCTGGTTTTATGCTTGATAGTCGCAAGGGATGCTTCGAACAAGAAACCACGTTTTGTAAATCTCTCGTGCTTTGATTTCGATTTCGATAAATCTTCCGCGGCATGTCTTCTTACGGGCTGAGCGTAAGTACAGCTGGATTGTTTCTTAGATCATTATATATTTACTTAGGTTCCAAGGAAAATATTTTCTGCATGATATGATACATATACATATTATACTTGTTGTATGAAAGATATATTGAGTAACAGTTTCCGATCTCCGATATGGTGTGAGTAAGAAAACCAGTGGTGTATCCCATTGCGATAAACAAAAACTGCCTAAAATTGTATTCTGAAAAGGTGATAGATTGATGCCACAGTTTGGATTCTAAATTCATATTTAAGTTAAAAAACAATTCCAGTAAACGACAAAAACAGACGATTTCTCTTAAATTGCATTTATTATTCATTCACTCCAATTCTAAGAACACATTTTCCCGAATTGTCATTACATTTCTTGTACGATAGATAGAAATTTTTATTTTCCGTATATTATCTAGTAGTAGTAAAAAATTAATGAAGTTCTAAGCATCCCTCTTGTTGTCTGTGATAAAAAAAACTGACTAAACCTGTGTTCTGAATTTGGTGAACGATTAATGCCACATTTTGGATTCTAAGGTTATATTTAAAGTACAATTCCAGTGAACGAGAAAAGAGACGAATTTACTAAACTGCATTTAAAATTAATTTATTCTAACAACATTTTTTTCTGATGATATAATAGCTGTATTTCTTACAAGATAAATTTTTTTCTTACCAGTTTATTCCAGGTATTTGATCTGGTTTGCATAAGTTAATGGTTTGTTAGTATCCCAACTTGTTAGTACTTGTTAGTTTAAGTGTCCCTATTACTATCAATGGTAAACATAAACTGAAAATAACTGTGTCCTGATATAAGTAACTGATTTATGCCATTTCTTGACTTTTCTAAGGTAATATTTAAGTTATAAAACAATTCCTGTAAACGAGAACAACTGAACAATTCCTGTAAACGAGAACAATTTTCTTCAATATATTTTCCTTAATGTATTTAATATTCCTTCTATTGATGACTGGGGGATAAATTTTATTTTACTAGCGTTTCGCTTTCTTGGATATAATCTACTCTGGTTTCGTGACCAGCTTATTGAAAGATACGAGATGCTCTTACGCTCTGAAAAAGCACGTGGTCAATTTTCATGGAATAAAAAGAATGATCAATTTTAAATATTTCAAATTGAAAAAGTGAATAAATATATATTTAAGCATATTTTCATATGCAAATAAGTGTGTGGATATTTACTCTTACGTATGTATACATACATACATATACATACATATGTATGTATATATATATGTATATGTATATATATATATATATATATATGTATATATATATATATATGTATATATATGTATATGTATATATATATATATATATATATATATATATATATATATATATATATATATATATATATATATATATATGTGTGTGTGTGTAATTATTTAAACGTATATACTTATATTTATGTTCATATATGTATACACATATTCCAATATGTTTATATACATACATAATACTTGCAATCCATGTAATGGGGAAGGCTGGTGAAAAGTAAAACTAGCTTAACTCCCTTTCACAGTCCTATTCCAGTGATCACAAATACTTTTTCTGAAACTTTAACTCCCATATTTTCATTTATACGAATTTTGACTTCCCATTATAATGTATATATGTAATATATCAAAATTATTTAACTTTAATATTTCCTTAAAAACCTCCTCTCTCCAATTCTAATTCCTTAAAATCTTTTTCCCAGCCTCTAAATGTCTTCAATCAAAGGAGCGTTCTCGACTTAAAATTCTTTCTATCCATTTCCCAAAGCTTTCTATCCTATAGATGTAAATTTTTTGTCAGTTCAACACGTTTCCCAGCTGTCGCCGGCAAATGGCTAGTCATTTTTCCTGATCTTTCACTTAAATTCGCTGAGTAAGTGGAAAAATTCTTTCTGTCTTCGTTCTTGGGTGTACCTCTGTTCGAGTTGCCGAACGCTGGCCGATTGGTTAGGGAGCTGATCGTCGGTACCGGAGTTCGTGGGTTCGAATCCCACTATGGCATGGATGTTCGTAGCCGTTCGGAATCGGCTTTAAGCAGTAGGTCCCGGTCTCATTAGCCCTCGTGTGCAAAACAGTAGACCGTAGCTCTCCAAACCAAACCAAACCAAACCTCTGTTCGAGCAGAGTGATTTTTGTGTCTTTCCTTTGTCTGTCATTGACTAGTAAAGATGTCCGTTTTAGCAGTTCTAAAATAAAGTTTTAATTAGACTTGTCCGTTCTCTTCAATGTGGCCAGACTGCATCGTTTGTTATTACTGCTAGCTGTTTTAGCTTTCTCCTTGCCTAGCCCGGGCAAGTAAAAACAATAGGGGCTACATGATTATTGAGATTAGAGGAAATAATTTTTACACACACACACACACACACACACACACACACACACACACATATATATATATATATATATATATATATATATATATATATATATATATATATGTGTGTGTGTGTGTGTGTGTGTGCGTGTGTGTGCGTGCGTATTTCTCTCATGTGTATATTGTTACACATGAGTGTATGAAATGCATGTTTGTGTATTTATATAAGCATAGGTTTATGTGAATATACATATATACTTACATAAATATACAAACATGCATTTCATACATTCATTATAAATGTGTGTGCGTATATGTGTGTATGCTAAATATATAAATCGAGATCCAAGCATATTAAATACTACCCTATAAGTCAATTTAAACTAGGAGAGTTTGGTTTTCTCGTAATCAATAAAAATTAATCAATAGAATATTGAATGGAAGATACAAGTTGTATTTTAATTAGGAAAACATGAAAACATATCAGTGTTTTAATTACCTCTGCTTTGGGTCAGATTTATAGCTCTTCAAGAGAGAAATACTATCACTTTTATTTAATAACCATATTTTTTATTACCATAACTTTTATTTTATTTGAGTTTATGATCGATGTAAGAATTTACATTGAGCACATTTGCACTTATTCGATCTATTTATTAGAAATCAGACTATAATATTCATTCAAAATACCACTTCAGAAACAAGTATTTAGAACAATTATATTGACATTTCAAAAAGATTCTACACATTTTGATAAAATTATCTAAATATTCCTATACATTCTATAGTGTGAATTATTATTTCTATGTTATTCCATATAATTATCGTTAATGGTATTTTAAGATAATACATCTATAAACATATATACGAGGGTAACTCTGAAATTTTTGAGATACGCGTAGACTAGAATTCACAAAATAAAAATAACTGTTTAATCTTAAAATACAAAGTATTTTAACACAGCAGACGATTTTTTACTGACTTACTTCAACTTGTTTAGCATAGAATAAATTTTAAACAGAAGAGAAAATGGAGTTGATGCGAGAACATTTTCAAGCTATAATTTTCTACGATTTTAAAGCAGGATTAAATCAAGAAGAATGCTTTCAACGGTTGCAGTTGGCATTTTGTGATGAATCTCCAGCTTGTGCTACTGTATTCAGATGGTTTAAAGAATTTAGCAGAGGTCGCAATTTTCTTCAAGATGAAGAACACACAGAAAGTCCGCCGTCGGCAGTAATCCCGGATAATGTGTCTGCCATACGAAAAATGTTAATGGATTATAATCGCTTTACCTATCAAATTATACAGAAGGAACTTAACATTGGATCTGTAGCCGTACATAAAATTATCAATGAAGAATTACATATGAGAAAAGTAGTTTGCAGTTGGTTCCCCATAATCTAATTGAGCACCAAACAGGGGAGTGTGTCATTTCTAAAGGGTTAATTTAAACGGGTGATGAAACGTATATACCGTTTTTTGACGTTTCAACAAGCCAAGAAAGCAAAGTAAGGGTCTTTAAAGATGATCCCACACCAACAATGGTGAAAACACACTGAAAACAGTGATGTATGCCGTTTTCTTCAGAAGTACGGGATTGGACAAAGGCATCAAGTTGGAAGGACAGAAGACAGTAACAGCAAACTGGTATACCACTAAATGTCTTCCACAAATTCTACAAGAAGTGAATGTTGAGGGACTAATGCTTCATCATGACAATGCATCTTCACATACAGCCGGATTTTCTTAAACAAAAACAAATTAAAGTGATAGAACATCCGCCGTATTTACCTGATCTATCTTTGTGTGACTTTTGGTTATTCTTTAATCTAAAAAAAGAACTTACGTAGACGTCGTTTTCATTTAGAAGAAGAGATTGGCGTGGCTGTAAATGCATTTTTTTCACCTATTCCAAGAAATGAATGACTTGAGGCATTTAATCTGTTTAAAATTCGTCCACAAAAGTGCATTGATGCTAGAGGAGACTACTTTGAACATATCTAAAATTTTGTAAGTATAACTTTAAAAACCTAGTTGTATCTCAAAAATTTCAGAGTGACCCTAATATATATATATATATATATATATATATATATATATATATATATATATATATATATATATATATATATATATATATATATATATATATATATATATATATATATATATATATATATATATATATATATATATATACATAGAAATATGTAATAAATAGATTTTTCTATTGGATCTTATAGGGCTTTTTCCCGCAACAGGATACATCTCAACTTATGACGGTTCTGTGTTTAATTTCAAACTGAAGGGCAGCTTATTGGTTTCCTATTGACTATCGCAAACATAAAAAATGGATGGAAGGGCACTAAAGCCGTTCATGACGTTGCATGAAATCATTCTATATATATGAATACAACTTTTAATGTCAGTATATTTTAGTATTGAGATGTACCTGAGAATTCTTAAAAAAATCGACAGAATGTGTTTATTAATGTTTTAGAGATATAGCATTATATCGAATTAAAAATGATTTAAAGTCAATTATTTTGAGCAAAAAAAAGGTGATACGGCCAAACCAACCTGTATTTAAGGAACCTTTATTTTACGAACTTTTCCTTTCATCCATGAATTTTTTTTCGTAAAATTCGTACCAAAGTCGTTTAACGGCTAACTGCGATTAATCTCTCTTTAAATGGAGAATTGCGTTTCACAATTGGTTAGCGCCATGGGTTAATCGCGATTAGCCATTAAACGACTTTGGTGAGAAGGGCCATTAGTATTAAATCCCTATTTTCTTTCCCATATTTATTCACTTTCGTATTTTTACACATTGTTAATATTCTTAAATATTATACCTTTCAGTAAGATTTTTTCTATGATTAAGTATTTTTTTGCGTTTTCTTGTTATTTTTATGCACAGTTTTATGTATATAATTTATATTGTTTTCCATTTTCTGCAAACGTTCCGCATTTCTCTACAAATATAATAAATATAATTAGCAGCTCATTAAATATATTTTCTTCCTATCAAAATATGCATCAGCAGTTATTATTAGTGATCTGTAGTGTGTTTTTGGTTTAGAAACACTGCTATAATCGACCAAGATGAGGCTGGTTGAAAATAGTTAATCCTCAGTTAATTCTAATCAACTGTTTTGGCATTGTATTCACAACTGTTGGCATTGTTTTCACAACAGTTTTTTATAAATGAAAAGTTAAATGATTGGAATATTCATCAGTTATTGCTTAAAACTAAACTCAAAATTCAATTCAAATGAAATAGAAGTAGTTCGAATAATTCATCTGAGGAATGCCTCACTTTTATTTAGATGATATTAAGTAAAAATATCAGCTTTCCATAGTGCATAAAATAAGTAAAAAGCATTCCAGATTTATTAGGAACTTCGTTTATTATTGTTTTAAATATTATTCTTTCCCATCTGGCAGTATGCCATTTTGGTAAATGTCTAAGAATGGCAGATTGGTATATCCGCTTTCTACATTCTTTTCCACACGTGTTCGAAGTACATACTCCTTGCATCTGTTTATTTTTTCGTACTCGAGGCAGAACCTTGTATTTACTAAACTAGATAGCAACTCGCCTGGAAAAGATTTTATGGGAGCTCACTTTTTAACCCACTTTCTAAACGGCTACCGAGAAAAACAGAGGACTGAAATTTTCCTCTGAACTTTAAAAAAAAGTAAAGTTACGTCTTTTTAAGAGTGCTTTTTGACTTGTAAACATAGACGTCACTTAGGAAAAATGACGAAACATGACGCCACAGTGTTGTTTTGCGTTGGAGCCAAAAGAAATAGGTATCATTTTCTGTATTTTGCAATAAAATAAAACCATAAAGAATAAGCGATTGTAGAGGAAACAGTTTAACATTTCCAGTAACTTCAAGTCTACTCCAGACTGTCGAAGTCTTGATTGATGTAATTATGAATAAAATAATTATATAATTTTAATTTCATAATATTAGTTATCACAATATTTTAATTCTATTTTCCATTTCCTAGACAAGTTAGTGATAATAATTATCCAGTGCATCCAGTGCTGGATTACCCATTAGGGGGTGTAGACATTTGCCTGTAGGCACCCCGCTTTTTAGGGGCCTCGTAGCATTAGATTAAACTGTGTGGGTATATATATATATATATATATATATATATATATATATATATATATATATATATATATATATATATACATACATACATATATATATATATATATATTATACATATATATATATATATATATATATATATATATATATACATATATGTTATGTTTGAAGACATAAAATTAATAATTTACCCTAAAGAATACATTATATCAATCTAATTTCTCGCTGTAAAACTATTCATGAATTGATAAAATTTTTACCAAGTTATAAAAATTTAGAAAAATATGGTCATTAAAGAAAAATAATAGAGATAGTGTGAAATCAAAATTTTTTACTTACCAGATTTGATAGAATTCTGCATCACTGAAAATTGATAAAATATCCTTTAATGATTGAAAAAAGCAGTTGCAATTTAAAAAAAAGGGGGGGTGCATATGTCCCTTTGCACCCCCCCCTTGGATACATCTCTACACTCAGAAGTTCATATACAGCAGAGAGGATTCAGTCCTTAATGAATTTGAAGTAAAGTACCAAAAAATTATAAAATTTAAAGTTATTCATACAATCTAAATCATTATCCTGTTCTAATTTATTTTCTGTTAACAAATTTTTTTGGCAACGGAAATGAAGGTTTGAAATGTCTGTTATTTTCAGCTTTTTTACCTTTCATTGAATCTAGGCTATTGACCTGCAAAATTTCGTGCGATCTCTAATGACCATTAAAGTCTACCCCATAATTTACAAATATTTAAGATGAATGCATGAACATTAAGTACTAACCACCTGATCGACTTGATTTATATCTTGGCTTTATGACTGGAAATCTGTTTGCTTTCTTGAGCTAAAACCGGCGAAAGCAAAAGCTGACTCATAGACAGAGTCGTCAACAATTGGCTGGGGTCCCTAGGTTACCTTCCCTCAGGAACGTGTGGGTGCGAAAGGGTTCTAAGCCAAGAAGCTATCTTGAAAAATGAGATCTAGGTATCTACGGCGTACATTTAGAATGATGTTGAATCCCCTAGTAGTAACTTTTTGGGAATTGATAAAGATATGACGCGAGTAATGGCTGTATAATGTTACTGAAACACATTTAAGAACAGTATGTCCCTTGTAGAAAGTTTGCTCTCTGTTTCAGTAGTTGCTTTAAAGTTATAGTTGAGTGGTATCTTTATTTTAAGGGGAATTCATGCTACACCGTTCCTGGTCCAAGCAAAACTTGGTGTACATACGGCACAGTGAAAACTTATACACACACATACACACATATGTAATATGTCAAAATTATTACAATTAAAGTACCTCTTAAAAATTCTCCTCTTTCACTTTCTTATTCTTTCAAATAGTCACAAAATATTTTATCAAAGGAATGTAAGCAAACTTAAAATTCTTTAGCAGTCTCCCAAAGCTAGCTCTGAATTACACACTAATTTTCTACCCACTCTTCATATTTTACAGCTGTCCCAAGAAAATAGCTCACTCTTACAATGACTAAATTGCTACAATAACACTAACTAAGTTGCTGGTATCGTGGGAAAAGAATTCATCTCCTCTACCTGTGGATCCCACTTTGTATTTTTACGAATCATTCCCTTCTTTTGATAGAGTAACTGTCGTTCTCTTATGGAATAGCCCAACTGCATCAATAAATCTTAATTACATTTGCCTAGGATTCTCCTTACCCGGCAAGCACGGGCAAGTAAAACCAATAGGGGCTAAATTAGGGAAATACAAAACAGAAGACAGAACAGTTGACAACAGAAGGTTATGTGAAATTCATTTTCCAAATTTTTGCTTTATTCATGGTGCGCTAATCATGAAATCTACCTATCCTTAGGTTAAGCTTGATTGACCATTATGTTGCTCTACTGGTCACCCAGCTTTAGGATTTCCTAGGGATTTCATAAGGATTGGAATTTTTTGAAATGCTTTAATCCTTTAAAGGTCACATACATGAATTCTTTTGAATTTAATGAAATTAGTTTATAATTATTATCTATGAACCTTATAAATGTATTGAAGTCTTTCTTTACAATCCTTAGAGGGGTTTGCCTTAGAAAATACCACAGGAGGAATTGAGGTGCGTTAACTGACAAACCCATCCCCTTGTACTGCGTGACCATAACACTTTTTTAAAATTTTAATTAAATTGGAAGAACAATAAATAAGTGTTCTTAAAAAAGTAAATTAAATAAATAGTTTAACAATTTATAAGTGTTGTTTGAATAGACACTTTTTTTAAAGTCATAAGTGAAAAACAATCTTATTACTAACTTTCCATGTACAGACAAGTATAAATACGTATATTTCAAAAGAAAAAATAAATTAAATGTAGTACTGCCATTTATTGTAAGTTTTAAATGTCAAAATCCTAAAAAAATAAAAATACACACACACACACACACACACACACACACACACACACACATATATATATATATATATATATATATATATATATATATATATATATATGGCTAGCTCTCTTTTGGCTCGATGTAGCATGAATCAATATACAGAAAATAAGGAAAAATAAGGTAAGTTTTAAATGTCAAATTCCGAAAAAAATCAAAAGAATTCATATGTCTCCAGAAATTAGAGAAAAAAAAACGTTTAACAGGAGGTTTCGTTGCAAAACCACTGTCCGCTAAAGGGTTAAGGTAATTAACAAACCAACTCTCAGTTATATTCTGACAGGAGTTAAATTTTTATGTTGATATAACTGGATGATGTATAATACAAGTGATAAAACATTACATAATTTCTTACAGAAATATGTTGAAAAAAATGACGCACAAAAACTCTTTTCGCTTTGAAAAAAGAGAGTATTCCACCCACCTTGTTGATAGCTGGATGCTTAGGAAAGTTGCCAGCCGTTCATTACGTAACAGAAGATATACGGGGAATATGCCTGCTGTTAACATTTCATTTAGAGAGAAAAATGTTACTTTATTTACTTTTATTATGATGTCACTTGAAACTTAAACGTCTTTAACTCTTTCAAGGAGATGTGTTCACATGGCTGTTTCAAGGGTAATAAGACACTTGTGGCGTTAATTTCCATACCAATCATCAGAACTTGCCTCTAGCCTTAATACTTCCTTTATTTTTAAGCTTGATTTGATTTAGATGACTACGGTTGATTTTTTCTGCAACACAAGGGATAACCAGAACAGTACCTGCTGATTAAAATCGACATCAAAAGTCAAGGTCGTAGGAAAGGGGGGATTTAGGGGGACCGATCCCCTTCCGAAATTCTAAAAAGACCGTTTCATGGAAAGAAAATGAACCATGTGTGTGCTTGTGTAAACTGCTTAACTGTGTATAGACAACAGTGGGCTTAAAACATTGTATTGAGTAACGTTGAATTAAACAGAAGAGCACTTTTAGCAACGCATCACAATATTGATGCACAATCGACAGAAATTAGGTATTTTCTTAAACTTTTAAGGTGAACATATTTTATAATATACAGATAAAAAAATTGGACATGTTCCTTTTCTTTCAAAATTATCCTTTTTGTTAGTTATGCCTCTATTTTAAAAATTAGAATTCAATACTCTGTATAGTTTTCAATATTAATTTTACTATTAAATTTTTTGCGTAGTTACTTCATTACTCATTCTAGTTTTTAAATTTGTTCATTATATCATCTTTTAATCACTTTGATAGTTTAAAACCCCATTGTATTATGGTACTCATTAGAGGTATACATAACGTGACCAGACGTCCCGTTTTGAACGGGACTGTCCCTTTTTACAATTACGAGTCCCGAAATGGACTGTGGGACGCAAAATTGTCCCGTTGAACAGCGCGAAAATTTACGTAGCAGACGGCCGGCCGCCGCCGCAATGTGACGCCCGCACCAACCGGACGCGAGCTAGTGGTGAGACTAGCATCTGGGTCACACAACATCACACACTGAAGTTTTTGACGAATTTTCATTAATTTCTAATTAAATTACATTGTAAAAAATAACGGAAAGGAATAATTTAAATGTTTCCACGGAAACCCGTTGGGTGGAAGAATTCGAACACTTTCGTGCCAACAATGTTCAACATAAAAACTTTTCTATTGTAATTGAATATATTTTATGTTTGCCTGCGACAAATGCTCCAGTAGAAAGAGTATTTTCTATTATGAACAAATTGTGGACATCTGAGAAAACCCAGTTACAAATTTCAGTTCTAAAGGCGATGTTGATAATTAAGGTGAATAAAAAAACGTGCCAAAAGTTTCATTCTTACTTGAAATCGTCACCAGCTATATTAAAACAAATTTGTTGTTCTGGTAAATATATATATATATATATATATATATATATATATATATATATATATATATATATATATATATATATATATATATATATATATATATATATATATATAAAACTAAACATTTTGGGTACCTATAATTAGTGATTCGTAACTTTTAAGCCTACTAACTTTTTCTGAATGAATAACTTTAAAAAAGTGTTTTTTTCATTGACTACCTATGATTTGACCTAAATAAACCAATGTCCCGTTTTGAGTCAAAAAATAAACGGTCACGTTAGGTATACATACATAAGAAAACCTGTAGTTTTACTGAAGTATCATTTACAAAAATCAATGTCTTTCTCCTAGGTCCCCCTCCGAATATAACTTCTTGCTACGGTGCTGTCAAAAATCTATATGGATATCTATGCCAGTAGTCTGAGATTCGAATCCATGAACCTTGAAACCAAAATTTTGCTTTCTTGGAAATTATGCCGGTTGCATACTTAATTTGTATTAAGAAAGACTATGATAAAAGTTTTAACATTTGAAATTAGATATATTTTTCTCATTCCTTTTCAATTGATTTAGATATAACTCGAGATGATTATTCGTTTTGTCCCGTGGTCAAGTTTGTTTAACCGTAGAAAGGTAACCAACGTTGAATCGACGTAATCAGTTTTGAAAAATCTTTAGGTTAAACCTTGAGGTTTTTCATTTATCCCACAATCGCATTTATAGTGGTACATTATCATTTTTAAAACATATTATATACATATTATATACAATTTATTCAAAATATATACATTTAAACATATACCAGTTGAACTGACGTATGTTTATCTTTAATATATATACACACACACATATATATAATACAAAGGAAAACCTTTTCTTTGTCCTTTTTATTAATCCACAATTTTTAAAGGGATAGTGTAAATGTATTATAAACTCCTATTGACATGTTTTCCACATTTGGTGGCCGAACGATGGCTGATTGGTTAGGGTGCTGTCCTTTGGTACCTAAGTTCGTGGTTGGAATCCCACAGTGGCATGGATGTTCGTAGCCGTTCGGAATCGGCTTTAAGCTGTAGGTCCTGGTCTCATTAGCCCCCGTGTTGCAAAAAGTAGACCGTAGCACTACAAAACAAACCAAACCAAATCTACATTTGGTGACTTTTTACTAATTTGGTAAGATTTTTTTGTATGTTTTTTTTCTGTTTATTATTAAATGTGGTATATTTTAAATTGTGGCAATTTTCCCCCTTGTTTTATCACAATATCAAATAAATGTTTCTTATTTTAAGTTCTTTGTATTCTACCAAAAATGAAAAATTTATTACTAAAGAAATGAGTACAAATTCATTCCAGATTATTTCTCAGGAGTCAATAAGTCTCAATGAGTCTCATTAAGACTCAATGTAAATTTACTTCTTTTTCTTCCGTCTCCTAATGCCCAGTGGCGCGTCAGACCGCCAGTGTAGTGTTCTTTCCCTTCCGGTTCAATGCCGCCTCTCTGACACTCTCCCAACTTGGCCAGCCAAAGGCATTTCTTTCCTGGATGGCCATCTGACACCAGGTCAACTTTGGGAGCCCTCTCATCCTTTTCCCGTCAAGGAACCACGTGAGGGCTATTCTAGTTGGGTCCTCTGTTGACATTCTATGCCCAATTCATGACCATCTGTGCTTTTTTATTGTCACAGTTGTAAGTTTACTATTTTTTTCTAAATTATTAAAATTACACAACATTTCTAGTTGCTGATATTACTGATTCACGGATCCAAGGGATGTTTTTGAAATAGGGCTTAAAGGGGGGGGGGAACCTAACGATTTCGAGGTGTTAAAGGACGCGGAGTTCCTACATGGTATTCCACTTTATAGTTAGTTCCAGCATCCGTTCAGAACGCCGTTTTCTCTGACCATAAAGCTAGTAGTGTTTCATTGTGCTTGAAGTGACAAAAAAAAAGGTTAAATTATCACCATTTGTTTGTTAAGTCACTTGCCGTTAGTTTGGCAAGAAACAGTTGCCGACTAATACATCTGTCTCAATGGGTTTGGGCGAAATTTGGTATAGGATGAACGGTCCAGAGAATGGGCTGCTTGCGATAGTTATCAAAATAAATATTTATGACAATACATGTCGCATATAACAATACATGTCGCATTATATTCGCTAAATAAGTGACATAAGGATATTACAGTTTGATTATCGCCAATATTGCCAAATCCGCCAAACTGGATTTTAGCTCGTGTTTTTCATTACACTTTATGAAATGTAAACAAATGTAAACACATATTAAATTTAAAATTTATTAGCATTATCACATCTAATCTAAAATTGCATGCATTGAAGATGGCATTTTTAAAACAAAAGAATGATAGTTTTTACGTACTTGCAACAATAAAAATTTATAAAAAAGTTTCCCAAACGATTTTTACATTTCCTATCTCAAATAGTCTAAAATTTTTAAAAAACAAATTATACGAAAGATATATACCTTATTTGTTCTACATAAAAACTATATTTAAAGAGTTTTTAATATATGAATCTCATTTTTCCAATTTTCTTTTCATATCTTTACGAATTAGAATTTTTTTCAATAATTCCGCTTCTACTTTTTTCTTTCCTTGGTTTATTTTCTTTCCTTCAGATAATTTTAAAACATTTGATTTAGCTTCAGCTTTTGTTTTGAATTTTTTCTTTATGACCTGATTACCAGTAGCTTCCGATGAGTTTTCATACTTTCCAGATTTTCTAGCCTCTTTCTTGGACGTAGAAGTCAACATTTTACGTGTGTTCTTTTCTCCATTGGATTTAGATTTTCTTTCCTTAGCAGTTTTCTTTCTTTCTTTCTTTTTGATAATTTGGGTACGTTTTGGTTTTGGCGAGCTGATAACCTCTGATAAAATGTATCGTTTCCCTTTTAATTTTAATATCTGAGCATTTACTGAAGCTTGCAAAAATGCTCTGACATTCTTCAGCAGCTTAGTGCTGAAAAATTTCTTCTTCCTGAGATATTTTACTACATTCGTGTAAGTTGCTTTGTTAGTTAACTCCTTACTTGACACAGCTAACAAAATGTTTTTAGCGAGAATGTTATCTGTGTTGAATATTTGCAGAAATATATCCATACTAGGAATTCGAGAATGTTTAAAAATCTTTTTTTCCATTTTACCAGTAATTTCTTTTTTTGTCTCAGCCATTTTGCTATGTGTGGATCTAAAGACCTGTTTTTTACAGTAATCGCAATAAAGTAAATCAATGTCCTTGTTACTTGTCTCCGTGCACGAAAATGATATTTGGGAATTGTTTCCACCAACATTGTTTGCAAATGATTGCTTAATTCCTTGATTTGGTATAAATGCATTTATTGAAGTTCCTTGGACATCGACTCCAAAACCAGTTTCTTTTTCAACTAATTCCGGATTAGGTATTTTGATATTTTGTGAATTAAATGAATCACCTGAAATTGATAAATTATTGACCTTTGACAGCTTTTCTTTACAGCTTAAGTTTTCTGAAATTGCTTCATTCACTGAATCCAATTTATCATTAAGTTTTGTCACAAAACTACCGTTGTCAGATGAAGCGTGTTTATCTGAATTTGCCATTAATGGGTCTATAATTGTTTTCTGAGTATAGGAAATAGTAAAAGGATTTCTTATCTTGTTTATTTTGCCTGAAGTTGTATTTATATTTTTCAGATGATCATCGTCCGTTTCCAAATTTTTAAATGGAAACAAGTGGTCGAGCGAACTGTGTTTCGATTCAGAGCTCTTTTTTAAGAAATCCTTTTGAGCCATTTCATTTTTGAATTCAGTATAAATCAGAGATAACAATTTAGCTTTATTTTTTAAACGCACAGACTGAGGAAGTAATGTATCTTTGTTGAGGGAGGTGACTGTAGTATCATTATTAGGTATTTTAATTTGATTATCTTCTATTGATTTATTCCCCTTACTTTTAATTGTTTCCCTGTCACCGGATACAAAATATTTCAATGAGGATGTACTTGCAACTTGAGATGAAGTATTTTCCAATTGTGAAGTTGAAAGTAGTTCTGAGATACAACTTTGAAATCTATTTGAATCAAGTTGTTTGGATAAGAGCAATTTCTTATTATTATCATCTGAGCTTTCATGTCCCCTCAAATATTTTTTTCTGCTTAAATCTTGACTGTTTTCTAGAATTTTAACTGCATGTGTGTTGTTATTTGGAACATATTCATTCTCCAGGAAATTTAATTTAATTGGACTTTCAGTCTCTAAGAGATTCAGGTCATGCTCTTGATCAACTGTCTGCTTTTCTTCTTCATTTAAAGGACTATCATAGTTATTACGACCTTCTGAGTATTTCAGGTCATAAATACCCTGTTTTACCTTCTCTGATTCAATGTCAGATGTACTTAGTGTATTATCTTCCTCGAAATCCTCATAAATTATTTTCTTACAACCTTCATTATCTGTATCTGAGCACATAGACTCCGAATCTGAGTACGCAATACAGGGTGATCCCTTTGTACCAATTACCGAGTATGATTCACTTGGATTTGTTGAAACACCAGAAAGTACCGAAACGTCTTTAGATGCAATGGATTCATCTGAACTCGAAACACTCATCATCTAATCTTGTTCTGCTTTCGTAACAGCAGACGGTGTTACAAAAGTTAAACTAACATTAAGTTCAATGTTTTTGTGATCATTTTTCCTCTGTGCTTCCATTCTGACACTGGTGGTAGTTTCATTACTACTATATAAGATTATCAGTCATTAATTAGCTATATTATTCTCGATTCCAAAAGTTGCACAAGATTAACTTTTAAAACATAATTCAACAGCAAATCGCTCAAAAGTCTAAAGATATTAGCACAAATTTTTAGTTCTAATGTCAATCAAAATGCAAAGCTAAGTCGCGCGTTTTATATTTATCATCCAGTTATAAATTAGAGCGTGTAGAAATTAGATTTGTATCCAAGTAGCTAATAATGTGAGTGATATTTCTGTTTTTGACTGTGTTTGTCATTATTTGATAAGACTTGGGGTGCTACCATATTGCGGTCGAGATTTATCACAGGCGATTTTAGCGTCATTATAATGTAATTATCCAGAGATAGGCATTTGGTATCATAATTTCCTTCTGTCGCGTCAAAATGGAGACTTCTGACATTATCATGACGCATATGTCACTTTTGACATATCTCGACTACAGTATGGTAGCACTCTAGGGTCCCTGGTCTCCATTGTTGATTAAGGTTAATCAATGAATATCTATTGGTGCTACCATATTGCATTCGAGATATATCACAGACAACATCTGCGTCATAGCGTCAGATGTCGTCATTATGAGCGCCTGGGAGGAATTTATGGTACTAAATTCTCATCAATGCCTATTTCTGACGTCACTATTATGCCGAAGTCGCTGTGACATACCTCGACCACACTATTGTATAAAAAGAAACGCTTGACGTTTAATCTACGACTAGGTTTAATCGACTGTAGTGAGAAGGGGACCAATGAAATGATAAAACTTGAGTTTGACCTACTTGAGTTTGACTGTTTTGAAAGATCCAGGTATGAGGATTTACGAAGTATGTGGATGTGAGACATGAGTACCATAACGTTCGAAAGAAATAAGGGTCAAATACGTGACATGGTCTGTATATTATAAGAATAAATCATACAAGAAATTGAGCTACCGTATTGAACAGAATTAGTCTAAATATACCAAAGTTATGATGATGATTTTATAGACCATCCTACATAAATATTGACCATCTATATGTTTCCCCTTCTATTTAAATATTTAAGTTTAATGTTACTGTTAATCCTACAGAAAACAGATTTTTTAAACTTTTATCGAAACTGATTGGGTTTCCTGCCAAAACCTAAGAATTGAAATGCCAAACACTGGGACAGATTAAAATTAAATTAAATAGGGATCCTGCCATATTACAGTCGACATATGTCACTGGTGACTTCTACGTCATAATGACGTCAGAAATTGCCAGAGATGGAAATTTGGCACCATAAATTTCCCTCTCTGATATCTATTATGACACAGAAGTCACCAGGGACATATGTTGACAGTAATATGGTAGCACCCCAAGTTAAAAAAAAAGGAATTTTACGATCGTTATTTGAAGCAGATGTCATAAACAAAGTAAATTATAACCAATTACACTGAATCTAAAATTAAACATCCCATAGCCGGTCTCACCAAAGTCATTTAGCTGTTAACCACGATTAATCTCTGTTTAAGCGAAGAATGGCGTCTCACCATTGGTTGGTAGCAAGGATTAATCGCGGTTAGCCACTAAACGACTTTGGTGAGACCAGCCCTAGCATTACATGGTAGTTAATCGAGGATTAATTCTAATCGATTAAGAGGAGAGGAAATGTGAAGGTCGGTAACACCTTAAAAAATGGATGAATAATTACAATACATGTCATTAGCGTTTTTCTACGATTAATTATTATCAGCTATGGTGAGACAAAGTTATAACATTCTCTTAATTTTCTCTCAAAAATATTTCAAATTTTCTTTTCAAACATTTATCAGCATTATTCCTCACTCATGCAAGAATACTTGAAGAATGTTTCATCTTTTATAATTGACCGCGTAAGAAAAACAAAACTTCGATTCATTCCTTATAATTATACAAAGAAAATATTAAGACAAATTCTCTAAAACAAATTGCACTGCTTTTGAAGATTAATATAAGGGTCTCCCATAGGTATTTTGGTCTCATCAGCCCTCGTGTAGCAAAGCAGTAGACCTTAGCGCTCTAAATCAAACCAAACCAAACCACAGGTATTCTGTACAAAAAATATATCTTATATGGACGCATGACATCCTTATATGCTTATTAAATTAAACACATTTTATTTTGACTGTATGGTGATTCATCAAAATTACTATTTGCACATCTTCTTAAAGGTTCAAGTTTGGCGATATATCGGGATATGTTGGTTTATTTGGCGAGTAAATGTTATAAAAAATAATAATTAATTTGATGACAGAATTAGGACCCAATAACTTCACCAAGAAGCCAAAAACATAATTCATAAGTATGTCTGTCTCGTTAGGATTATACTTCTCAACCTGTGTGATTATGAATCGCCTAGATGTTCTCCACCCTTTCTAAAAGTTGTTCTTCTAGTATAGAATCATCCTGTATATATACAGCCGAATACTATCCACTAATTAAATGGTACTCGAGAAAGGCAAATCCTATACAGCTGAATACTTGACTGGGCATTCTTAGAATTTAGATGTGAAGGAAGAAAGATTATTCTAACTTTGGATTAATTTTATTGAAAAGTGAAAGAAGAAAGGACCCACACGTGTACGTATACATAAAAAAAGGCCAGAAAGTCTGAAAAAAAAGTATGCTCAAAATATTTTAATTTTATTTAACTTAAATGCTTTTTCCTTAAAAGTAATAATTTCATTAATATTTTGAAGTAAAAAGAGTTGATTTTCAACGTCTCGTTTCATTGATGTCGAATTTTATCCGATTTATATAAAGAGAATCAATTTATACATAAAGAATAACTATTCCAAACGACATTAGTTGAATTATCAGTAAGGGATAGTAATTAATTCTGCTCTAAATTTTTCTAACTTTTAATAGCACTTTCATGATATACTAATTAAAGTAAGAAAGATCGAATTAGATTTTATCGAAACATAAATTTTGGAAGCCCTTTTCTTCGACGGTTCTCTTGGTTGTATTCTGGAACCTGATGATTTAGAGAGTATAATTTTTTTTTTTTTTTTTTACATTTTGGGAATGCTTGTGAATATTTCACTTTTCTCTGTTGTAAGTTCTTTGAGCAGGGATTTATCACTTCTATGTGACCTTGATTTCAATTTCAGATAATACCTCCTGTTCTTCCTTTCAATAATTTCTGCATTTACTGCAGCTTTTAAGAACATCCCGATATCTTGTTTCAGCTTAGTGACAGTTCCTGGCTTTGCATCTCTCCTCAAAAAATTAAGCATTTCAGATTGTGTAACTCCCTTAACGATGAACTCCTGTGACAATGCTAAAAGAATGCGTTTAGAGACATCATTATCTGCCTCAAATAGATCAATTAAAATCTGAATATCTACTTTAGGTTTTGAAATGCAATGTAATCCTTTTTTATCTAAAGCTAAATTATTTCGATGGATTTCTTTGCAAGAATAAGCACTTTTTCTCAGTTTTACTTTGTTACCTGCAAGTAAAGAACTTTTCCCAACCAATACCTGTGAATCGTTATCATGGCTTATATTGCCATTTGTTTCTTTTAAACTTGATTTCTCAAGATCTGAACATGGATTATCCAATTTATCTCCGAAACAAGAAGAATCTTCATTTAATATAACGTGACTTATTTCTCTATCAAGATTTTGGGGAATAATTGTGCTATTCTCAGTAAGTGCATCGCTGAAGTGCACGGATTTAATTGTAGTGTTTTTTCTACTTTTATGCAAATTACAACTTATTGCTGGACTAAATTTTGGGGCCAAAGACTGGGTTTCAGTATCAGCCGTTCTTTCTTTAGTGTATTTTCCTAAAAGACTTATTACATGTGCATTATCATTAGAATTATTATTATCTGTTTTTGATATATCTTGGTTTCGTATTATGATAGGAGGTTTTGGAAGAATTGTGTCTTTCTCCACTTCTCCCAATTCCATGACTTCATCTCTCGCCTCACTGTTTTCATTTCGGTCACTATTTGTGGCAGGAATCGTTGACATTGTAGAAACCTGAGATTCCCTATCAACGCCCACAACTTCGCTACATTTCTCAAAAATATTCTTTTTTAGTGAGAACTCTGTATCTTTCACTGTACAGTCATTCTTGTTATTTGATGCTTCCTGGTTTTGTTGAAAATCAAGTACGCTTGGAAAAATATAGTCATTTTTGGTAAAATCATTTTTTTGGATTTCTAAGTAAGAACCTGTTATTATATCTTGACTGATATTATTTAAATTTGAGATACTTTTCGGCTCCAACGATTGTGAATATTTACCAGCGTTAGTGATATCAGCACATATATCACTTGTACTTGATTCCTGTAGACCTACTTCCCAAAAATATTTACATGAAGTACCCGATTTTCTGCCGGAGAAGGAAGATACTTCTTGGTTTGAAAATATGTGATTTGTTCCTCTAACCAGATTTTTGGGGAGATCGCCAATAAACATATCGCTCAGTTGCTTGGATTCAGCATCAAGGTTATTAGTTTCAGAAAAATTATCATGGATTTCTCCGATTTTTGAGTAAGAATCTTTCTCTTTATTATGATTTGCATTGTTATTTTCAATTGAAATATGTTTCGGTTCCAATGTCTGTGAATCTTTATCAACGTTAATGATATTAGCATATGCATCAATTATACTTGATTCCTCTGGATTTGCTTCCCAAATATATTTGTATGAATTACCCGATTTTTTGTCGAGAGACACTGCTTTGCTTGAGAATATATGATTTGATTCTCTATCCAGTTTTTGGGGGAGAATTGTATTATCGCCAGTAAATACATTGCTGATTTGCTTAGATTCAGCTGCTGGGTTAATAGTTTCTGAAATATTACCATGGATTTCCTTGATTTTTGTGTGAGAATCTTCCCCTTTAATTTGACTTGCATTATTTTCAACTGAAATGCTTTCCGACATCAATGTTTGTAAATCTTTATAAACGTTTATGATATCTACACATGTGCTGATTGAACTTGATTTCTCTAGTTCTTGTTTCCACAGATCTTCACACAAATTAACTGATTTTTCTCTGTAACTGGAACTCTCTTTGTTTGAGATTACTTTATTTAATTCTATACCTAGAATTTTAGGGATAATCGTACTATTTTCAGTAAATCCATCATTAAATTGTATGGATGCAACTGCTATGCTACCACTTTCAGGCAAATTACTATTTACTGGTGTAATAATTTCCGGGGTTATAGATCGAGTTTCAATATGGCTGGTTTGATCTTCAATGCTTTTTTCTAACAGATTTAGAATCTTTGAAAACTGTGATTCATAATCATCAAAAGAAGTGTTCTCTTTTTTTGCAATTTTTTGGTTTAGTTTCGCATTAGGCGTTTGGGGAAGAATTGTGTGTTTTCCGACTTCGCCAAGTTCCATAACTTCATTTCTCGTCTCATTGTTTTTATTCGAGTCGCTATTTGAAGAGAAAATCGTTGACAGTGAAGCAACCTGAGATTCGCTGTTGGCATTTTTAATTCCGTTACATTTCTCAAAAATATTTTCTTCCTTTGAGTTCTCTAAATCTTTTTCCGAGCCATTTCTTTTACTAGAGGTTTCCTGGTTTCTTTTAAAATCCGAAACTCTTGGAAAATTATAGTCATCTTCTGTCCAAATTTCACTCTTTTGTGATGATTCAGTTTTTAAAATGTTACTCTCAATCTCATTTCTTTTTGGTGTAATTTTAATACATTTATCTAAGTTAGAATTGTTAATTTCTTTGAATGAAACGTTTGCTCCACTTTCATCCCTTGTAAATGAACTATCTAAAGCACTTATCTTGCTAAATAAGGATTTAGAATGTCCGGTATTTATGTTTTCAGTGCTTTGGACCATTTCTTTTTGGGGCTGATTATAGTCTGGGATATTTTTATATTCAAACGTAAAGAGTTCAAGGATGCCTGACTTTTTACCATTTTCAACCTGGGTCTCCCTAAAAGATTTAGTTTCTAGAATACTAGAATCTATCTTTCCAGAACAGATTCTATCTATTTCCGTGCTGTTATTAGATTTACAAACTGCTGTTAAACCAATAGTATTTTTGTGATCAAGATATTCAGGCATGCTTTTTGCAATATTGACTTTTTCTCTCCAACTTTCATCTATATTGGCTGTAGAGGAAGAGGAGAGAAATGATAATGGATTTAGATTTGATGAAGTACTGCTGGAAAGGTTTTCGTGAAATAATGAAGGAAGCCGAGAGGACTTGCTCGAATCAAATGGATTTCGAAGCATTTCATGATGTGTACCACTGTCTGCTTTAGACTCTTTTATAGTAAAGTCACTTGAATTTCTATTACTCATGGGATCATTTTTCGAATAAATATGCGAGTTGCCAATATTTTTCCGAATGCACTTTTCGAGTGCCGATGTGTAGTTATCATCTACTGAAAAATCAGAAATAGCATAAACACTACTAGATGCATTGCAGTCTAAATGACGATCATCTATTGAAGTTTCTTTGGGACTATCTTGAACATTAGACTTGAGTTTCAAACTTAAATCAGATTCTGTACAATCTAGTTGCAATTGTTTTGATGAACCATAGCTGAAGTAAACAGAACTTGGCGATTCGAGTGATCTTTCGGAATCATACAAATGTACCATTCGTCTTTTTTTGTTTGTTAGTGGGGTTGAAGATATAAAGTCATTAGAATCAAATTCAGATTCTAAATTTTCCATTTTAAACAACTTCTTCCTTTTGGAGTTCATTCTCAAGAAAATTCGAGATAATATCGACACTTTTTCCCTTTAGATAATAGTTTAGACACTCAGCATTAATTAATAAATTTATTATAAGAATAAGAAAACAGACTGTAAACAATCAAAACAGAGACCGTCTATAGGAAAACTATTATTTTTAAAAATAAAGTATTTGATATCACGTGATTTTGCTTTCAAATCCATGTTGAGGCGATATATGTTAATAAATTTTAAATAATTTTTTTTTTCAAAACCAGATCTCACCATATCTAAGAGCTAATTGGAATTTAACAGCTTGAACATGGGGTAAATAACCTTTGAGCAGCTCTAATCAACTACGAATGAAACTGGAGACTAACATTTCATTACCGTTACTTTAGTTACTGATACATTATGTGAATAAGTGATGTAGTTGTGATGTAGACATAAATAATATAACAACTAATCTTCAGAGTGGCAGCAAGATAATGTTTAAAATAAAATTTTTAAATAACTTAGGGTGCTACTATATTGCAGTCCAGGAGACTTCTGCGTCATAATGATGTCAGGGAAGGATATTTATAGTACCAAATTCCCATCTCTGGTATACTTTTTTAATCACTTTTGACGTAGAAGTCGCCCGTGAGGTACAGATGCATTATAGATGCAGTGTTTTTTTCTCGCCAAACTTGGTTGATTATATAGGGCAAACTTGGCGATTTTATGGGGCGATGACTGGGTTGCTGTATATGCCCTAACTTTGGTTGGGGATATGGAAGCTCCGATATGTTCTTGCATCTTATTGGTGCACGTGATTTTTGACGTCATTACCCGGCATTATATGAAAAATTTCTGTTCTTTTCGTTCCAGACGCGGAGTGGTAAGATGTCACGTAGGTTAGGTAAGTAATTTAGTTATAGCGGGTGTTTCCAGAATTTTTTTTAATCATTTTTTGGGATTTAGTATTTTAGTTATGGTGGGTGTAGTTATTTCGATTTTTACTATTTTTATTCTAAATGAAACAACATGTTTTGTTTTGGAACATTTTGTTTTTGTTCTTATCCTTTTCTGGGAATTAGTTACTTTAGTTATGACGGGTGAAGTTATTTCGGTTTTGAAATTGTTAAAAAGTATCAAAATATTCTAAACCAAACAAGATGCTTTGGTTTGGAACATTTTGTTTTTGTTCTTATCATTTTCTAGGATTTAGTTAATTTAGTTATGACGGGTGAAGTTATTTCGGTTTTGAAATTGTTAAAAAGTTTCAATTATTTCGGTTTTGAAAGTGTTAAAAAGTGTTATTGCTTATTTTGCATTTCTTTTATTACAAGGGGAGTGTTGAGGGGGGGGACTCCCCCTCACATTTTAGAATTTTCATAATATTAGTGCTTATTAAAATGCTATATATTGTATTTATTCTGTTGACACATATCATAAATATTACTAATCTGTTATTTATTTTTTAAATAACGTAAAAATGATGATTATTATGCTAATTTTATTTTAATAATGCTTTAAATTGTTAATCTTTTTTTTCCTTTTAAAGTTTAATTTTGTTAAAGTTGTGTTTCAAATATGCCTCGTGACCGCCGCCATGTTTTTTTGGTGATCTTTCAAAAAACATGCACCTCCGCCATGTTTTTCTACTTGGCGATTTTTCAAATCACGCGTTTTACTGTTGGTCGCAAAAAAAAAAAAAACATGGCGGACGGGACCGGCGTCTATAATGCATCTGTTCCGCCCTTGACATATATCGACAACAATATGGTAGAAACCTTAAAAAACTCAATGAATACTTGAATGCATGATCTTCGGACTTTCTATTAAAGGCAAAACTTTACTTTATAAAACAGTAATTCTTCCAGCTGTTATATACTCTGCTCCAGGCTGGTCGTTTACTGCCCAGTCTAACCTAAAACAATTATAAACTTTTCAAATTCTTCGTAGGCTCGTTAAAGTCCACCGGTACCTAAGAAAGGACATTATCCGTAGGGACCTACACATTTTAACTATCAAGCAACAGTGTATCAAAATCTCTAACCAATTTTATAGAACTCTTTATTTCTTACCCAATGAAATAATCACGGAATTACCTAACTAACACCACGGTATTGAATCGATTAAAAGGAAGCCTCGTGCGACCATGCTCCCCTGAAGTTAACAATAGTTTAATTGACTTTAATTACTTTTTAATCTTCACTTGTAACCGTCACATCTATTACATTAAGGACTGGTCACGCCAAAGTCGTTTAATAGCTAACCGCGATTAACCCATGTCGCCAACCAATGATGGGATGGAATTCTCCTTTTAAACAGAGATTAATCGACTTTGGTGAGAGCGGCTCTAAATTTGCATTTATTTTAAGACTGTATTTTCAACTACATTTTTTTCCTACCATCATGAACACTTCTTTGATGATATTTTTTCCTTCATTACGTGGGATTCGATCTTTGATGCAGGTGCCCAGAAGTATCATACCAACTCAGGAAGTAAGGTAATTCATAGCTTTACGTAAATCCCTTGGTGTTCTCAAACAGGATATTGATATAGTTGGCTTGAGTTAATCAATTATTAGTTTCAACTTTATGACAATTATTACTTTTTAGATTCAATGTACTTTGGTCAGAAGGATCTTTCTTTTTATGACTAGTCATCTTATCAAAATCCGGGAAAGATTTCCATAGATTGATAAGATAAAAGCTCTCCTCTCCTAGAATGCTTGCCCCAAGTCATTTAGTGGGAGCCGAGCCTTGTAGCAGACGCTTTGGATTTTACGTTTAAACTTTGAGACAGGTAGCCGATAAGGATAGAATTCTAGAGCCGATTCTATGATTTGCCTTGATATTGGTAGATATACTGTTAAAACGTAGATTTCTGTACAGATTTTCATGAAAAAATAAATATAGTAAAATGTACTCACACGTGTTTTTAATTTCAAAATGTAACTTAAAAAATGTGCCTTGTAAAATTAGCTTGGCTGAAATTACGAGTAAGATTGACAGAAAGAAAATGGCCAATAAATATTTCTTTGGAATGTGAAAATAGTTAAGATCAAACTTAATCAGTCGAGAAACTAAATTTAGGATCTATAAAACTCTACTTTTGTCCATCCTGCTCTATGCAAACGAAACTTGGATTCTCAACACTAATACTCAGCATTCTCTGAACATATTTGGGAGAAAGATCCTCAATGCTATCCTTGATCTAGTATAAGAGAGCTGGTGGAGAACTCGATTTAACCTCGAATTATTCCAACTTCATAGGCAGATACAGATAGCTCTGGGCATCCGGAGAAACATGTGCCCTTAAAATATCCACTTTCAAAATTCCTGTGGGAAAGACTCCAACCTGTTGGCTGGATGACTCGGAAAGACGAAGATGTTCTGAAATCAAAGAACTAGAGAGGAGTCGCCAGAAACAGAAGGTGATGTAAAGTGCGCGTGGTTAAGATACCGTAATCTAGCAGAAGGATATTGTGCTTGTGAAAAAGGAGTAACTACAAGTGATTAATGCAATTCGGAACCCGATTATCGCAACAACAGTTTTAGCATGTTTTGGAGCTAAGGTTTTGTCCTGTCTTAAATATACTGCACATAATTTTAAAAGACTGGATGTAATAAAATTAACAATTAGTTATAACTCTTTCTTGTAGCATATTTTACGCCATACTTTATTATTTTGTATTGTTTGGTAGAATGATACAGAAAAATAATAAGAACATAATAACCACAATTTTTTACCTGGGTTGATGGAACCCTTTTATTGTATTTTTAAATGATTTTTTAGAGGTAGTAATAACAACAATGGATATCAAACAAATAATTCATCCTTATTTCTTCGCTTAAAGCTGATTAGAATTGTTCATAATAACATAAATTATGACTTGTATGTGTTTAAAATACGAAAATTATCGTCAAGGTTGACGGTATATCATGTACACTCATACACATACATATGTGTATGTAAACATCTCTTGAAATATTGAGATGCAATTCTTAGAAAAATTATATTAATTGAAATTCTGTTGTGATATTATTATTAATGATACTGCCTTAATGGAAGTTTAAAACCTGAGGTAATAGAGAATTTTGGCAGTGAGGTAAAAGTTTTTTAGCAGTGGTTTCTCATTTTTTATCTTTAAATTTCGAGATGAATGGTGCTGGAATCATTCACAGGTGGTGAATGGCTACCATCGCGATGGTCATCAAAACAAAGAACAATCTGTCGAGTCCAGCCGCGAACAGCATCCAGTCGTCATTGGGGGTGGGTGTAGATATGGCGCATGGTGAATCCTCTTTCAGTTGTACTCGGTCGATGGGAATGTTATCACTGCCGGACAATGGTCGGAGCAGGGCGTATTTTGCGTAAGGTCCGGTAAGGAACTGCATGGCAAGCGGAGGAGGGCGAACAGGTCCCGAGATGTTGCAAATGTTAAAGATGACCAGGATTTGTAGCAGGAGGGTGACGACTGCGATGTACATGGTGGATTGTAGGAAGGAAACTGAAAGAGACCAAGAGAACGAATATCATCATCAAGGACTAATGTTTACTGATCTAAAAGACTTATCAACTAACTCTACAATAGACGTCAGTTCTCTCTCTATACAACTTACCAGCTAAGACAACACCAAGTGGATATCGCGTACTCCATGCCACGTAGACTAGCAAGATTATGAGTGACAAGAATGCAATTCCTCCTACCAGCAGTTTCTTGGAGGAATCCGGGGGCATCCAGAATATCGAAAGAATGAGAAACATGATGAGAATGCAAGGGCTTCTCGTGGCTTCGATTTCGGGCGGTGTTTTACGCTTCAGCACGAAGATTGCGTCGATGCTCAGGTATGGTTCAGCGTATCCCTCGTAGAAGGTGACGTTGCGATTTACACGACACTTGTCGACTATCATTTCCCATCTATTATAGACATACAGAATCAAAAATAATGGCTCAAAATTTTGTATTTAAATACAGTTAAAACAGAAAACATTTGGAGAAGATTCCGAATATAGAGAATTTTTATAAAGGCTTTAAAGATAGGCAATAATATCGTGGAAGGGCTGTTCTCGCTTTTAAAGCTGAAGGCAGTGTGTTTAGAAACTAGGATATTTTAAGTTTTTTTTAGCTCACACGTCACTTGAAAGTTTATGCTAATTTTAAGTTCCCGATGCATAAGGTTCTGGAACAATCTATACACTTTCGGTCTCAACAGAACCAGCCTCTGTCGAACAGGTCTAGTATTCGCCGTTAGACTTCTATAAAGAATTCATTTGTTTTACTCTGGATTTGATTTCATATGATCCTAGTATTTGCTGATATTCGCTAATTCATATCTAAAACTTCTATTTTAATATTTGACAAAGAAGTAACAACGGCAGGGAATTAGAAAGCTTATTAAAATGTAACTTGGCTAGATGTATTTTGTGAGTGTCTGTCACAATTTTATCATTTCAATAAATTTTGACTAGCTTGCAACTTGGTAAATGGTATTGGCAGCACATGCACCACATTGCAGGAATGTACTGAGAAGAACAAGTGTCAATTACGATTTAGAATGATGAACAAGGCTTAGAGAAGAAATCTGTGAGACTGCACAGCAGAAATTTGATTATATTGCCCGAGTTATTTATGCCGAATATATATTGAGGAATATCTTAAAGTTATTATGGGCTAACAAGAGTAAAACACATAAACTTTTAAACAATTTTGAATATGGCAGCTTGTATTTATTAGGGATCATTTTGCTTTTTAAACATAATAGTTTGCAATTTAGGGTAAAATTAAAAATTTCGTGATAACAGATTTATTTGGTATTACATGCAAACACAGTATTGTAAAGTGAAATTTTATATTAGATATAGCCATTTTTTTTTAGGATTTCAATCGCTGTACTAGTCGAAAAGTAAATTTATGCTCTAAGTTTGAAAAAAAAATAAAATGTCCATCCAGATGAGAAAATTATAAGTAATAAAAGATGGTCGAAAATTTATCATATTATTAGATTGTACATAGAAATTCCATCTGCCTTCCCTAAAAAGGAAAACTCATCCCGAGAAAAATTAAAAACTCTTCAAACTGTATTTTAGCTGCTCTTGGAAATGGGAACTAGGCTAGTAGTTTAAAGTTTAAAGGAGAGCAAGTACAATAAATACCGCAAGGAGCCCTTTATTTTAAAATGGAATCAAACAAACCTTTTCCAAATCTCCCCAGCATGATAGAAGGACCATGTTCCACTTACCGTGCGTGGACGTTGAGAAATTCGGTCATGTATATATGTTCGTCGTGGGTAAAGTCTATCTCCCATCCATCGTGAGCCCATGAGCCCATTTTCAGTACGCACGTCACTTCCTCGTTGGGATAAGTTGCTTGAGTTAGAGACGGGCAAGAAGTTCTGGTGAGAATGGGTGGTACCCATATGATCGTACCGCTCGACAATAACACCAACATGACCTCTTGAACTGGATTCACCTGGACACTGTGACTGTTAAAAGAAAATCAAGTCCGATTAGATAATGACTGTCAAAGATAATAGCTTAAAATTCGGGTGTAGCTTGCCATCGATTTTTTTTTTTTTTTTGTATGCTCATTGAAAAGAAAATTAAGTAATTTCGCTACTCGTGATTTTGTTCTTACATTTACAAAAGATATGAACACTTATCACATAAATAATATTTGTCTTATGAGTATAAATAACGGCATCGGAACCTGGATAGTAATCGAAAGTAACCCAAAAGTTCATTCTGTGGCGTTCTGATGTAACCGCATCAAAGAAGCTACCGTCAAATGCAAATTGACATGGATGCAAATTTCCCTCGATGCTGCGCGTGCGAGCATGTTGTAGTATATAAGATGAGCAGCACAGTTCAGTTGGAAGGGGAAATTACTTCACTCTCGGCTTTGGAATTAGCGTGCTCAATCTAAAGAACTTTTCGTCAGATTGTCACTTGCAAGCCGCAAGTGTTATCAACGCACTGATGTCTTTATACTTTACCGTTTTACTCTTTATTTACTCATTAGTCTCTTAATAAAAACGTTTTGATCAAAAGCTCAATTAGTTTGTTCCTCTCCAATTTGCCTCTACAATTCAAAAAACCCAGCAATTTTGCATTAATGTAGTATTCTCTAAGTCGGTGATTCTCAAACTTTTTAACCCATGGAATCTTTTTCTTGCCATTTACATCGTAACAGAAACCCTGAATATACATTACTTTAGGAGACACCCAGGGCCTATTACTTATCATTGATTAGATAAAAACATAAAAACTAAACAATATAGAGTACTTTTAAAATGTATCTAATACTTACAAAAGGTGATGTGGAAGCATGGAATTTTTTTTAATGAAATGACACAAGTAAAATGATCCATTGATGAATGTTTTAGTCCTTCTTATGCTGTACTGTTGTATACAATTTGAATATTTTATTATCACAAATGTTTTCTAATCCTTTTTTTTGCGCTGTATATCTTATCCCATATGGTTTCTGATCCTTATTCTTGAGATGTACTGTTGGGTGTGGTTTGATTGTCTTATTATCACGTATGTTTTCTGATCCTTTTACTTGTGCTGTACTATCAGATGTGGTTTGAATGTTTTATTATCGCATATATTTTCTGATCCTTTTTATTGCGATGTATGTCTTATCACATTTAGTTTCTGATCCTTTTTCTTGGGATGTACTGTTGGTTTTAGTTTGAATGTCTTATTATCACGTGTTTTCTGACCCTTTTCCTTGGCTATACTGTTGGGTGTGGTATGAATGTCTTATTATCATGTTTGTTTTCTGATCCTTTTTCTTGGGCTGTACTGTCGGGTGAGGTTTGAATGTCTTATTATCCCATATATTTTCTGATCCTTTTTCGTGCGTTTCTGATATATTATTTACTATTATTAACTCCATGTAAGAGTTTAGGGAAAAATTAGAGAATGAGTTTATTTTTTTAAACTTCAATTGAGTTTAAGAAAATCTTGAGAAAACCTTGGAGGGTCATTGTAGCACCTTAGGGTTCCGAGGTTGTAAGACATACTTTGAGAAACTCTACGGTAAGTCAAAGTATAAGCGAGTTTACACACATACATAATTCCAAAAATGATGTTTTCGGACTCAGGGAGGTTTGAAGTGGGAATATAAATCAAAATATCAGCGTAGATTTTTTAAATGATTACAATACTTTCCTATTTTATTTATACTAAAATATATTTGCATAAACAATAAATATTACTTAGCTAATTTCGTGCTGTTATCATAGATAAATATATGGAAGTACCTCTGTTCACATACGCATGCTTTCTTCCTTTTTCATAAAATACTGATGAAGTAATATTATGCTTTTCAGGTACTCTGTAGGATAATATGTGCATATGTTTTGGTTGGGTTTAGAAATGTTGTCATATGGATTAAGATTTATAGTAACTAATTTGCTAAGCACAAAGAAAACTATTATACGTATATCTCAGTTATTCAGAAGAGTCAATGTACTTGCCTACCGAAAACGATAACACTAATACGACTTCCTTATCAAACACGCAATTTATAACAATAGTGGGAGAAGGTACCTTACCTATTGTGGACGCTTATATCTGGTATCCACAGCTCATTCTGTTTCATTTGCAAGTAACCACTATACTCGGTTGTATAGTTCCATGTTAATCTTGGATCCTCCCAAACCTGAAAAAAAAAAAATCGAAAAGAGAGGGATTTAAGAATTCGAAGTGGTATGCATTATACAACTGATAGCAGACAATAGTACAGCTGTAGGTACTATTTTTCAGTGTGGTACATCGTTTCTCATGGTATCACATATCTTTTCCGTGACTTACACTATCTGAGGTTGATTGGCAACACCATGTTTCTATGCAAATTTTAAGTATTTTAATATCTACTAATAGAGTTCACCATCCCATTATTTGTTACCAATTATGTATGTACGTAAAGATATTTTACATAGTTGAATTTAAATTTCTATTATATTCTTCAAAAAACTTTTTTTGGTTATTCTATACCTAAAATACACTTTTGTTGTTGTTATTGTTGTTGCTAATCTCCGAGTCCAGCCAATGTTAGACGAGATATACAAGTTTATTGACCCCCAAAAAGGCATAGACTAGCGGAGGAAAATCTGTTAGGTCGTCATACAACAAACCTAGGCACTTAAGAATATGTGCCGGAGAAGCATGGTCTTGGTTACATTTCGGACAAACCGGGTGGGTTTTTTGACTACCCTGGAAGGCATACACAAAATACACTTTAAAATACACTTTTCTTTGCCATATCTATAAGTTTCCTTCCATCTGTTTTATTTCTATGAAGCTGTCGGTGAACGCCAAGTCGCCAAGCTAAATTTTGTACCAGTTAGCAGTACTTATGTGATCCTTGTATAACTATCCATACTTGTGGTTGGTGTCTTCTCGTGATCATAATACTCACCTCTCATTGGTTACTCCTTCTCTCCCGCCAACAGATTTCGGTTTGTAAAGTGACTTTTTAAGGTCAGAGTACTGAAGATCGTTTGATAAATGAATTTGCTCCCAGAATCTGAACATTTTTTGTATAATATGAGCTTATGACTTCAACAACGGTGGGGTGGTCAAACCTGTCATCTCATTTTTATATATACACACAACGTAGGAACTTATGACTTTTCACCAATGTATTATTACTCCATTGTAAGCAATAAAAAAAAATTGCGTTGCAGTAAAAAATTTAGCAATCTCCTTTGAAGGTATTTAACCCGAAGATGAAAATATTAAGGGTCGGTCTCACCAAAGTCGTTTAACGGCTAACCGAGATTAATCTCTGTTTAAATGGAGAATTCCATCCCACCATTGGTTGGAGCCAAGAGTTAATCGTGGTTAACCGTCAAACGACTTTGGTGAGACCGGCCCTAATTATAACAAACTTCCTTATTATTTATCATAGAGTTTCTGCCCAATAATACTTATATATGCCTCAATTATACTAACACAAGTAATATGTTTTGCTTTATAGTATATTTAATACAGCATCATAAGAACTAAAAATGTTTTAATTTTCGATTTCTTAACACTTTGAATGAATCCCATTGGCGTTGGGGTAGCGCTTCGGGCTCATACGACACGTGTCCGAGGTTCGATCCCCGGACTGGGCAAGTTTGACTCAGCCTTTCATCCCTTCAGTGGGTAGACAAACTAAGGATTCGCGTAAGGTTGACCACCTAACCGGAACATATGCTTCGCACCCCAGGGCCCTTGGTCTCGGAACCGGAGATTGGCACCGTAGGCCCTAGCTCCCTAGGTGCTGTTGCGCCGAGGAGTTTAGGAGTAACATCTTGAATGCCATGACAATTTTCAGAAATCTGTTCTAAAATGTCAATTTGGTTTAATCACATTATATTATTAAAAACATTATTATATTTTTGGACAGAAATTCCTGAATTATTCTTTTTCCAAGAGCATTGATTTTTTGTTCTTTTCCCAGAAGCCATCTATCGATATTGGCACTGATATACTACGAGTTTAGTCGTAGCAGCACAAAAATGGCAATTAAACATAGTACGAGATAACTCGTAGTTGGCGTCCTAGAAAAGAACGCAATCTACGAATTATCTTGTGGTTGGTAGTCAACGTGTTAAAATATTTAAATTTTAAAATTCTAAGATCCGGACGCACCAAAGTCGTTTATAACGGCTAACCGCGATTAATCTCTGTTTAAACTGAGAATTGTGTCCTACTATTAGTTGGAGCCATGGTCTAGTCGCGGTTAGACGTTAAACGACTTTAGGGCCAGTTTCACCAAAGTCGTTTAATGCTAACCTCGATTAATCTCTGTTTAAACGGAGAATTGTGTCCTACTATTGGTTGGCTTCATGGGTTAACCGTGGTTAGCCGTTAAACAACTTTGGTGAGAACGGCCCTTTAATGAGGCCGGCTTTTGGTACATTAAAATTTTAGGTCTTCAAAATAACAAATTATTTTTAGAAGCAATTTGATATAAAACTTTAATTTCTAATACATATATAGTAGAATCTCACCTATACGGAGACGAAAAAGAATAGATAATTTTTAATATAACTAAATACTTCGTATGCGTTAATACTAGTCGTTTCCACTTGCGGAAACATTTAAGTAATACTTTTCTGTTGATGAGTTTTTTAAATAAATAAACGTAGTTTTAAGGTAAAAATATATTTATATCAATATTTGTAAACTACATAACAAAATTATTTTTTATGTAGTTTAATTTGTATATTTGTAAACTACAATAACAAAATTATCTTTTTCGCCTACATCAAATGAAGCAAGTTTATGTAATATATATATATATATATATATATATATATATATATAAATATCTGCAACGAATATTTTGTATATTAAAATAATATTTATTGTAAAGAAAAGTGGAAAAGACGGATTAAAATCCCTCACTGCATTTTGAAGAGCAATACAAACTAAAATTCTAAAATAAATGAAAGATAACCACGAGGAGATGTTAATATGCAGAGCAATTATGTAAATGAAATCATAGATTAAAGAATTTTAAAATTGCTTTTTTGTTCGTTTTTAAAACAATAGGTAATTTTTGTTTCTGTCACTAATATTTTAGTTACTTGATCTATGATTTACTTTCTACGGAAACTCTCATTTATTGACTTATTTAGAGTAGATAAAGCATTTTAGAACTTCAGATGCAGTAATTGCTCCTACAGAGGTTAGTGTTTAGTATAAAACTTAATTGTAATCACAGACATTAAAAGAGAATATTAAAAGATAGCAATTATAACACTGAAAATATCAATTTTCCTTGTAAAATAATTTTAACTATGGATTTGTGAACACAGTCGACTGATTATGATGGGAAAACTGTTTGCGAAAACTCTTTGCTTCCTTTGTATAATTGAATAAAACATACGTTCGCAAATTTATGTAGGCAATAGAGTATTCCTTCGAATATGTGAATGTTTTGTTTAAATGAATGCGTGTAAAACTGGATATTTTGTATAAGCGAATAATATCTTACGTATTACTTGCGAAATTTTAGTCAAGGATTGAGAAGTACTTCGTATAACAGGGTATTTCGTATAAGTGAATATTTTCTTACACATGACTTGTGGGATTTTAGTCAAGTATTGAAAAGTACTTTGTATAACTGGATATTTCATATAAGTGAATAATTCCTTGCATATGACTTGTGGGATTTTATTCAAGGATTGAGAAGTACTTCATATAACTGGATATTTCGTATAAGTGAATAATTTCTTATGTACGACTTGTGGGATTTTATTCAGTTATACGAATATCCAGTTATACGAAGTACTTCTCAATTCAAGGATTGAGAAGTACTTCGTATAACTGGATATTTCGTATAAGTGAATAATCTCTTACATATAACTTGTGGGATTTTATTCAAGGATCGAGGAGTACTTCGTATAATTGGATATTTCGTAGAAGTGAATAATTTATTACAAAGGACTTGTGGGATTATCGACAGGGATCAAGAAGTACTTCTTATAACTGGATATTTCGTATAAGTGAATACCTTATATAGGACTTGTGGGATTTTACCCCAGGTTCGAGAAATACTTCGTATAACTGGCTATTTCATATCAGTGACTTACATACAAACGAGTTTCTACTGTATATCAAGTTTATCAAAATTCCATGTTTAAACAACTTTGAACACTACAGCACGCCAAGTTAATTATCAGCTATCGTTTTAAACATCGTAGGATGCCATTTATGGAAAAGGAAAAACTTTACGAAAAAAATTGGTTTGGTATTACATGTAAAATATATACTGTAAAATGAATTTTATAATAGATAAAGCCATTTTTCATGATTTCAGTCTATGCACCTGCCGATAAAGTAAATTTATGCGAGTTGTTCGATAAATCATACCGTGTCCATCCAAATGGAAAATTTATAAATAATGCAAAATGGCTTGAACATTTTATTGATTGTCCACAATTTTCTAAATGGAGCCCTAAACGCGGTGTTATTGGGTTAAAAGTACTGCTTCAATAACTTAGATCACAAAAATTCAGGTAGAGGACAAGAGAATATAGCTTTTCTGATTCAACTTACGACATCGAGTATCTGCCTTGGTATGATGCCAGAGCTGATTTCTGTCGTGTTGGAGTCTTCCCTCGTCGGCCGAATGCCTTTGTCGTAGCCGTTCATAATCCTGTCTTTCACGGCTTTCATCTTGGTCATTGTTTCCGAAAGCTTCGGATCGGTCGCACAGCCTGTAATTATAATTGAAATTTAGGTTTAAAAAACTTCTGCAAGATTTTCTTTTGGTTATTTTATAACACGATACGGAATTCTGTTTCCAAACTGAACATAATATCATTTGGATCAATCCCCAAAAGTCGACAAAAAACAGCCAACTAGCCATTTGGATTCTACAGTTTAGTTGCATTTTTAACATGCATATGTGTGAGTTATGTGTGATATGTGTGCATTCTATGGATGTGCGTATATTCACACATATTTAATAATGCACATATGCACTGAAGTATGAGTGAAAGCACTCATATCCCTCCTATATTATGAGTGATATGTTTGCATTCTATGTATGTGCGTATATTCACACACTCACATAAGTTTATACATAAATCTACGAATGGTTATATGCATCTTTACCTGAATAGGGACAGTTGTTTCCTTATATGTCTCTGTATATATTTTTAATAAATATAAATATACTGTGAAAATTAAACCTATGTTTAATAGAAAAAAATAACCAATTATTTCCTCTACTGAAAACAGTTTCATTCTACCATTTGAATATAAAATCAAACAAACTATGTCAATGAGATATTGTGTGGCAACACTTATTTAATATATCATACAGGACAGATATACCCAAAGCATAAACTGTGGCATTTCGGAAATTCACTAAATCATTTTATGAGTGGTACAAAGTGTTGCACAAATTACATAATTAATTACACCAGTTATTCGCAGAATATGTGACTTGGCGCCTTCATAATGAACTAGATGTTTTGATGCTTCGAAATGAGTTGGTTTGAACTTTTTTAGGCTCCATAAAAAACTAACATCACCAACCCAGAATTTGCTTGTAAATGCAAATAAACTATCAATAACTGATATTCTTATTTAACCAAGTTCTAAAATTGTAAACCAGTACTGTAAAACTAATATCGCCAACCTAGAACGTGCTCTTAAACTCGAATAAACTATCGACAACTGATATTCTTGTTTAACCAAGTTCTAAAGTAAACCAGTATTCCAAAACTAATATCGCCAATCTAGGACGTGCTCGTAAACGCAAATAACCTATCGAAAACTGATATTCTTATTTAACTAAGTTCTAAAGTAAGTCAGTACTCCAAAACTAATATCGCCAACCTAGAATGTGCTCGTAAATGCGAATAAACTATCGATAAATAAGGTCCTTATTTTGCCATGATATAAAATGGTAAACCAGGTATTCTTAAACGAATCTATCAAAAAAATCTTTTTATTAAAAATCTCTTAATAATCAAATAACAATGCGACGTGTTACTACGCAAAAGTAAAACAGAAATTGCGAGCTAGGAAACACACTGTTCATCACGAGGGTGACCGGTGACTGACACCTTGTCTCAGTAACTTATATAGGGTAAGGTAGGATGATAGTCTAATAGGTAAAGTGTTACTTTTCGACATCAGTATTAGGTGTTTAAAATCTCGGGGCTGGCATGAATACCCGTAGTTATTCGGAACGATTTTGAACCATGAGATTCTAATTAGCCATCGTGTAGTCCACAAACATTACCGTAGCACCCCAAAACAAAACATATAAGATAAACAGTGTAAACTTGAGAGGAATACGAAGATTAAAATTGCTCAGGAGACATTTTTTAGGTTAGAGAATGCATGAATGTTTAGTGACAAGTAAAAATTTAGACATGGTTCATATTTAACATCTTGAACATCAAAATCTAAAAAATGTGGGCAATTATACAGTTAAACATGATTCATTAGTACTGAATTTCTGATTCCTAGAATCTGCTGTTTCAAAAGTATGTCGGTACCATATAAATAACACATGCAGAAAGTAAGATCTCTCTTCATAACACATTTTTTTCTGAATTAATTTGACGTATTTTCGTTTATTTTATGGCATTCTGCTGTGCAGTATCTAAATATTCTACGAGTTTCACAAGATATACAAAAATCCCTTTCAAAATCTATTGCCTTCAATTTTTCTTGCATTACTCAGTTATTGAAAATTTTGGTTAGTTTAAAACTCAATCAAGACAGTAAACAACTCTACTCACCGTCCATCCATATTAATAGTGGAACGAGGACTTCAATCCAAAATCGGACTCTCCATTGAATATTCATCTTTCCGTGTGTTTTCGAACTGTTTCTTATCTGGCAGTGAACTGCCTCCAACAACCACGGGATACGTTGAACTGTAATTCTAGCATTACATATTGGGATCGCATTTCTTAACGAAGCGTTACGTGCTGAGGGGCGTTAATTTGGCTCCATATCAACTCGCTAAAATATAAAGACGTGAAATTTGGAAGAAGAAGGTATTCCAAAAGGGAAAAGATTATCGCATGTTCATTATCTTAATTTACTTAGTATTGCTTATTTAGTAAATGTTTTATTTGTTCTTTACTGGCTGCCTGTCCATGCTCCGTGATAAGTGGATTCTCTGTTTTCTGTAAAAAAGAAAGGGACTAATAAATTGACAGAATTTGACAGGAAGAATGAAATGTTTTAGGGTTCATTTCTGAATCATTTAAAACAAACCCAATTACAGTATTCGAACTAGTACTTGTAAAACAACATAATCTTTTTATTTATAATGTGTAAGACTCTTAAAATGCGTAAAATTCAGATGAAGTCAAAACGAAGATATCAAAATTAGAAATTTGCGAAGCTAGAATAAGAGCCAAGATTATTATTGAAGCACTTAATTTAAAAGAAAAACGGGTTGTGTATATACCTAGACAGTTTTAAATTGTTTTGTTACAGAAGTAGAAATATTAGAAAAGATGGGAGAATGTAATGTATCAGAACATTTTTAAACTGTTTTAGCATAGTGTAAAAATAATGTTACGGTGGCCTAGTGTTTGAGAAAGAAGAAATTAAAACTCATTAAAAAACACATGGACAAATATGTATTAATTAAATGATTTTATATATCGAATTCCTAAGGAATACAACTGGAATACAACTTATCATTTGTAGATATCGAAGACGTAATTTGTAGATATTCTCTGGATTCAGCGTCAGTCTCGCAAATATGGCGACGTTTTCCCCTTTTCTCGTGTCGCTCCAAAAAATGTCTATCCCGCAAGCAGCGGATACCAGCAGTGTTCACCCTCTTCTCTCCTCTGGTAACAACCTTGTACTCTAAAAAAATCAGACTGCCCCGCGGAGAAAGAAAGGGTCCTAGTCTAGAGTGGAGGGGTCAGAATCCCCCAAACCAACGGGCCCTTCTATTGGTTGGGAGAAGTCCGAAGTTTCTTTCTAGTTCAAACCGGTCCTGTACTGTATGTCTTTGACGAAGGCTTACGAGAAGGGGTAAAAAAAGCTGAACCGAATGTAACTTATTGTTACACACAGATTTTAAGAGAACTATTATAGAAATATGAAAAATTTAAATGCATTTTATTCAAAATCGTTTTTTTTCCATTTGCGCGAAGACTAATAATAAATCTAATGCATGTAGTGCTTTTAAGTTTTTGTAGTAAATACATTATATACTTACAATTAAAATCTACTTGACCGGAGTTCGTGGGTTTGAAACTCACTGTGGCTTGAATGTTCATAGCTGTTCGGAATCGGCTTTAAGCAGTAGGTCCCGGTATCGTTACCCTCGAGTTGCAAAGTAGTAGACTTTTGAACTCCTAACCAAACTGTACCTCCCTTTTTTTGTTTTTTATTTTATTTGAAATTTATAGTATTCGAAATGGGATTTTTAAACACCATTTTAGCTTTTATCGAGCATTTAATTCCTTGTTGTAAGATTCTGATACTTTTTTGAAAATTTAAATAAGTGAAGAATTTTACCTAATAATTATTTATCAGAAAATAGCAAAAAAATCATTAATGAAACTCTGTGCACATTGTGTCAGAAAAATTAAATTTTTTAGAGAAAGCCATCACTTTTCACTTTATAAATTAAAAAAAAACAAAACAAAATAAAATTGGCAACACTAATTAAATAAAAATACAAAACCAATGCTGAAAAAAAAATCCCGTGTATTTACAATAATAATTAAAAAAGATATGTGTGGATAAATTGAGTCGAACTAATTAAATAAAAACTAATTAAATAATGCTGAAAAAAATCCCGTGTATTTACGATAATAGTTAAAAAATATATGTATGGATAAATTCAGATGAACTAATTATATAAAAACTAATTAAATAATGCTGAAAAAAATCCCGTATATTTACGATAATAACTAAAAAAGTTTGTAGGGATAAATTTAGATGAACTAATTAAATAAAAACTAATTAAATAATGCTGAAAAAAATCCCGTGTATTTAAGATAATAATTAAAAAAGATATGTATGGATAAATTCAAACAAACTAATTAAATAAAAACACAGAACAAATGCTGAAAAAAAAATTCCGTGTATTTACGATAATAATTAAAAAAGATATGTATGGATAAATTCAGACGAACTAATTAAATAAAAATACAGAACAAATGCTGAACAATGCTAAATGTTGAGTGCCGGATCGTAGGTTCGAATCCCCTTGTGGCATAGATGTTAGTATCCGTTCGGAGTCTGCTTTAATCAGTAGATCCTTGTGTTATTAGCCCTCACTTTTCAAAAAGTAGACTCTAGCACTCCAAACAAAAAATTCCTTTATGTTAATTGTTCTTTATTTTTTAAAATTATAAAAAAGCAATACAAAATATTTAATGATTTTAAGGATTGAAACAGGTTTTAATTTTCTCACAAATATTTGTATAATTTAACAGATTCTATAATTAATGTTACCAGATAAAGACTATATTTATTACAAAATTAGAATTAGTCTTTATATTATATTATTAATATAAAAATGTAAACAATTTCGAAATTAAAGCAACTTAATATCATAAAATAAATAACAGATTCTTTTGATTTAATTCCCATCGTAAAATATAATTTAAACATATAAAAGAATAATATTTGGCGATATTTGATGACGGACTAAGTTTTTTGCCAGATCCTTTAAAGAGAACAAATATATCGACAACTAAAAATATTACTTGCCTAAAAGAAATGTTAAATACTTTTTCAAGTAATAATGGTATTACCGATAGAATAATATTGGTTTCCAAACAGCTGATTGTAACAATAAGTTACATTCGGTTCAGCTCTTTTTATTTCTTCTCGTGGGTCTTCGTCAAAAACATACCAGAACAAGACCGGTTTGAACTAGAAAGAAACTTCGGACATCTCCCATCCAATAGAAGTGTCCGTTCGTTTGGGGGATTTTGACCCAATTCCCCGACGTTCTGGAGTGGACCCCTGTTTTTTCTCCTCGAGGCAGTCGGATTTTTTGAGAGGACAAGGTTGTTACCAGAAGAGAAGGTGAACGAATGGCATCCGCTGCTTGTGGATAACCCTTTGGAAAAAAAATCTTCGCCATTTTTTTAGGGGCAACTCCAACTCGAGAGCAGTCTTCGATATCTACAAATGATAAGTTGATTCCAGTTGTATTCCTTAGGCGTTTATTTAATTGTATAAAATCATTTAATCAAGACCTATTTGTCCATGTGTTTCTTAATGAGTTTTAATTTCTTCTTTCTCAAACACTAGGCCAATGTAACATTATTTTTTACACTGATACAAAATAGCACAACATAATTCAGAATGAAAGGAATATACCAAATTAAAATGGATAATATCAAAGAAATAATATAAAAATAGTAAAAAAAAGTTGTATTATCTGAAAACACATTTTAAGCACTATAAAATAATTAACCCTTAGCGGTCAGTTGGCGCCGCTACTGTGCCATCCGGCATTTGTGCCGCAGCTCCGTAGGCTCAGCTGCGGAGCCAAATGTTTTTAACATGATTACGCTTAAGGTACTGCGGAATCGTCGGCTTTGGTATTTGTTATCTGTAGTTAAAACGTGCTCAGTCTCTCAAAGCAGAGATAGCAAAATCAGTAACACGCGAAGCTAGAATAAGAGCCAGGATTATTACTGAAGCAATAAATTTAGAAGAAAAATGGGTTGTGTATATACCTGGACAGCTTTAAACTGTTTTTTTTAATAAATAAGTAGAAATATTAGAAAAGATGGGATGATGTTATGCATCAGAACAATTTTTAACTATTTTAACATACCTTTTAAGAAAACTGTTATAGAAATATGAAAAATTTAAATGCATTTTATTCAAAATGGTGCCTTTTCAACTTGCGAGCACACTAAAAATAAAGACTATATTTATTATAAAATTAGAATTAGTCTTTATATTATATTATTAACCTAAAAATGTAAACAATTTTGAAATTAAAGCAACTTAATATCATAAAATAAACAAAAAGTTCTTTTAATTTAATTCCCATAGTAAAATAAAATATAAACATATAAGAGAATAATATTTGGCAATATTTGATGGCGGATTAAGTTTGCTGCCAGATCCTTTAAAGAGAGCAAATGTATCAACAACTAAAAATATTACTTGCGTAAAAGAAATGTTAAATACTTTTTCATGTAATAATGGTATTACCGATAGAATAATATTGGTTTCTAAACAGCTGATAAAAAAATAACACAACTGAATTTAAAATGAAAGAATTATACCAAATTAAAATGGGTAATATAAAATAAATCATATAAAAATAGTAAAAAAAGTTGTATTATTTAAAAACACATTTTAAGCACTATAAAATAATTAACCCTTAGAGCTCCGTTGGCTCCGCTACGGGTCCATCCGGCATTTGTTCCGCAGCTCCGTAGGCTCCGCTGCGGAACCAAATGCTTTTAGCATGATTACGCTTAAGATACTACGGAATCGTCGGCTTTGGCATATGTTATCTGTAGTTAAAACGTGATCAGTCTCTGTATAGTTACGATCAAACCATTGTTTGACCTTATTTATGGTTAGCAGCACGGAGAAAAATAATTATTATGACAATTTAGAGTTGAGTGGTAGTGAAGAATTAAAAGGTATTGCAAAAGACAAATGCTGATTATAATTCTGATACTTTAAGTAGTGGTTCCAAAATTGTGCTACTCAAGTAAACCCGGAATGCATATGGTAGGTTGTTTCCAAAGATATCACACCATGATGAAGTACGAAATTTCTTTCATTTGCAAGAAGAAAGTGCATATGTATCAAATAAACAAAATTAAAAACATTCACAAGCTCGTGTGATTTTTCTCACTTAAAATAAAACCCCATTTCACTAGTTCCCCTGCGGAAGTGTGTCGGAGTTCCTGATAGGCAGTGGTACAAAAATATGCGAAGAGCTAAGGGTAAAGATATTTAAAAGTCTTTAATTATTTTAACATATAGTTAAAAGGAAAATATATCAAATGGGGCCAAAATGCAACCGCTAAACCCAAATTAGATTTTAAAAACAGTGTTCTGAATCCACCGCTCTGCCGAATGAGTAAGGCGCTGCTGTTCAGTATCGGAGTTCTTAGGTTCGAATCCCAATGCAGGCCTCGATGTTCGTAGCCGCTCGAAGTCGGCTTTTAATAATAGATCCCGGTCTCATAAGCCTCGTGTAGCAAAACAGTAGACTGTAGTGCTCTAAACAAACAAATCAACTTCATACACCCTTGACCTTCGAACAATTTAACCTGACTAAAACGTTTCCAAGGTTGATCTGAACCATCATACACAATTTCTTCAAGATCGGACTAGTCAAATTGGAATGCATGGAGAACATACAACAGTCACGGACACAAACACATACATACGTAGAAACAAATGATTTTATGCATAGAAATTCAAAGAATTGCAGTCTATCGAAATAAGCACAGTTTTAAAATGCCCTAACACTTTTTGAGAAGATGTTAGTCCGCTTAAAGAGCAGCAATTAAACTTGTAATTACATATGTAAAAGTAATCTCCGCTACAACATTCGTTCTTCCTCTGGCAATTGTCATTCAGGATTCTGTCACACATGGGATTCTCCATGGGCATGATCTACTGAGCTCAATCAGTCGTTCCACAACTTACAAGTCTTTTGGTGTTCGTCCAAATTGGCATGGTACTTCGGCTGGCTAGCGGATTTTCGCGACTACAGATCGGGAATCTATTCAAAAATTTGTAAACACAGGCAAATTTTCGACGCGATAACGCCTTTTCTGCCTGTCGCCACTGCTCTTCGCTTCGGCGTGCAGAATTTATTTAAAATCATGTAGCCGATGTCAAATACGGGGAACCGCAGAAGCCTGAGATGAAAGTGTTAAAAAGTCATCTGATGTAATCTTAAATAGAGCAATTTCGCACAACGTCACGAACTAGTATAATGCCCTTTTCATTCATTTTCATGTTTACAGTAGCCAATAGGCAAACAGTAAATTGCCCTTCCGTTTGAAACAAAAGACAGAATCGTCATAAGTTAAGATGTGACCTGCTGCGTGAAATCGCCTTATAGAATAATAATACGTCTAAAAAGGATAAATTTCTTTGGGAAAGACGTTAGATTAAGAGGTCATAAATTGTTTTACAAATAAAATCATTTGCTGTAATTATAAATAATATAATATAACCAAAAAGGACAAATATCTTTGGGGAAATGCTTAGGGTAAGCGATTGTAAAATGTTTTACAAAAGCAGTTATTTACGATAATCCAAAATAAAATACGACCAAAATGTATATATTTTTTTTTCTGAAATCTTAAGGTAAGGGATTAAAAAGTGTTTTCTAAAAAGAGTCATTTGTTGTAACCTTAAATATTATAATACGGCCAAAATGTATAAATTTATTTGGTGAAATACTTAGGGTAAGGGATAAAAAAGTGTTTCTCAAAATAGTCATTTGCTGCAATTTTAAATATTATAATATGGTCAAAGTGTATAAATTTCTTTAGTGAGATACTTAGGGTAAGACATTAAAAAATGTTTTACAGAGAGAGTCATTTCTTATACCTTAAATAGAATAATATGATCAAAAAGGATGAATTCTTTAGTAACGTACTTAAGTACTCTTTTTGTAAAGCCCTTTATAAAGTGTTTTACAAAAAGAGTCCACTGCTGTAACTTTAATTAGAACAATACGGTCTAAATGGATAAATTTCTTCTTTAGTAATGTACTTAGTACTCTTTTTGTAAAACACTTTTTAAAAGGTTTTACAATAGAGTCCACCACAGTAACCTCCAATAACAGGTCCAAAATTTAAATTTCTTTGAAATTAGAACAATAAGGACTAAAAGGATAAATTTCTTCTTTAGTAAAGTACTTAGTACTCTTTTTGTAAAACACTTTTTAAAGGGTTTTACAAAAGAGAGTCCACCACAGGAACCTTCAATAACAGGTCCAAAATTTAAATTTCTTTGGAATTAGAACAATAAGGACTAAAAGGATAAATTTCTTCTTTAGTAAAGTACTTATGTACTCCTTTTGTAAAGCACTTCATAAAAGGTTTTTACAAAAAAAAGTCCACTACATTAACCTACAATAGAATAACAGGGCCAAAAGTTTTAAATTTCTTTGGTTAAGTACTATGGTTAAGTACTTTTGGTGAAGTACTGAAATGTCGCGGATTGGTATTCACTTCTTCCCCAAACCTCAAAATTCCTGTCATAAACCAGCAACGAGAATTCCCGTTATACTGTCATATCACGTGATATTGTAGTCAGAAGACTGTTAAGCATAAACAAGTTGATATGAGAATGTCTTTCCAATAATTGGCAATAAATCTACGACAAACCATGTGGGTTTGTATAAAATACATACAGGCAAACAAACTGACAATCTCTCTGGTAGATGTTACAGGTATAAAAGGCAGATATTGTGTATAATGAACGTCTACTCTTAAGCAAATAAAGCGACATCCAAAGTATCACTTTACCTACCGTAAAATAGAGGTTCCACTGGATATCCAACCAGTATTTTAACCAGTCGGCAACCAGTATATCATATGGACATCGTATGGATATTGTGGCAGCTGGTCACAAGAGAACCAGAGGGGGTCGGTCATTCTTAGGACCAGTGGGGATTTATTCCCCTAAAAAAGCAGGAGTTCCAGACCCAGAGGGGTTTCCGATTTTTTATGTCCCTGCATACATCTGTGTGGAATGCCGGCTATCATTCAGGAGTCCGGTCCGCTGACCACTCCTTTGCTACCAGCCCTTTTTCTCTCTTTTTGAGGGGTCTTTCAAGAAGAAGGCAGTCGGTTGTTGGGGGCTTGAGGGTGGAAAAGGTTGTTTCTCTCTCCCAAACGATGTTGTTTTATATCATGTATATATTGTAGATAGTCGAGATAATAAAGTCTACGACTTTAAGCGATTGTTTTTACTAAGCCCCCACAAACACAGAGTTGTATGTATGTTGCGAAGTTACAATATTCTACACACCAATGTTCGCTGGGACATTTCTACTATCAATGTATTTATTAAAGCTAATGCCTGCCGAAACACTACATAAGTTCAACTGAACACCCAATCGCACCCAAGATTCTGCTTCGTCATTTTCGGATCATTTTAGACATCTAATAAATGTCAGTACAGTTTGTGTGCTGTCAGAGTAGCACAGTTTGTGTATTTTGAGTATTTGTAAACACATTTCACATTTCATAGTTTGCGAAAAATCACAGATGCATTATATAAAAGCCCTGCATTTCATAATTTGTCGGTAGCACACACAATAAAATGGTAAAAAATGAAAAACTGGTAAAGTGGCAAGGATCTGCGATTATTCCTAGGAAAACTGACAACTGGGTTAGAAAAGGAAAGAAAGGACCATATATAGTAGTTATTAATTCAGACTTTAGTTTTGAGAAGTGGAGGGGAATACAAACTTACTGAATCACATTCTTGATCCAATTTGGTTGGAAAGTTAAAATTGAGTAAAATTTGAATTTGACCTGGGAGAAAGTTTGAAGAACTTTAATGGCAATAATTTTTTCATACATTGCAGATATATACAAGTACTCTCTCACTCTCAATCTATTTTCTCTCTCTCTCTCTCTCTCTCTCTCTATATATATATATATATATATATATATATATATATATATCCTTTATCTATCTATCGATCTCTCTCTCTCTCTCTCTCTCTCTTTATATACATATATATATATATATATATATAATACATATATGTATATATATATATCCCCCTTTCTATGTATATATATATATATATATATATATATATATATATATATATAGAGAGAGAGAGAGAGAGAGAGAGAGAGAAATTTTCAAGCCTATCTCATTCTACATCTCTCTCTCTCTCTCTCTCTCTCTCTCTCTCTATATATATATATATATATATATATATATATATGTATATATATATATACATCCATCCATACATACATACAAATAGATATACATAGACATACACATATATATATATATATATATATGTATATATATATATATATATATATATATATATATATATATATATATATATATATATATATATATATATATATATATATATATATATAGAGAGAGAGAGAGAGAGAGAGAGAGAGAGAGAGAGATTCAGAGATAGACGGATAGAAAAATAAATGAAATATAATATTATATTTCGCTTAATTGTATATATAAGAATACTTTTCGATCCGATGTACTTACCTCTGAATTTTTTTAGTGTGTTAAAATATATTCCAACGTTCAATGAAAGATAGTAAGGACAAAAGAAAAAGGGGCGTCTATTTTTGATCTTGTACTTCGAAGACTTAGCGCAGGAGGTTCGTTTCAGAGACAGAAAGAATGGCTGAGAGATAGAAAAAAACGAGCGAAAGAGAAGGGAAAAAAATATTCGATGGGGCGGATGGTTGCTGAACTTGATTCTTGACGCCACATTGCTCGCAGAACTCGGTAACGTGCGCGGTTTTTTTTTATTTATCCCTTGTCTCTGAGAGCTGCAAGCGACAAAACTATTTTTAATGAGTGTCGAGATGGATTTTTCGCTATTTATAGGATAATAAGGGAAATAACTCGTAGAGGAACGACCCAAGCAAAGGGAATGTTAAGGGTTTGAAATATGTTTGTAGGTAAAGTTATAGGATATCACGGATCATTGCAGTTGACAATCAGGACGTTTAGAGCACATGACCACAATTTGGGAACGGCTACCAATCCTAAAGTACCAGTTTGGTTTGATTTGGAGTGCTACGGTCTACTTTTTGCAACACGAGGGCTAATGAGACCGGGACTTACAGCTTAATTCCGATTCCCAACGTCTGCGAACATCCATGCCATAGTGGGATTCGAACCCACGAACTCCGGCGAGCAGGACAGCATTCTAACCAATCGGTCATCGTTGACCCCCAAAGTACCAGAGACCGTAATTTTGGCTTACCATTGAGGCAGTGAAACTGTTTTTTCTATACTTCTATCTCCTCAAAAATTTGTATCTCGTCGAAACAATTTCTTAACACATTGTGTGCGGGTACATTTCGCAACGGAATTGTACCGGGAGCGGGCGTTTTGCAAGTAAATTTAATTATTCAATTAAATCTCAATAGATCGAAAATTATTTAATTTTTTAACAAACTTTTCGTATTTTATATTGAAATATATAAACAAATATATAAATAGAAATATATAAATAACAACCATAAGATTTTTGTAAACAAAAAATATATTTTTTAGTGGATAAATTTATAATAGTATCGTAAATATGAAAAATCAAATAGAAATAGTAGTTTATAGTTTTAATTTTTTCGAATTATGTTATATATAAATATTTTTACATTATAAAAAAATGAAAAGAGCAATCATAAAACTAATAATGTAAAAACTAGTTTTTATTTGTCTAAATTTTTCCAGAATCTATGTAGTAGACAAGAACATTCGGCTTCGTTTTCCTGTATATATCGTTATTTTTGTACCCACAAACAAACCCTGCTGTTACACTAAACGTACTAGTACGTGACCCGAGCTTAAGTATCAATGGACAGATAACGTACTAGTACGTGTCCCGCATACAATATGTTAATATAATGCATTTTTTAGTTTCCTCGCATAAAAATTTTTCAACCCTTGTTTCCTTACAAAATTTCTTAATCGTGTTCCACTGTATATAAGCGTGAGTGTTTGTGTAAAAATACTTCCTCTATGTAACCAATTTTGATAAAATAAATTACTACTAAATTAAAATATTTAACACATTATGTGCGGGTTCATTTCGCAGCGGAATTGTACCGGAAGTGGCCATTTTGCCCGTAAATTTAGTTATTCAGTTAAATCTCAATAGATCGAAAAACATTTAACTTTTTAACTAGCTTTTCGTATTTTATATTGAAATATATAAACAAATATATAAATAGAAATATATAATAAAAACCATAAGATTTTTGTAAACAAAAAATATATTGTTTAGTGGGTAAATTTATAATAGTATGATAAATATGAAAAATCAAATATAAATAGTAGTATATAGTTTTAATTTTCTGGATTATGTTATATATAGACATTTTACATTATAAAGAATGAAAGACAAGAACATTCGGCTTCGTTTTCCTGTATGTCTTGTATTCTTTGTACCCAC
>CM063509.1:110466680-110486680 GCA_032207245.1 Pardosa pseudoannulata
CATTGGCTTGGATGCAGTCGTTAGTAAAGTATTAGGTAAACAACTTAAGAATTTTTAACAATATAAATAAATAGCCATACAAATATGTAATAGGCAATTTAGCCCATCACAAAAAGAAGAGAATTCACATTGGCTTGGGTGCAGTCGTTAGTAAAGTATTAGGTAAACAACTTAAGAATTTTTAACAATATAAATAAGTATGCATACAAATATGTAATGGGCAATTTAGCCCATCACAAGAGAATCCACCTTGGCTTGGGTGCAGTCGTTAGTATAAACGTAGCCGAATGAGAAAACAAAGATTTTGGCAAAAGAGAAATGGAGTTTATTGTAGCATCATCTCTCGAAGCTGTTTCGGGTGAAAGCCGTACATGGAAATTAATAGGTGTTTGAGACAGCGAATCGGAGTTCTTAATGACTAGTCATGCGATGACGCTGAGAAAGAGAAACTAATTATATAAAGCTTTATATAAAAAGTTCTTATTGAAACATGAATTAATTTCGGTGCTTTTGGGCTCAACTATTTGATAGGAAGAACAAACGATAGTCTCGAAGTTTTGCATTAAAAAAATGAAATCACCCGAAAATTGTTTTCAGCTAGACTTATAATTACATTAGTTAGTTTTTTAGGCTAAAAATTTCATTACACATATGTAAGGAAAATTCTCAAGGGTTTTCAATACTTAAATCAAGGGCTAAAAATTCCGCCGTCATTTTGCATTCCCCTTTTTAATTCCTAACCAAAATTTACCATTGGGGCTACAGTTTACGCCGTCAGAGAAGGGGCCTGATCATTTATAATCCTACATGGCCCTAGCGGATAATTTAGGAAATTTCCAAATAAAAAGGAGATACAAGCTGTCGGAAGCAGATTTTTTCCCACAGATGTTGACCCAGGTGTTAAGGGTCTTGTACATATAACTTCATGCTGGCTGACCCTTCAGTTTGTCCTGTCCCTATGATGAAGTGGGAACCCGTCCTCCAACGTTATCTTAATAAAAGTTTTTAGCTAAAACGGTGTCATTTTTATGGCCATGACTGCAACCACCCATCGAGAAGTCCGTCTCATTACATATATACATTTCAGTAAGGAAAAAATATATTTCTATGAAGTGTATCGGGCAATGTTTATTTACTCGAAAGCGAAGATGAGTGTTACAAGTCAGGGAAACATGCATGTCAACATTAGTATTTGAACCAATAAAATTTGATGAAAAACAAAGGACCTAGCTATTCGGTCATTATCCAGTAAGTCATAAACAAGAATTGATTTGCACCCTGGAAAAATAGCCTACTACAGAAGGCAACGTTAAAAAATGAGTTTTAAAATGAACCTAATCGACCAAGTAAGCAATTTACACTTTGGAAGATCAAAAGACTTTCTTACAAAACATCTTTGTATAATGAATAAAATGTTATCTTTTTAGAAAAGATCACAAACTTGGCAGAAAAAAATAGGTTGCAATGCAGATAATTTGCGGTTTTTGTAAAAATTTCCTGGATAGAAAAGCACCGATTTAAAAAGACACAGTGTGAATGGCAAACATAAAAGCATTTTAATGTGTGAAACAGCTACAAAGAGACAATGATGTCGTTTCATTCAAGAGTTTTTGCTTTGCCTGACTAAAGATAGATCTGTTTACGAAGGTATCTGGCATCATTCCAACTGATTTCAGATAACTGCACGTTCGTTATGCATTAACCTCGAAAATTACAGATTTCTAACCTTTCAACCTTGAGAGATGAATAAAAACTTTCTTTTATTCCATTCACAGGTTTTTACTTACATTGATAGGTTCTTAATTGTGAAGATTTCTCGTTATGAAAACTTGAATTCGTATCAAAATTATAGAATAACTTAAAATATTACTCGTATAATATATAAACAGTAAAAAATAAAAATAAAAATTGCAGGAATTTCAAAGAAAATAAAACTAGGTAAAATTTTCTTTTTAAAAATACCCATTTTATTTAAAAACCAACTAAAAACAATAAAATAATATTCTTTCCTCCTACCCAGGAATATTGAAAATATTTTTAAATAAAAGAAAAACGTGGGGCTCTGATAATATATTTCATACATGTATTATGTAAGTATTAAATGTATCAATTTTATTTCAAATATTACCGTTGAATATATATATATATATATATATATATATATATATATATATATATATATATATATATATATATATATATATATATATATATATATATATATATATATATGCATATATATATATGTATGCATGTATATATATGCATATATATATATATATATGTATGTATGTATGTATACATGTATATATATATGCATATATGTATGTATGTATGTATGTATGCATGTATATATATATGCATATATGTATGTATGTATGTATGTATGCATGTATATATATATATATATATATATATGTATATATATGTATGTATATATATGTATATATATATATATATATATATATATATATGTATATGAATATATATATGTATATATATGTATATATATGTATATATATATGTATGTATATATATATATATATATATATATGTATATATATATATATATATATATATATATATGTATATATATATATATATATATATATATATATATATATATATATATATATATATATATATATATATATATATATATATATATATATATATAACAACATTAAAATCCCTTATTTACACATTTTAATATTAATTTAATAACTTCTGTTCATAAATTACAAATTACGTTGGTGTTCGCGCAGTAATTCTGATTCCCACCCCACAGACACGCTATAGACTTAATTCAGCCTCTGTCTGTACTTCTTTAACCAATACTAAAAGCGTTCTGTTTAAGCATGGGTATTTTTTTATCACGTGATCAAATGCCCTTAGTGATTATTCGTAGTCTTTTTCATCTGGGAAATCCCTCATAGTGTGTGAGCACGATGTTCTAAAAGTTCTTGCTTGTTATATTGATTTGATGCATCGTCACCAGTAATAAAATGTGTTGTGCTTTTTGATGAATCTCGCCCATATTTCATGTATTATATATATACGGCAAAAAGTTTAAATATCCCTATTTCCACGAAAGAAAATTGGTTTATTCTCTTTAGTTTTTTAAATAAAAAACCGTTATGATGTTTAAAATATTTTTATTTGATGTCAATCTTTTAAGGAATGTAGCATACATACTGTAAAATTTTCAGCATCAAGGAAAATTGGTTTATTCTCTTTAGTTTTTTAAATAAAAAACCGTTATGATGTTTAAAATATTTTTATTTGATGTCAATCTTTTAAGGAATGTAATAATCAAATTTTCATGCATCACACATACTGTATTATTGAAAGAATTAAATTTTCAAAAGAGTTTTATGGATGGGAGTTTGATACTTCATAGAATTGGGGAGGTTTTGTTTGGAGAGCTACGGTATACTCTTTTACAACACGAGGGCTAATGAGACCGGTACCTACTGCTTAAAGCTGATTTCGAATGGCTACAAACACCCATACCGCAGTGGGATTCGAATCCACGAACTCAAACCAAAATCAGCGTGTCGAAGATCAGCGCTTTAACCATTCGGAAATCGTTCGACGAATCGTGGAGTAGAGGGGTAACTGGTTTATACCCTGAACGGTTTTTCCAAAATCTCCTTTTGCCTCAAGCATGCCACACACTAATCAAGAAAAATTCTTGCCCTTCTGATTTCATTACTCATTGAGCATATCATATTATAGTATTTTCGAAGTTGTTATGTGGAGGGTTAGACACCTGCCCCAGAGTTCGTCACTACTTAAGAATACCATAGTAATGTACCGTTTTAAGAATTAAAAGTGTATGTAAAATTTGAAAGCATTTGTAGGATGGGGACTTAGGGGGGAGCCTGTTGGAAAGTAAACGATTTCTCAACTGAAATGAAGTGATGCTGCCCAAATGTAAAATAAAAACGACTCTGCTACTCTACAGAGCTGCAGTTAGCTTGATTGTAATCGTTCGTGTCGGAATAAAGAATTTTGTTACTTTTCCTTGACTCTGGCAGAATTCTTACAATATTTTTTTACAGAGCCTCTAGTCCCCCTATTCCACCATTGCTTGATCATATCGTAGTATTTCCTTCAGATACTACTGGAGATATAAGTGTATGCAAAATTGTATCTCTATCGTATGATAAGATGAGGCTTAAAATTCGAGAAGAAATTTCGAACCGAAAAGATTTATGAACATCGTAAGTTTGAAGCTTGTTATAAAAAGAAACTAAACTCTCTCGACCTTTTACTCGGTTCCAAATCATGAACCTTATGCTGCACGTGCTGTTTGTTTTGACTCTCCTTGATTCCGATACATCGTAACAGGGTTATTAGACCAAAGGATTAAAATAAGGCAGGGAACTTGGCCTTAATTACTCAAGAATCGGAGTCAAGGTGCGAACAACTCAGCTCTCCTTGTCAACCTAGATGCAGTGTTTCCAGAAGTCTTGTTCCGTTTTTCCGGATGGTAATAGATCGTCTGCGTATTGTTCGAGTATCACGCTGAAAACTTTGATCTGAATATTTCACTATGCAAAATTAACTTTGTTAGAAACGCGCTTTAAATAATTCTTAGATGTAAATGCTGGGGTTATGGGTAATGTCCTTGCTTTCAGAATATTGCCATTTTTTATTTATTAGTTTGGTTTTATTGGTAGAGATGGAAGGTCTTAGTAATGGGGATTAGAGAAAATGAATGATTATTAACAACATCAATGTATGGTATTTAATCTACGATTATCTTTAATCAGTCATGATCTTAATAATTTTATATCTTAAGGTAATAGTGGACTTTAAAAACTAATTCATTTAATCACCAACAACCTTGAAATTTTAATATGTTATTTTAATATGTTAGCCTTGTCTTTTATTTTCTCAATGTTCCGATTCAACATACTTGTTAAAGTTTAGTTTTTAAGACGTACTCTTAGATGAATCAGAAACGGTCGTGATGTTTGGATCGGAGATCTGGCAACGCTATTTTCTGGAATACGCAAAGTTTGTTTGCAGCTATAAATTGAAGACATCTCGTACGGAAGCTCGTACTTTTATTTTTCTCCTTTCCTTTTAAGACTGTTTTTTGTTGGACTGTTGCTCGTCAGTGTGAAGACATGCAGTCGATAAACGATGTTTCTTATGTCAATGTGTCATTTTATTTTTTATTAAATGCTGAAAGTACTGTTTACGTTTTTTGTAAGTCTTCCTAGCCATTCACATTACCAGACTCCACTGAGCGTTATACAGCATTATAGTTTTTTTAAAGCTGTCAAACTCTGTCAAATAATATTTTTATGTAAATGTGGGTAAATTATAGGTAAAGTATTACTGTAAAAATAATTAATTATAAATCGTTTTAAAAATATACTTTAATGGAAAATCTCACATAGCACTTTGTTTGCATATAATAGAGCTTTTTCTAGTTATTTAAAGCAGAGCTGTCCAACTAGCTACCCACGGGCCACATGCTAGCACCGGATTCATTTTTACCGTCCTCCAAGGAAATCAATTGTGTTAAATAATAATTTGAATAAGGATATTTTTCGCGTAGGAGGTTGGGGTCTTTTTTTAATTGATCTTTCCGAATATATATATATATATATATATATATATATATATATATATATATATATTCTTTATATATATTATACATATTATTTATATATACATATACTTATGCACAAATGTTGCATATACACTATATATATGTATGTATACACATATATTATAGTGATAAATTTACTCTAATTATATGATATAATAAATTATATATTAATACTTTATTAGTTTCTAATAATCTGGATATAACACTAGAATATAAAAGTGAAATATGCATAACATGCTTATATGTGTGTGCCTGTGTGCGTGTACGTATGTGTTTGTTTATGAATATATATGTGTGTGTGCGTGTTTAGGAATAGAACTTCCAGACTTAATATCTTTTTCTCTATATTCCATGGTTTTCAGAATCTTTGCAATTGTTGCTTGAATGGAAATGAAAAGAGAGAGAACAAGAAATTAGAAGGATGTGCGAGATTTAGGAAGAGCGAACTAATATATATATATATATATATATATATATATACACACATATATATTATATATATATATATATATATATATATGTGTGTGTGTGTGTGTGTGTGGGTGTAATGAGACTGACTTCTCGATGGGGGGTAGCAGTCATGGCCATAAAAATGACACCGTCTCAGCTAAAGACCTTTATTAAAGTAACTTTGAAGGACGGGTTCCCACTTCATCATAGCGATAAATTAAAGGGTCGGCTAGCATAAAGTTCTATGAACAAGACACGTAACACCTGGATCAACATCTGTGGAAAAATCTCTCTAGAAAAATCTGTCTCCGCTAGCGTGTATCTCCTTTTTATTTGGAAATTTCCTAAAGTGCACTACATGTATTTTATTGGCCAGGCTTTCGCTGAGGGCGTAACCTGTAGCCCCAGTGGTCAATTTAGGTTAGGGGTTAAAAAGGGGAATGGAAAATGACGCGGGAATTTTACCCTTGATTTAAGTGAAAAACGAGAATTTTCCTTACATATAATATATATATATATGTGTGTGTGTGTGTGTGTGTGTATGTATATATATATGTGTGTATGTGTGTGAGTTTGGAGAGAGAACTGCCAGTGTCCATATCTATTTCTCTAAGCTTCATGGTTTTCAGAGTCTCTGCGGTTGTTTCAATGGCTTAACCGACAATGAGAAGAAAGAGAACAAGAAGATAGAAGGTCGTGCGAGATTTAGTTAGTACGACCAACTAATATATGTGCATATGTGTATATATGTGTGTGTGTTTGGTGATAGAACTGCACGAGTCCATATCAATTTCTCCAAGCATTATGGTTTTCTGAGTCTCGCAGTTGTTTAAATGTCTAAATGAAAAGAGAGTGAGAACAAGAAGATAGACGGATGTGAGAGAGAACAAGATGTATAAAGGACGTGAGATCGGCAAACTAAAATGTTTATCCGTTATGATTTTCAGTAAAATTTTGACACATTTTCTTTTATCTTATTTATTGTAAATAAATGTTACTTTGTGCAATGTAACATTAGACATGGCATTTGTTTGCATCATACTAACTCTCCATGCATTTATTTATTTGCCGGTAAACATTCTTGGTAGTATCAAGTAGCAATGTTCTCTCGGTTTTTTCTTCATACGCGTGCAAATTAAAATTAAATTATGATCGGTAAATATGTGTTATATAGATAGATATTCGGAGTAAAAATATTAAACTTTCCATAAAGGGGCGATGTACCGTAAGTTAATCACACCTGGTTTCGAGAATGAAGGAAGCAAGGCTCTCCAAAAATATCCATCTTGCTAATCATTTCCAAAGAGGTGTTGCAAAGGATTGGTTAATTAAACGATTTAAATGATTACGTGAATCCCGCAGCGACGCGTACATTCGGATTTAGATGTTCGGCTAGGGGGAGTCCCTCATTAGCATCTGTAAATAGGACAATTATTCACGAGACAAAAGCTTTGTTGCATTCTGGTAGGGTGGGACGGATGCCATGATGAGTCAGAAGCACGACTGTTGGATTGCGTCACCCGTTTACCCAATTCCACTGTTATTGTTCGAGCAGATGTCACGGAGCGGCGTGTAATCGAATGATATAAGCCTGAAGTCATGTGTAGATCGTGTTAAAACTGAAACACAATTCTTTTGTGAGTAATTCTTACTATCAGTTTTACCGCGAATATGTGGAGACTGTTTCTAGAATTTTGAAGGCGGAACGATACTGAAACCACGAAGTAAATACAGTTTGCACGTTTCCAACCAACGCATTGTTAATTAATTAGTGGAACTAAATATAATGAGTAAGAGGTTAAATCTGATCGCAGTATTTCCTTTTTTTTTTGTTACATCTTTTTCTTTTGTTTTCATTAATTTGTATTAATCCTCTTTCCCATTTGGCTGCCTTTTATTTAATTGTAAATACATGAATAAGTACAAGAAAGCCATGGAAAAGTATTATTTAAACATTTTCCGTAAGTGTCAATTGATTAAAGTAAGCCGCTGTACTTCAGTCGGCAAAGGCATCGAATTCATGTCCAGAAGATTGTAAGTTTGAGGGTCGAGCAGACCAAAAATCCACCGTGTTCATGAATGATGTTGAATTGTCATAAAAAATACTTCTATTGATAAAACATTCGTTTATTTTAATACACATTTGTAATCATTTTTACTGTTACAGTTTAGGACACCCTCTCCCATAGATGCCACATTCACACACAAATTTCTTTTTCTTTCTCGTGGAACATGACAAAAATGCCATCTATTGACGTGAACCTCAACAAATGATAACTGGGACACATAATAGGTTCGACATAGGAAGCGAGAATGCTACTAAAACTGTTAAAGAACCTATATCTTGGACACCTATCTAATAGAATATAAGCGGAAGAGTTTGTCGAAAATATATTGATGTCAGTTAAAAAGCATTGATATAAATCAAAGTTTTAAAAAGAAAAATCTTGATGAAGATGGGGGAAAAAAACTTTTGTTTTGACATTGTTGACATTGTGCAATGACATTACTGATATATGTCGGGTTTTTAATACTATTTTGACTTATTTTATTACGGGTGCATAGAAAATAAAATCTAATGAAATTTTTTTTCAGCTAGACTTATAATTACATTAGTTAGTTTTTTAGGCTAAAATTACAAGATATAAGTTTCAGTAAGGACCAAAATATTGCTATGAAGTGTTATGGAGCAATGTTTATTAATAAAACCAAACTGACAGTTACTGTTATAAAGGGAAACTCATATAAACATTAGTATTTGAACCAATAAAATTTGAGAAAAACAAAGCATCTATTCGGTCAATATAAAGACCAGTAAGACATAAACATATCCATAAGACATAAACAAGAATTGATTACATGGAAAATAACCTATACAGTAAACGTTAAAAAATGAGTTTTAAAAATGAACCTAATCGACCAGGTAAACAAAAAGACAAAAAAACTTTTGTTTTGACATTGTTGACATTGTGCAATGACATTACTGATATATGTCGGGTTTTTAATACTATTTTGACTTAAGTTTTATTAGGGGTGCATAGAAAAATCTCTACGCATGCTCCCTAGGAACGTTCGTGTTAATATCTGTTTAGCAGTAAAAGTACGCAAGCTGTTAAAGAAACTATATTTTAGACATCTGTCTAATAGATTACAAACGAAAGAAAGTGAAATAATTTGTCGGAAATAAATTTATGTCTGTGCAAAAGCCGGAAGTTAGAAAAAGAAAATCTTGGGGAAGGCTAAAATAAAATTTTGTTTTGATATTGCTGATTGCGCCATGACATTTTTTACTTACGTCAGCTTTTCAATACTATTTTGACTTAAGATTTATTAAGGGTTCATAAAAAATTTATACTTAGGTGATGGAACACCTCGGAAAGGCACTGTTTATATATGTCCAACAAGAAAATTACGAGAACAATTAATGAAACTATATCTCAGACCTCTATTTGATGATACAAACTAAAGAAAGCGAAAACATTTGTCAAAAATATATTGATGTCCATTCAAAAGCACTTATATATAAACCGTAGAGTTTAAAGCAAAGTTTAGAAAAGAAAAATATCCTTGAAATTTAACTCAAAATAAAATTTTGTTTTGATATTGCACTATGACATTGCTGATTTGTGTAGGCTTTTTAATTATTATTTGATTTTTAGTAGGGGTGCATAAAAAACCTGTACGGAATAATAAAACTTGTAACTATTAATATCTATTTAACTGGAAAAATACGAGGAGAATTATAGAATTTATATCTTTGACATCTATTTGTTAGGATACAAACAAAAAGATAACGAAGGAGTTTGTAGAAAATATATCGATGTCAGTTCAAAAGCATTGATATAACTGGAAAAATACGTGAAGAATTAAAGAAACTATATCTTCGAAATCTATTTATTATGATACAAGTAATGAATTATAAAAGAATTTGCCGCAATTATATCGATGTCAGTTTAAAAGCATTGATATAAATAGAAAAATACGTGAAGAATTAAAGAAACTATATCTTTGATATCTATTTATTAGAATGCAAATAATAGATTATAAAAGAATTTGTCGCAGTTATATTGATGTCAATTCAAAAGCATTGATATAACTGGAAAAATACTAGAAGAATTAAAGAAACTATATTTTCGACATCTATTTATTAGGATACAAGTAAAAGATAATGATAGAATTTGTCGAAAATGTATTGATGTCAATTCAGAAGCATGGTATAAACCAAAGTTTAAAAAAGAAAAATCTTGATGAAGATTAAGACAACATAAAATTTTGTTTTGAGTTCCTCTTCCTACAAGTTCCTCCTCAAAAGCGAGCCGCGTGTTATCTTATTTTTACGATTCCACACTTAACTGCGTACCAGCAAACCCATGTGACGTGCAGGAGGGGAAATATATGGCCTCGAAAGCGATCTTCTGTCATTCGTGTATACCGACTTGCGGAAGTGGGAACTGTCTGAAAACTCGAGACGAGGTTAAAAATAACATTCATCTTGCAGTTCAGATACGTCACAGAGGGCCATCCATCTTTCATGGTGGTTCAGCTCTGGGGCTCTGAAAAGATAGCATTAACATTTCGATTCTCATTTGATAAACGAGATTAAATTTAAGAGTATTGCATTATTAGTTTCCATAATTTTTCAATATCTAATTCTTTGTAACTTAAGTTTTCAAGAGAAAAGCAGAAACCGCTCGAAATGACAAAAATACACTCCAGCGACGCATTTATAAAAATACAGTGCCCTAGAAATAAACAGGAAACAGAAAAGAATAAATCTCACAGAAATTTGGAACACTGGTTGCTAAAACCGTTGGTGCAGGACAGGCTCTAAAAATTTTGTGACCCCGGAACAAATTTTACAATGTCACCCACTCCCGATAAAAATTTGATACAGAGATATATTTTTGATGGATACAAATTTAATTTTGAGAAACCACTTACTTGCTATAACCTGAAAGTTAATCGTAGCCTAAACAAGAAAACTAAATACAGTGGACTCCGCTTAATGTGACCAGTGTGGGACACCGTGATTTTGATAACAATAAACGATATGCAAAATTAGATAAATTTTAACCCCCCTTTAATTCACAAGTACTGAATTAAATGAAAAAATTCACCTTATATTTATGTACTGCATATTTTTCATTTAAAACATAAGAATTATATACATAATTAAAAAGCTGATCAATTGTTGACTGTCTACAATTTTTTTAAAGAAGCTCATTGATGCATTGTTCGTAATCATAATATTTTTTAAAATCATCGGAGCGGTGTTGCACTCCACGTTTCAACACTTTCAATGCATTTTTCATTTTTCATTTTTCATTTCAGCACTTGTAGGAGGTAGCTCAGTATCAAAAGATTCTTCATCTGATTCATCAGTTCCATCATTCGTCTGTTTTCCTATGACAATCTGACAAACTTCAGATTCTTTTAATGTGGAAGCTCGATCTTTTGTTTTAATGTTAAATCATTTCGCTTTCTGGCTTCCATATTGACAAGCTGCATGTAAGCGAACAAGGCATAAAATGTGAATACGCTCTTTCTCAGTTCCCATAAGAATGTGTTGCCTTCTGCTTATCTTGCAACTACTAACCACCAGCAGGGTGTGCGTATTTCTGAAAAATTCCAGGAACGTGTAATACCATACTCCTTTGTTTATTCTCCATTTCCCTAGATTGAAGAGGAGAATTCTCAGAAATTCAAACAACAGCGGAGGGAAAGAAAAGAACGGGTTCCTTCTGAATACATTGTGAATATTCCTTTGCCAATTAAAATGAGGTTTAAAAACTGATAACATTAACTGATGTAACGATCACATAAAGCGATAACTTTAAAAATGAATAGAGAAAATCGGGACCAAGTGGTTTCGATAACAATAAGCGATTGATAACATTGACCGCGATCACATTAAGCGAAGTACACTGTACCTTTCAAAATAAGTGTTTAAGGATAATCATAAAAGTTTTTTTTGGTCACATAAAATAACGAATGAAGAGCTGCTACCGAAAACCAGCTTCAACATAGATCAAGACATCAAATTAAGAAGATGGAGTTTTACTGGCAGTGTCCTACGAATGGATTCTGAAGACATACCCAGTGTTGCCCTAAACTGGGCACCTGAGGGTAGTCAATAACGTGGTCGTCCTTGACTAACATGGCAACAAATAATGGAAAAAGAGAGAGACGAGGCGGGATGGTATATCAGGACTGAGACAAAGAGAGCTGCAGGAGATAAGGGGAAGAGTTAAATTGAAGGCCTTATATGCTTCTGGGCAAGAAAAGATATGGTGACTGACTTTCTACACTTATTGGCAAAAGAAAGCAAAATTCTTAAAGCAATAGCTTGGTTTGGGGCAAAATCTACAGTTGAAATTAGATTTGAAACTTCAATTGGGCTTTCCACCTTTGCTTGATAAGGTCGAAACTAACACTGTTTCATCTTCCAGATTCAGGTTGCTTTTACACTAGGAAAAAAATGGATAAAATAAATTTGTTTATTTAAATAATTCTATGTGTGTCTCATGTTGAAATTTTCAATTCCGATTGATAAGACAATATATACTTATTAAATATTTCTTCTAGGATCCTAAGAATGCATTAATTTGTTCTAAAAGCTATGATACAGCTCTTTATGCGAAAACTAATTTTGTTTTCGCTTTAATCAGTGAATTACACAACGGTGGGATATGCGGGTTCCAACACCATCCAATGAACCAATAGACTGAAAAATCTATTATTTCTAAATTTTGACCATAAAGTTAAAGTCTCTTCTTATGTATTTGTAATACATTTGATTACTTCTATTATATTCTTTGTTAAATCATAATACAATACGCAGTTGTATTATATTATAATTTGACAAAATGGCGGTAGCTTTATGTTTAAAAATTTATGTCGTGAGTACTTCCTAAAAATCCATACATTAAATAAGTCTGTATATGCCCTTGGATATAATTGATCAAGACTGGTATCCAGATTAATTAAATGATTTATTAATTAATCAACGATTAGCACCAATTGATTATGCTATAAGGTGGCCCGATTTTAAAAATCTTAAGAACAAAAATTTATAAAGAATTAATGGCAATTTGAGCAAATTTAATTGATATATCATTCCATTTTTCATATCAGCTTTCGAATTAATATTAAAATTTCATGGGGATCCTTATAAAATTCTTTCCAAGTGTTAAGGATGCTAGATTGTATATAAATAAAATCTTAATTAATTGAAATAATCTAATAATTTTGAAATACCTTTTTAGGACGAAAATTCCTTTTATTAATTAAAACTTTATAACTTAATATTGAAATTTCTTTTATTTTTAAACGAAAATAGAAAAATATGACAAAAGTCGAATTAGGGTTTCAAGAAAATGAAAATGGCAATGTTCTGTGTGCTTTTGAAAGATTGGAAACGTTTTCTAATAAGGCAATTTGTCGCAAAGTCACGGACTACTATAATGCTTTTCCCATTCATTTTCATGTTTACAACAGCCAATAGACAAACTATGAACTGCCCTTCCTTTTGAAACTAAAGCCAGAACTGTCATAATTTGAGAATTTGCCCTACTGCGTGAAATCGTCTTATTTAAACTCTGGACTAAGTATTTACCATTTTATTCTTCATAATATTTTTCCGCATTGGTTTTAAAACTTAATTTTAACTTTCATCATGTTATTTAAATCTTTTATTTAAATTTAATCCGTTCATTTTAACTGTTTTTTTTTATTCTCATTTGGCAACGATAAAAGGTGTCTACTATTTTAGTCTTCCAGTAAATCGTAGTTATTCCATAGTTTTATTTATTCTGTTAAAGGTATTTTATAATTTTTTTTTCTAAGTGTTGATGAAGGTTATTTAATCAATCGAGATAAAAGTAACAGTTTTAAGATGCCTTTTTTTATCCTATTCATTTCACTTTTTAACCAAAAGTGTAAAAAGACGACAATAATCGAATTTGGATTTCAAAAATTGGAAAAGGCATATGAAATATTTTATTTGCATTCTTTGATTATAAATTAATAGGAATTAATTAATTTTAATGAATTATTTTTTAATCATAGAATAGTAGATAATTTATTGAATTTCTGTTAGAATTTCTTTCTAAACCTTGTCATTTTAACTGTTCCGGTTTTAATGTTCTCATTTTTTTTCTTGTCCGACAAATAAATGAATAAATCTGTTTGTAAATTCTGTAATTGAATAAATGCTTTATCCACAGTATGCGATAATGTAATGAGGATATTCTAATGTATTCACTATTTTTATAAATAAAATTTAAATTAAAAGTTATTAATATAACTTTTTTAAATTTCGGTACTTTCTATTTCGATAGTTGAAGATGTCACTTTTATTTTATAGCTAGTGTATTTTATAGACTCCACATTTCTGATCACGTGATCGTACAGTTTATCTGTTAATTATAAGTTCAACTACGTTATGAAGAACAAATGACTTTTTACATCTATTACTGAAAATGTTGTATCAAATGCATCATATACATTTTTTATAATATCAAAAGTATTTATTTTATGAAAATATTAATTTGGAAAATGTTCTGAAAACTGAAAAAAGTTTTGTGAGCTTACTAAGATATTATGCTATTGGAGGTACAAACGCATTTAATGAAGTTGACGCATTTAAAATGTTGCAGTTTCAAGCGGCAGAAACTCCTTTAGTTTTCTGAAAAAAAAATTACATGACTTTCTTGTATTCCTATAAAATTATACACCTTTTCTATTTTGATTGTATTTTGCGTCCTCAGAATTATAGTTTGAGCATTCAAAAGTTAGTTTCGTTTCTCTAATCAATAGTGTTGTCTTAAGTACTGCCATCTAGTGTCGAAATGCAGCTTTAACATAATTGAGATCTTCCTTACTTAGATATTGTGTTATAAACTGAAATTTTTTATAATAATAATGCTTCCATTACTTTACCAGGAAGAAATTAACAGTAAAATTTATAAATCATTGTCGGCAAATAATAGATTTTTAGTTTGTCTTTTTAAAAATGGACTTTAAGAACAATAATTCAATTTCATATTAATACTTCTTTTGGGAATTTTTTTTAACCTTCAGAAAACCCGATATAATAAAAAATTATTAAACATAAAAGGAGGAACTGGTATTCTATGTCCTAATGGTGGACGAGGGAAATACGGTAATACTTTACCGTTTAGTTTTCACTGCCAATCCATTTACTTCTGTAAGAGAGGGGGGGGGTATGTATCGTGTTGGATTGATTCACTGTAAACAGATTTTAAAGCAATGAGAGTAATGAACCGGAAGACAATTATGAAGACCAATGATGATGATTAATACTTTGATATTTTTTTCTATTGTATTGTGGTAGAATACTGTAAATTAGCGCTAACGAAAGCGTTAATATCCGTTAAATTACAGTTTTTCATTATATAAAGTGCAGACTGCAATCCAAAAGGGAGGTGCACAATTAGATGATATACCAGTTCCTGCCTATAAAATTCCGACATTCATCCTTTTCTTTCTGTTTTACGACATTATGTCCAATTTTTATGTACTAAAAGACTTTGCTTTTAGTAAATCTAACTTTTAGGAACTTGTATATATGTGTAAATATATATATATATATATACATACTAATATATGTGTGTGTGCGTGTATATATATTTATACATACTTATATATATATATGTGTGCGTATATATATATATATATATATATATATATATATATATATATATATATATATATATATATATATATATATATATATATACTCATTTGAAATGTTATATATATATAAATCTATATATATAAAAATGAATTTGTGTGTGTCTGTCTGTCTGTACTCAATAGACTCAAAAACTATCCATCCAATCGCCGTGAAAATTTGGGAAATGTTTAGGTATATCCCTGGGAAGGTTTTTGTAAATTTTCAACGTTCGAAATTCATTCCTTCCCCCTTTTTCGAGCATTTCATGTCATTATTCCAAGCATTATTTTCCCCGGTTAAACGCAAACGATTAAGTTTTTAATTTATCGCATCATATCTAAGGGAAAGAAGCAATGTTTCTAGCAATGTGACGTCATCCCAAGTAATTGTTTTAAACGCAGTTTTCCACGGTTAAAAGCAGGAGATTAAAATGTTCAATTCATCACATAATAAATAGGCGAAAATGATATTTTTCTATCATTATGACGTCATTCATTTAAATATTTCATTTATTCATTTCTTATTTTATATTATTTAAAATCGTCTGCTTAGTATCTATTCGATTTGAACTGAAATTTGAGATATAAAGTGATTCACTTTCATTTCTATGTGACGCAAATTATAGCATTTTTATATGAGAACTAATTTTAAATTTAATTCTTGGTTCATTTTTATGTTACAATGAAATGCATATCAACAATATTCTAAGTACAAAAAGTACAAATTTCAGTGACTCTCATGGCCAAATAAAACCTATCATTTTATATAGTTATCTTCATATTCATATGGTTGTCGATATGAATGTGTGTTTCTGTTTCATACAAAACTATGTGGTTTGTCATAAATTTCCTTAATTTTGGAAAACATTTATTACTACCAACAAAATTAGCACTGTTGCTGTCAAAACCTGTGCTTCCTATTCTATCACGTAATATGGCAAGATCTGTTAACTTTGCTAATCAACGTACAGTAGTAATACAGTAATGCAATTTAGGGTTAAGCTTATATTTTACAATAAAAAAAGTTTGAGCAAATTTAATATAAGACAAATTCGATTATAAAAACTGAATAATGTTATAATACGCTTATGATAGAAATATATAAATATGCCAATGACTCGAACTGAACTGTGACGAATTTAGAGAGTTATTCACGAAAAATAAATCTTTGTTTAAAAGTAATATATTAAGTTCACCGTAGCGAAGCACGGGCAAACTTGCTAGTATTATAATAAAGACTACTTTTGCTTTAACCTTGTGTCTTGTGGTTTTACACATGTATTTCACCTAGGAAATTTCGATTGCACAGACAGTGATCGTAGTTTACATAGGCTTCGATAGTGGGATCGAACTATGACTACGATTATATCTTTTGACTTGTTAGGTGACCTCGTTGCTCTGTGGCATTTTTGAAAATGGCTAAAGTCAACTTTAATGGTGAATTTAAATGTTTCCCGGGTCATCATCTAAGTAAATAAAATTTTTCTTGCCACTGACTGCGTTTCTGTCTTCATTCGTTATTGATTAATATTTATGCGCATATCAAATATATATTATTGTTATTAGTAATTCCTAATAAGGTTATTTTTCTTCTACAGCGGCCCACTGGCATGTATTATGGCTCACCAGCACGCAGCTATGGATCGGTAAGTTTTTATTTGCTGATTTATTGTTGATCTAATGTAGAACAGTGTCATATTCAAATATTTGTGCCTATCGGTTACTGTCAATAATACATTCCTATTCACAAGAAAATAAATTTCCCTCATTTTAAACGTCTTTTAAGCTTTTAGTCCTTAACCAACTTATGCACAATTTCAGGTTTCCCAAAGACGTGGAAAGTCAGGGAATTGCACATTCCCTGACTTTCCTCAGCAAATTCTCCTCAGCCCTGACTTTCCCCAGCAAATTCGCTAAAATGCTGTTTTTTCTATTAAAAAATATTTAATTTTAAATTATTTGTTTGAAATTTTAGTTCGCCCTTTTTTAAATGCAAATAAGAATATTTTACAGACATAAATTTTAAAAAAATGGAAATGATAGCATCTCGTAGAATTTGAGTAAATTTCGGGCTATATTAACTTTTAAAGAATTCTTAAAAAGCCAGCCGGTGAGACAGAATTGTATTTTTCTTATAAGTTAACATTAAGCAAGAAGAGTCTAAAATGGCAGGGCCGAACGATGGCTGAGGGGTTAGAGCGCTGATCTTCGGTACCGGAGTGCGTGGGTTCAAATCTCACTTTGGCGTGGATGTTTGTAGCAGTTCGGAATCGGCTTTAAGTAGTAGGTTCCTATGTTATCTGCTCTCGTGTTGCAAAAAGTAGACCGTAGCTCTCCAAAACAGACCAATATGGCAAGTGCAAAGGCGCTGTAAGGCTATTTGAAAACCGTTTCGAAAATATATTTCTTGATAGTTTTTAAGTAAGAGCGAAGTAGAAAATCTTTAAAAATGGCACTTAAACAGAATGCAATCCGCACTATAGTTTGGTGTTAGCTTGAAGCAGTGTTTCTGTGTACTATTAGCATTTTCGTGCTATTTCTCTTGAGTGTGGCCCTTACGCTGATGCGGCCTTTGTACAAGCTGATAAACAAACTGAAAAAATTAGTGTACTATCGTTTTACCTTTGAACCTATAATATTGCTATCCCTTTGCGCGAACATAGATTATTTTAATTTTGACGAAGCATGGTGTGGTTCGGGAGCACTCGGCACTAATGCTGGTTCGTTTCCGTCTTCCTCTTGCTTCAGTCCTGCTTGTTCTCTATGAATAGATTTTCCACTACGGTGACTGTCCTTTCTCTTAGAATAATATTATGTCCCCTAAAAAAGGCTCTGGTGAGCCAAAAACATTTTGAAGCCTACACGACCTTGGTTGGTTGGTTAGTTGGGAGCACTACGGTCTACTTTTTTGCAACACGAGGGCTAATGAGACCGGGACCTACTGCTTAAGCCGATTCCGAACGGCTACGAACCACACAGTGCCACAGTGGGACTCGAACCCACGAAATCCGGATCCGAAGGTGAGTGCCTTAACCGTTCGGCCATCGTTCGGCTTACACGACCTTGAAACATTATTTAAAAATTAAAATCTAGTTTTTACAGTTATCCGGATTTCATAAAAACAATACTTGCAGGAAAACAAAACTTCAACTCGAACGTTTTCGACGATAGATGAGGAAAAATGAAGAACTCGGGAGCAATAAATGTGAGAAAAATAATATTAGTTCAATGAGTATAAATTTGATATCAAAAGGATCGAATGAACGATGTGGAAAAACGAATAATACTGCATCCATAGATCGAGCTTCCACTGTAATTCATTCCTGTTAAATTATGTTTAAACAAAAATATGTGTGTATACATATACGTAAAATGAATGAAAAAAGGGTTAAAAGTAAAAGTAATGAACACTTTTATTTCTTAATGTCTACAGAGGGAAAAAGGAAAATAATTTTTTTTAACTAGAAAGTCAGACGTATTTTTTGTACTGATAACAAAGAATATCCTTTTCTAATTTCTCTTTTTACCAAGGCTCATTTTTTATATGGATAATTTTCTTCAAACAATTCAAATTCTCGTACGATAATAACATACACAATTATAACATATACATACACAATATCTAATACCCTACACAATATATAATTACAATAATTCTTCAATATTATTCAAAGTAAAGGTTTTTCTGTTTGTATATTTTTTCAAACTTTTATTCATCTTCGTACAAACAATTTTATTCTGAGAGCGGATATCCCCTAAAAATCCGGAGTTCTTTTACTTTTTTTAATGTATTGACATTAGTAAAAATATATAGTCAGTTTTCTATAAAGTATTTATTTGATGCAGTATATTTATCCGCTTATGTGATTATTATTATTATTTGATTTTTCATCATTTGTCAAATCACTACCACTGAGATGTTTTTGAGTACCGTGCTGTTTCTTCTTTCCTCCTTTTCACACCTTGAAATCTTTTATCTTTGATGTTCTTCATCATTCACGGGAACAATGGGACACCTAAAAAAGTGAAGTCGGGTAGTTAAAGCCAATAAGTAATGACAGTATACTTCTAAATACACAAATAACGAAGAAAGCACAGATAATTGCGAGGAGCAGCGTTGTGGTGGTGCAGAAACCAACCTGTAGAACACCACAGTTCTGGCTTTTCATGGATTTTCATTATGGCTCATGTAATCATAAAGACGTATTAGAACTTCTAATGAATA
>CM063509.1:110489180-110541680 GCA_032207245.1 Pardosa pseudoannulata
TCGAAAAGAAAAATAAATATGTGAATAGGCAATCTTAAACAGGGACAATTCTTCTCTATGAAAGATAAATTCTATTGAATTCTGGATATTTTTATTGCTAAGAAATTTTAAAGTTTTGGAGGGAAACAGCTCGTTTTTAGGGAGACCTTAAGTTTCATATATCGTGTCCTTTCTATGTACTCCGCATCTTTTGTGCCCTACAACCCTGTATACACACATATGCATGTATATATCAAATAATCGTTATGAGTTATGTTCAGGGCAGGCAGACGCTGGATTTATTGAGTAAAATATTATCCAATGTTTTGTTGATACATTAAAAATAATAAAAAGCGATTTTCAGGGCTTTATTACTTAATTTTAGAGTTTTAAGAAAATATCATAAATCATAATACTCTTTTACACACTTGGGATACTTAAATAAGTGAGATATAGGTAAATAAGCTTGAAAATTGAGAATATAGGGAAAAAAAGATTTTTTTTTGTTAGTTAACCTTAAACATACCATAACGGGCCAAATGACCGGTAATGTATACGTAAAAAATACGATGGGTTTTGAATTACAATAGAAATAAACAATAGGTATGTATTAAGTGCATAAAATAAATAAATAAAATAAAATAAAATGAAAGAAGTAAAAGAAATAGGTAAGTATTAAGTGTTGGAATGTTTAGTGTTAATAACGTTTTGGAAACTACTGTTTCAAGTTTACATCATGCAATTCGAAAGGTTGTAATAAGTTTTACTTTTTAGCTCTTTTAATCTGGATTTTGGTCTACTATTTATTCAAAATTGCTTTTTTTCATAAGCCTGTTTCAAAAAGGTTTTTCTATATGTTTCATTCATACCTCGAAAAAGTACAAAAATGTGAAGAAAATTTGAAAAAAATATGCACAGAAAAATTTCTGCACTCATGCCTATATCCTTAATTAAACAGACTACAATATGTGGTCATAATTAATCGTTATATATAGGTGTATCTAAAAACTGATTATCGCTGTAGGCAGGTTTCGAAATACGTTACGTAAATAATGAAATCCAAAGAAAATATCTTTATACGACGGTTTATTTGTATTAAAAGTCTCACTGTAATAAAAATATACACAGGAAGATTCCTGCACACGTGTTCACCTCCTTAAAAAGACGGTAATACGTGGTAATCGTTAAATATAGGTGTATTTAACAATTGATTATCGCTGTTACGTAAATAATGAAATCCAAAGAAATTATCGTTATTCGCTGGTTTATTTGTATTATATACAGAAAAATTCCTGCATATGGCTTTACATCCTTATTTAAGTTGACTGTAATACATAGTAATCGTTATATATAGGTGTATTTAACAATTGATTATCACTGTTATGTAAATAATCAATCTTGCCAAGAAAATATCGTTATACGCCGATTTATTTGTATAAAAATCTCACTGTAATAAAAATATACACAGGAAAATTCCTGCACACGTGTTCACATCTTTACGTTAATTGGACTGTAATACGTGGTCATCGTTACATATAGGTGTATTTAACAATTGATTATCGCTATTACGTAAATAATGAAATCCACCGTATCAAAGAAAATGTCGTTATACACCAGTTTGATTAAAAATCTACTTAAGTTTGCTCTAGAGAAATGATTTTTTACAAGCAAATTGACTTGTTTGAACTAATTATTTCATTTGTAGAAAAAGTAGAATTTTTGGTATCATGTAGCAATCAAATTTTAATTTCAAAATAATTTTTTCTTACAGACATATGGATCTTATGGCAGTTATAACAAACCAAACTATACTCCTCCGGCGAAGTATGGTCCCAAGCCATCGTATTCGCACTCGCCATCGAGAGAAAAGTCTCTAGAAAGAAATTCAGGAGGATATACTTCAGATTATGGCAAGTCGGGATACACCTCCGACTATGGCAAGTCTGGATATGCATCCGACAGAAGTCGTGTGGGATACACATCGGATTACAACACCAAACCGTCTTATTCGTCCTACTCAAAACCTTCTTATAACTATGGAAGAAGTGTTAGTAGGCAGAACAGCATTACAGGAACTGATTCTCTCTCCCGCCAAAACAGCATTACTGGCAACGACAGCTTGTCAAGGAAGAGCAGTATTTCCAGCAATGACAGTCTGTCCAGGAGAAACAGCCTAAATCGAAGGGACAGTCTTTATGGCAGTTACAATGTGCTCAATAATTATGGGAGTTACTCGAGATCTCAAAGTAGAGAAGACGTTGCACCTAAAGTAAATGGACTGAGTTCATCCGATTCCAAAAACAGGTTAGTTAACGACTGTTTTTTATATAATGTATACGCCAGGAACATTTAAAATGTTTTTAATTTTAAACAGCTATTTAAGGTAAATATTCTGTGCAGTTCTTTTTATGTGTTTTAAAATTATTTCTTGATTTGGGACTAACTTTACATTATTGTAATTAGGCTTTTAATCTTTTTGAACGTTTTGTTCTAAGATTTACATATTGAAGTGTATTGAAATTTCAAGATCACAGAAAGCTAATAAAATATTTTCCATGTACCTGCTTTGCAAATTTATCATAAATTAAAAGATAAAACATATTTATTTTATATTCTAACTATTTTGAACCTCTAGATAGTAAGAATTTTTACTCTAAAAGCAATTCATTTAGAGTCGAATGTTTCAGTTAATGAATATATTTTACATTGATTCTGAAACAATCACAATAATTTTAGTAAGATTCTACATCTAGCGCAGGGTTATTCAAAAATTTATTGACAAAAATGACTGAGGTATTAAATTGCTTACTTTGGGTCATTTTCAAATATTTTCCTTCTGTATTAAAGAATCGGTAAAAGGATGAAGTAAAACGATTCAGTTGTAATCACATTGCAACGTCCATTTTACGTCGAAAAGAAAAGGGAGTTCCCCGTCTATTAATGATGTACGAATTCATAGTATAGAGGACATAACTGAAGTGTTGAAAGCCATCGCAATATTACTCCTTCGCAGTGGCGAACATGAAAGTTTTGAATTCGAACGCTCAAACTAAGCAACACAGGCAAAATATCTTAGCTGGAAAATTCTAGAGCAAATAGAACTTCTATAAATAGAACTTCTATAAAACAAGTTACTTCAAATTATATAATGCTTTGGCATATTTTAAGTTTAGCTTATTTCGTTGTTGCACGAAATCAAATCTTCCGTGATTCAACAAAGTACCTTACGAGAATGAATACACACCCAGTTTTATGAGAAACACATTAATACAAAAAGTCCAAAAATGTGTGAGGTTAAGTAAAGATTGATGCAACCGGAAGATTTTGAAGTCACTGAAAAGATGCCAAAAGCATAAAACTAGTAAATATTATTTTATTAAAGTTATAAAATAAGGCTTTAAGGCGACAGTGGACCTTTAGAGCAAACTTTTTTTCTTTTAAATGAATTTCCTTTAAGACTGACTATGTTATTAGTTCTATTGATATATAAATATTTTTAAAATGTGAAGGCAAAATATGAATTAATTTTAGAGTTATTAGTTATTAATTGTTTCATAATTAGCTTAATTGAAAATGCTCCAGGTGCATCAATTTTGCATAAAATATTATAAAAAAAATTTTAAGTATACCTTATAGACTTTACAAAAATATGTAGTTGTTTACATAAACATTCATAGAAAATATAAAGAGAAAAAATAATTATTATGAGGATACCCATATTTTGCAGAATAAACTGCTATAGCGGTTAATTAAAATGCATAACTAGCGTATTATATGCTTCAAAACATACCCGTTTCAACTTGACTTTATTTTATAAACTCTAACGTAAATAATACTGGAATTTCAGAAACAATGATCTATTTTCAATGCGCCTGGCGTACTTTAAACATTTCTAATACATGACAATTTTACTTCTGAGTAAACAGCATTTGAAGTTATTATTGCTATACCCATAAGTAATAATAAGCTTATTATACCCATAAGTAATGATAAAATGATGGGAATGAAAAAATTCTTTTCGCTCCGTATTCCTAATGATATATTCTTTCACTATTCACTAAAATCGAAAATTCGAATTTTCGGTCGATTTTAGCCAATTTGAAAGTCTACCATCGCCTTAAATCAAAAAGAGGGTTTAGGAAAGAAAAATAATAGTTTCATTGGAAATTTTTTATTATAATATTAAACATGTACCTAGCTTGATATTTTCTGAAAAATATATCTAAAAAAATTTTTTTGGCGAATTCTGCCATATGGAAGGTCTATTGTTCCCTTAAGCAATATGTCAGATTCATTATCTACCTTTTAACATTAATGCTAGCTCTCCCGAAGAATTCACTCTGTAAACAATGCATCGCAATATATAATGATACATGCCATACAGTAGTTTATGTTATCTCATAATGTAACCTCATCTTTTTATTTCATGAAAGTTAATATTCATATCTTCCTTTATCATTCTCGTATACTATGTACATCCCATTCTCTCCTAAATATCATTTATTGCTTGAACTTCGCAAAATGAGCTTTTTATCGGCAGTTGAGAATTCTTTCCTTTTGAGCAGGCTGGATTGCAAAGCGCCGGCTGATTTCACGTCTGAGGAATCATCCTCAGAGGAGGAGGAGACCGAGTCCGAGGAGGATTCCTCGGATTTGGAGGATGGCGAGGTGTTCATCGTCACTCGTGGCACCTCACCCGAGAAGGACAGTAGCGCTACTACGAATGGAACATCCAAGAAAAGCAAGACTATTGCCATCACGAAGAAGGATAAGAAGCAGATCAATGTAAGTGAAGGCTAGTTTCTGACAAACAACAGATTATTGATGGAGTAGTTGCGCAATGTCTATTCGAGTTCTAATGTATATTCAAAAACAGGATTTGAATTACAGGATAAAGATGGGGATGTACAATGTCTTTTACAATATTTAATGTATGTGTTATATATAAACAATTTAAGAGTCTACACAAGCGACTATCTTACATTCTAACTATATATGTTCGTTCCCCAATATTCCTCCCAAATCAAATTTTTGTACCCAATATCTGAATATCAATGACACATTAATATAAGCATTCATAGATTCAGTTGTTTTGTGTTTGCAACTTTAAATAAAATATAATTTTGTAAGTAAAGTAGAATTCCGTTTTTGCTTTTACAAAGTGTTTTATTTTTATTTTTAAAGGCCTCAAGGCAAATATCTCAAAGCAGATTTCGTATGAATTATTAATACAGAAATTGATTTTAGTAGCTAAAAATATTATGTTAAAATGTTTTTTTTTATTTATTTATTTTTGTATTAAAATTCTGACAATTGTAAGTTAATTAAAAATCAATCAACATCAATAATGAAAAAAAGGGAGGGGGGATCCACATAAGCAGTCTACTATCTCAGTGTAATTTTTAAAGTTCACGAGATTACTTAGTAGTTAATAATAAATACCAGATTCAAGGTGTCTGAAACATGTTCCTGTATATGAAAAGAACGAATGAATGTATGAAATTTCCTGACAGACATCATGGACAGTTTACATTCCCAAAACTCACCTGATCTTAGGTTAGGGATGCAGATTTTAACTGTCTCAAAATGTTAGTCACTGTTTTTTAGTCGAAATAACCTTCAAGCAGTTGTCCTAGTTTAATTAATTCCTTTGGAGGAAAATGTTAACTGCATCTATCTTAACAAGCCCAATAAATTAATACAGCTATCATTGGACGATGACTGAATAGTTAGGACAACGACGTCAGTTTGAATACAACTCTGGTACGGTAGAGTGACATTCGAAATCGGTTTTAAGTTGTTTCCAAACAAAGTGTAGTTGCAGAAGTTACAAACATTAAAGTTCAACAAAATATTTCTCATATTGAAAAATTAATTGTTTTACTAACTTAAAAAGTAATTTTAGATTTGTTGTCTTTTCTCGATATACTTTTTGACACGCAATTTCTTAACCCCTTCCGGTAAAATGACGAGTCTAGCTCGTCATTGGTTTTTCATTTCATACCGCACAATGACGAGCTACACTCGTCATGCGACTAAAGTTAATATTAAATATGATAATTAATTTAGTTTATAATTTCTAGTATACTGAATTTAGCAAGACTTTTGTTATTTGGGGAAATACCAGGTCACTATTACATATTGTTTATTTAGAATTTCTTGATACAAGTCACTGCCAAATTGACGAGTCAGAATAAAAGAAAACCTACTAAGAAATGCCGTGTGTGTTACAAGAATCAAATTATAAGTGAGACTCCCTAGCGGTGTAAATAATTCAGTATTCCTATGCACTTTGCTTTGAAAAGTACCACTATCTTGAAGACTATTATCTGTATACCTAATTAATGTTTTGCTTTGATATTTTCTTAATTATACCTTTTCTGATATTATTTAACACTATGTAAAAAGTGGATTTTAATTAGGAATATGTAAGAATTGTAAAATAAAACAAGTTTTTTAAATAAAAAATAAATGGTTACTTCACGCACAGTTTTTCATTATTAAATCGTACCGGAAGGGTTAATATTGATTTAAAAGTAATGTTTCCTCAAAAATCTCATCAATTTTTTTAACAGATTTTTTTTTTCTTGATCAGATATTTCCATTAATCAACACAGTTGAAAATTCCTGTCAAGTTGTGCCTGAAGACATACCTGCCAAAAGGCAAAGATTCATTTCGTCTCGTCCCACGAGTTTGTATGTCAGTAAATACTACCCAAGTACGAGCCGATACACCTCGTCGACGCCAATGACGAGGTCTTATAGTACAGATAGAAAAAGTCCTGAGAAGACTTCTCCAACTTCCCCATCAACTACAGTATCATCGTCTTCATCAGTTTCATCATCAACACCAACAACTGTAGTTAGTGCTCCAGTACCAATACCAGCAAAGCAGCAACTGGCGGTGGAAGAACCTCCATCTGCTGGAGGATTTTCTAGGGATGCCTCACCAAATGAAAGGCAGACTGATGAACCAAACAAAGTAAATCCTTTTAATAACACTTCTGTCTTTTATAAGCTTTGTATCAGTAGCGTTATATTCTTATATTTTTCTCAGCTGTATACCATAGTTTATTTGAAGTAGCTAATTTGCTTGGACCTTGAAGTCAAACTAGAGGTAAACATAATGAGAAGATTTGCTTTCCTTTCTTGCTTCAGATAATATTTCTGAAGTGGATTTCATTTGGCCCAACTTTCGATTAAATAATATTTTTACATTCAGTAAATATTCCTCAAATAATTAGATAATGGATACGTATATTGTTATTAAAGAATATGTCGATAAGCACACCACTTTTTCAGTTGAAAATATATAACCTCACCATTAATGTTTTACATTGAATCAAATATTATTTTTTTCATCTTGAACATGAGAAATATTCGTCAATGGCTATATATTTTTAAAGTTTCTACTTTTACGACAAATGATGTTTTCACGAATGTAACTGTTTGTCTCATAATCGTTTTGTGTTCACTTACAGTGCTCTCATGAACATACGCATCAGGTACAGCATTTTTTTCCCCAAACCAAATCACTTCTGTAAATTTCCCTGCATTCCATTTTTATAAAAGATACTTACATTAGTAATTAGTACTTGACATGATCACTAATTTGCTTAATACTGTGAGATAATAATAATCGATTAGCTACTTAATATATACAGATGGCTTTCAAGAAAAACTTACTAAGTCTGCAAATTAATTATGAGATGATAAAAAGATAAGTATATTCAACATCATTATTACTAATTAATGTTTGCCAGCTATTTCATGTTGTCAGAAACTGGTCATCAAAAGAACAGGAAAATCCGTAAAAATAAAATACTTATCAGTTTTATAAAGAGCTACAAACTGTAATTACCTGTATCATCAGCATTTAAGCTATAGTCATTAATTCTGAAATTGATATAGAGCCAATTACAATTTGTGAGACATTATAAAAAATAGTAACTATTATTTTACGCATTTGTAACTGTAACAGCAGGTTTCTTCTTCTTCAATGGCTCACCAGCCAAGGATGGGCTATGGCCTTCCGCAGAATCGTTCCAGGCGTCTCTTTTCTCGGATAGACTCTTCCAGTTTTTGATTTTTAGGATCTTTAAGTCTATTTCAAGGCAGTCAATCACCGAATTTTTGGTCTTCCCCTTTTACGAACTCCCAATGGTTTGGCCTCGAAGATCCTTTTGTGTGGTTCGGTCGTCATTGATTCTAATCACGTCTCCTGCCCATTTCAAACGTTGAATAGAAATGAATTTTAGTATGTCTGGCTCCTTAAAAATCTTATAGATTTCGAAATTTGTTCTTCTCTTCCATGTGTCGTTGCATTTCAAACCTCCTAAAATGCTGCGGAGTACTTTTCTTTCGAAAACAGCCAGAGTCTCTTTGTTTCTTTCAGTTAATGCCCATGTTTCAGCAGCGTATGAGAGGATTGGTCGAATTAGTGTCTTATAAAGCAATAACTTTGTTCTTCTGTTTATGAGATTAGATTTGAGATATTTGTGGATACCAAAAAAACACCTGGTAGCGGCAGAAACTCTGTTGTGAACTTCCGGCTCAGTATCATTGGTAACACTTAGTTTGGAACCTAAATAGGTAAAGAACAGCAGGTTTACTAACATTTTTATAACTGATTAATGCTATGATATAGTTGCCAAGTAGTTATTATTAATGAAGAGCTTCTACTTACCTATGAATCCCCTCTAAATCAATTTTTGTACTTATTGAGTTTTGTTTGAATGCCGACGATAAATCAATTTTAGACAGTGACATTTGTATGAATGCTGATGGTATATTGTACCTTACTATCTATTTATAAACATATTTGTAAACTCGTAATGACAGAATAATTAAATTTCTCGCTAACTTTTATTGATAAGGATTTCCGCAAGTCCGTGCTGAACATGAATGTGGACGATAGTCTTCGGGACGAGTACGGACGTCGCCAGGAAGAGATGCGACGCCACAGGAGGCGACATGGCAATAATTTAGCGCCGAACGAAAGGAGAGAGTCCTCGTCTGGATCACCTAGTAGCTCCTCCGAGGAAGACGAAGAAGAGGAGACTAGGAGAGTCATAAAGAAGTCCCCTTCGAGGACTGGTAAGAAAAAAAACCTTTAGTGATAGCAACAATAGTTATTCAAAACAATAATATTCAATAGAAAACTTAAGATATTTTCTGTGCCTTTAATAGTTAAAAATAGTTATACGTAAAATGGAGACTACTTTCAGTCGTCCCCATTATATTCTTCTCCAAAAATGTCCTCAAATTATAGTACTAAACTTTAATTCAGAAGTTTACAAGTTTTTTCCTCTATCCCACTCCTCTTTAGTTAAAAGCAAATTGCCTCCTATTCTTGAAATCAGTCAATGTGGCATCCAATAATTTCTAACTTTTAGGACCGATGATAGCCAAATAGTCAGGGCTCTTTGGAATTTTTGAATGATCGAGTTTTAAATCCACTGCTGGCAGGGATGATCGTAGCCATTGGGAATCAGCTTTAAGCAGTACTTCCCGATCTCATTAATCCTCGTGTAGCAACATAACAACATAGAACTCCAAGCCAAACCAAATGCAACTTTTAGGATCATATTCCACCCTTTCAAACATTAGTTCGATTATGTTACGCTGATGCGGAACCGAACAGATGGTGTGACGCCTTCAATGTTCCTGACTCAAGAGGTAGCTTGAAGAAGGATCACAGAAATAACAGAATTAGAAATTACTTTTATTTCTTTAAATACTGGAGAAAAAAAAGGGATTCTAATATTCCAAAACGTTTCGAAATGTAAAGGATGTTTGTTTGGATAGTATATCCACGATGATCGCAGTCGTAAAAAAGAATTATATATTCTCACACGATGGGAAGGCCTTTCCAGGGTGCAACTCGAACCCAAACTATCCCCCATTCGGTTTCCGAGACCGTGCTGTTCCTTATGAGTGGACCTTACGAATCTCCCAAACGTAATTTCTAAAAAGCTGGCTCCAGTCAAAAGTCGCGGAAGCCTCCACGAGGTCAAAACACCTACGTAAAAAATGCCGAAAAGCCCCGAGTCTCACAGGATCTCACATGACCTTAAATATTATTTAAAAGACAAAGCAAACACTAACTAGGCAAATTATTTTAACTCCCTTGACACCACTAATAACTCCATTTGGAAAGCGGCTAATAAATTCAGCAAAAGAACAACAGAAAGCCCCGAGTCGCAAAATTCTAGGCTTTTTATACCTTGGGGTCAGTTACGTCCCATTTACCATAGAACTCCAGTTAAGGTTACAGCTGAACAAAGCGTTAGTGTTCTGAACCCAGGAGTCTTCACAGTGGAAAAGAAACCGGATTTTGTGAAAATAAGGTAAATAAAGAAAAAAAAATACTTAAATGGTTCTTTTAGCCACTAAAAGATTATTCCGTAGTTCTCTATTTGATTTACTTACCAGTGGTAAATTGTTTTTAAGTCATATTACAAGGGTTCAATGTGCTGCCCATCATTCATGAACACAACCGTGAGACAAGACACCAGACTTTTTAACTTTTCCCAGCAGTAAGCAACATTTCTTGGTGCAATTTAGGTATATGTTAGGAGAACGGCATTTCTACCTTGTACTTAACGATAACGGCTGCGTGCGGTACTAAAATGACTTTCTGAATTAAGTACATTATTGCTGTGCATACAGATTAACTATCAATACCTGATGCCACTTCTTTTATTCATAGTTGGCTTTGTATAATCCGAAATCCCAAACTAGACAACATCACATTTCGGTTTCCAACAGTACTATTATTGAAACATTTTTTTTTTTTTGATTTCGTCTTACAAAATCCACCCTTTTTCTCATTCGTCTGGTTTAATCAATCTTCATTTGTTTTCTAATTAATACTTTTCAAAATATTTCTCTATACTTTTGGATCATCCTGTATGTAATTATTAGTAACTGATTAATGTAAGTGTAAAATATTTTGACTCTAATATTTCCCCTTTACATTATATTTTGTGATTGGTTACTATAGTTCTAGTTGTGATTATTATATTATTTATGTTTTCTAAAAGTTTGTGTTTCAAAAAATGGCAACGTTATTATTTTTTGGGAGTTTAGAATTTTTTTTCTGAAGTTGATGTTATAATAAAAATGGTGTTTATTTGTCGGTAAAAGAGTTTTTTTATTTAGAGTAAAAAGAGAGTGATTTGTTTTAACAGTTAGTAAATATCTAATGATATATGTTACATTAATTAGGTGTTTTATCGAAGTGCAACTCTCGTTCCAAATTGGAAACTGGTGTGAAAAAAAGCACCTCTCACGCGCGAGTGCAAAGGAGATGCCGAGATGATGTAGCATCTGAAGTAAAGCCAGCGGTAGACGAGTCTTCTTCTGGCACAACTACCTCTTCCTCTTCTTCAGATGAAGAGGATAACAGGTGAGATTTAATTTTGTAGACTTTTTTTTGCTCACAGAAAATGTATTTTTTAAAGCTTAAAAATCTTTAAAAAGAGTGTAAATCTTGTTTTGTAATCACTAGCATATAGCCCGTCATATGACGGGATCAGTAAAATTTTTAATTTTCCAGAATTGTAAAGTACCCTATGAGGCAAGTAAAAAATGGTTTGTTTTTTGGCTGAGAATTATCTGGTACAAGCTCAATAATTTGTTTTTCTTTACTGACCGCATGTTAGTTGCCAATTTTAATTTATCTTGTCATATTACGTGATAGGATGAACAGCAGAGGTTTTAATATTGACAGTGATTATTTGGCGGTATATATGAATGATGTCCAAAATTTAGCGAATCGATTGCAAACCGTGTAGTTATGTATAAAAAACAAACACACAAACTTCTTAATTTCCAAAGATAAATGCTAGATATTTATTAGTCCGTATAGCAGACTCCTAGATTTTTATGAAAAGAATTTGTTGTGAATACCGATAAAAAATTTTCATTGTAACAAAAAATAATCAATGATTACACTTAAAATTACCACATATGTATCTAATCTATTATTTAAGCCAAATCTAAAAGAAAATTATTTACGTCATATCTAAGTTCAGTGATAAAGCGTATGAAAATAATTCAGACGACATTTAAATAATTTAAAATAAGAAATGATTAAATGAGATGATTAAAGGAATGACGTCATAATGCTAGAAAAAATATTATTTTCATCTACTTATAATGTCATACTGTCAGGAAAATTATTACCGTCTGTATATCACATACGACTATATAGATCAAAATTCAACTGAATGTATTTTCGTAAGTTACAAAATACATAATTAAATACTGTGAAATTATTAAAGATCTTTTAATTACTAAATAATTCTCTTTTACCTAAGCTTACTATTTTTTGTTAAAAAAGAAATGTGGTTCCTATTATATGGATCCTATGGGTGCAACCTATTATATCATAATAGGTTGCACCCATTTTGTTTTATAAATATGCGAATTGGAAACTAGTACCACTCTAACGTCTTCAAAAATATACATCATGACAAAAATTATGTGTATTTCTAAATATTCTCATCTACAGCTTAATCGCTTGTCGCATATCAAGTATTATTGGATTTAGATACTCTTAAAATCTCACAAATAATGAAGTCTTAACTGCATGTTGCTAATATTTATTTCTATGATTTAGATTTGAAATTATCCTATACTCCCCTAGAACAGAATACATATTAATTGGATAGAATACATTTTCAAAGTATAGCTACAGCTGACAAGCTACAGCTAATTGACAAGCTACAGCTTGTCAATTTACAGACTTTTCTTTTGCCGGCATTTCAGTAAATGAAAATCTAGATTCCGGTTTTCTGATAACTTACCGGTAATTTTTTTATATAATATAATTTTTTCATAAAATAGCATGAAAAGGGAGTAACATGTACTAAATACATAGAAAGCGGCCTCGAGCCACTATGCTTCCCTAAAAACATTTTATATTCCAAATTTTCTAAGTTTTTCGAAATTATCTACTTGCCCCGCTCGGATATCCATTAATCCTCTTGTTTCATTCTTGCTTTCCCCTATCATTTTAAACTTTCTTTTTTTATCTTATTATTTATTTATATATAAAAATATAAAATAAAAAACCTCAAAAAATTATTAAAATTTTATAAAATTGATGCTTGCATCTCCATAAACATCTCTCTATCCTTTTTAAACTTCCTACTCTTTTTAAATCCTTTAATACTTTACCCAATTTACTATTATATCCTACTATCTAGGGACAAATTGTTTTTAACCTTTAATGTAATTTATTATTTATATAATTGCATAACCTTTAATGTAACTCCCAATTCCTGATGCTCATCCTGAATGAATTTCACCTTCACGACGGGGGATACGGCTTTGAGCTAAGTCGCCCTGTGCAATCTGCAACTAAATACATAGAATACTTTTTGATAAAATACTGAATAGTAATTAGTGTAAAATGCAAATATTTAAACCTCTACAAAGTATTCATTAATGAAATTAATATATTCACTAATCAATTTTTTAGAATTTTAATTAAAGATCAAAAACGATATAATTTAAACATAATCACGGAAAAATAATGTAGATGTAATAGGAAGTTTTATGGTTCAACACTAAATAAAAATATGTTTATAAAATGATTAGTTTGTCCAAAGTTTTATCACCTACTAAAGATGTAATTTTGGTACAAAAGATTCCAGCTGTTGAAAATATCCTTTCATTCTGACATGCTTTTGGAGGGTTTTCTATGCTACGAATATTATACACAAAAATTTCGGATAGAAATTTTCTATTTTGGAATTACCGGTAAAAATTTTAACTCACCAGTTAATATTTTCCGCAAAATTTTCAATTTATTGGTAGACTGGTTTGCAAAAAGCAAAATTTAGCATTATATTTAGTTATAATAAATTGCCAAATTTAACATTATATTAGTAATACAGACATGCCAACTACTCCGGATTCTCCAGTGCAGCTCCGGAAAAATGAGAAAATTTGATAACTTCGAAAAAGCTTTTCAGATTTCTCCAGAAAATAATAAAATTTTTGAACAGCTAAAAGATCAAAATTCAGCAATTAAATGCAAAGTTTTGCAAAAAATAATGCTGAATATTACTCTTTTCACACTATAATGCTGCATGTTAAATGTTTTCAGTATTGTGCGAAAAAAAACCAAACTGAATTTAGGTCAAATTTGATTAGACAAATTTTGGAATCCGTGATGATAGAAAAATAGAAATATTTTAATCCGGGTCAATGTTGCTATAAGAAACAGTGTTCTGAAAAATAAGTTGTAATTTTTTTTCGTACTTAAAAATTTCTAAATTTCTAAATTTTAACTGTGTAAATATTTTAAATTTCATTTTAATTTCGAAAGCAATAATATATGTACTTATGTATAATCTGCAATTAGCATGTTAAAATTTCAAACCACGCTGTTGCTCCGGACACAAGTGCCTGAATGTTGGCATGTCTGGTATTACGTATCCTAAGAGAAGAAGATACTCTCTGCCAACTGTTTCATGTTGCAATTGGGTGAAAGTCTATGTGGTTGATTTTCACCCTACTGTAGCTTGAAACAGTCGTATGAAAGAGTTGTCTCTGGGTATCACTTTATGCTGCGGTATCAAAGACACAATATCGAAAGACAAGACTCTTTAGATAAACAATTTTACTTATCAATATTACGACTGAGTTTAATCTCTTAACCCATAGTTTCCTAGCTGAAATAGTTCTACAAATTACTAAACAGTGTTTTTTCAAATATTCTCCATGTATTTTTTTTTTATTTTATGAATAAATATAATTTTTTTTAGTTCGAAAAAAGACAATTCTGATGAGTAAAGATTGATGTTACATTTACCTAAGCAATCTTTCTCCTATGTGATTTCTAGATATAAATGAATTTCTCTCTGTAGAAAGGAATTTAATCATTATATATCAATTAAAGACGAAATACAGTGGACTCCGCTTAATGTGATCGCAGTTAATGTTATCCATCTTTAATTGCTATCGAAATCACTTGGCCCCGATTTCTTCTATTCATTTGTATGTTAATATTATCGCTTTATGTGATCGTTACATCGGTTAATGGGATCACTTTTCGAACCTCATTTTAACTGGCAAAGGAATATTCACAATGTATTCAGAAGGAACCCATCCTTTCCCTTCACTGTTGTTTGAATTTCCTAGAATTCTCCTTCTTCCACCTAGAGAAATGGGAAATGAACAAAAAAGTAGGAAATTACACGTCATCGGAATTTTGCTTGCTTACATGCAGCTTGCGCTATGGAAGCCAGAAAACGAAACGATTTAACATTAAAACAATCAAAATTTTAATGTCGTTATCACAGGTTATGAAAAATGAGTCAGTGCAACATTTCTCAGTCGCTAATGTGCAAAAGTTTGAAAACTCGTGATGACCTTACTAGAAGAAATAAAGAAAATGAAAATAAGGAGACACATTCCAGTTACTTCCACAATAACGGAATCTGAAGTCTGTCACATTGTCATAAAAAATAGACGAATGATGGAACTGGCGAGTCAGATGAATAATCTCTGGATATCAAGCCACCTCCTATAAGTGCTGAAATGAGAAATGCATTGAAAGTGTTGAAACGTGGAGTACAACACCGGTCCGGTGACTTTAAAAAACATTATGATTACGAACAATTTATCAATGAGCTTCTTAGAAAAAATTGTAGACAGTCAACAAATGATCATTTTTTAAATTATGTATACAATTCTTATGTGTTAAAGGATAATATACGGTACATAAATATAAGGTGTGAATTAAAGAGGGGGGTAAATTTATCTAATTTTGCATATCGTTTATTGTTATCAATCGGTTATTGTTATCAAAATCACGGTGTCCCAAACTGATCACATTAAGCGGAATCCACTGTACTTATTTAAATTTTATTGAAATGTCAAGTAAAATTAAAAAAATTGGATAAACTCAACACTTTTAATTGCATGCAACTCATTAATAGGCATAATTAATCGATTTTATATATTTTTCAAACTTAACTGGTGCATTACAAAATTACAATAACGAATAACACTTTCCCGTGTTATTCAATCATTTCCGCGTTCTTTATTTACCCCGAACACAGTCTGTTTACATTTATTTTATTACTTCATCCCCTCGCCGATTTTTTTTTCTCTTGATTCATTTTCTTTGCGGATTTCAGTGCCATATTCCTGTCGGCACCATTTGCCGACTGCAAGTTACTAAAACTGTTTTCATTGCTTTTCTTCTTTACAACTTTTTGGCAAATTTTGTCGTCCTCAAATTTCTCTTTCCTCTCTTCATATTTTTTCCACATATTTAGCTTTGATGGCTAAAATCCAATTTAATTTTACTCTTTTGGGTTTATTAAACTTTTAGGTTTTATGGACCATATGCATTTCATTTTCAAAATTTAAATGTGATTTTCTGAGTACGAATCTATAAATCTTCTCTCTATATAAAATCAAACTTGTGTCTGTCTGTACTCGATAAACTCAAAAACTATACATCCAATCGTCGTGAAAATTTGGGAAATTATTAGGTATACCCCTAGGAAGATTTTTGAAAATTTTTAACGTTCGATATCCCTTTCTTCCCCCTTTTTCGAGCGTTTCATTGCATTATTCTAAGCATTATTTTCCCCCGTTAAACGCAAACAATTAACTTTTTAATTTATTGCATCATAACTAAGTGAAAAAAGCAATAATTTTAGCAATGGGACGTCATCCCATGTAATTGTTTTAAGCACAGTTTTCCTCGGTTAAAAGCAGAAGAATAAAATTTTGAATTTATCACATAATAAATAGGCGAAAACGGTATTTTTTTTTATCTTTATGACGTCATTCCTTTAAATATCTCATTTATCCATTTCATATTTTATATTATTTAAACATCGCCTGCGTAGTATTAATTCTATTTGACCCGGAAATTTAGATATAAAGTGATTCACTTTCATTTCTATGTCACTCAAATTATAGCATTTTTATATAAGAACTAATTTTAAATTTAATTCTTGGTTAATTTTTACGTTACAATGAAATGTTTATCAACAATATTCTAACAACAAAAAGTACAAATTTCAATGACTCTCATGGGCAAATAAAAAACCTATCATTTTATATAGTTATCTTTACATTCATATGGTTGTCAATATGAATGTGTGTTTCTGTTTCTTACAAAACCATGCGGTTTGTCATAAACTTCCTTAATTTTGGACAACATTTGAATAATACCAATAAATTCGCACTGTTGTTGTCAAAACCTCTGCTTCCTATTCTACCGCGTAATATGGCAAGATCTATTAACGTTGCTAATCAACGTACAGTAGTAATACAGTAATGTAATTTAGGGTTAAACTTATATTTTACCATAAAAAAAGTTTGAGCAAATTTAATATAAGACACAAATTCGAGGCAGATTTAATCGCTAGCATATAAAACATATTTTGTTATTTTTATTTATTGATATTAAGAACAGTTTTCATTTCTATGTTTATTTCATACAAATCTACCTGATAAGTCATGGAGTAACTAACTTTGGACTTCAATCCTTGATGCCGACAAATGAACATATTCGATATTTAATACATCTTCTGCCCACCCTATCATGTGACGAGATAATATAACAAGATAATATAAAAAGTTTTTTCATATAGTAGGCTGTTATTGTATAGAGTACCTCAAAATAGTTTATTGGGTTCAAAAGTAACATATTAAGTTCACTGTAGCGAAGGACGGGCATACTTTCTAGTTTAAAATAAACGTAATGTTGTCGACTAAATAGCTAGATGCGATTTTATATTTCACTATTTTTGCAGCCCTTTTTTGTTAATTCTTTGAGGACAGTAATTAAATATTTGGATCATAATATAATTCACTTTGTAGACAAAGCCCGTGGCTCAGCTAATGAGTAAGAAGACTCTAGCCACGGCTAGCACCTAAGGAGAGAGCTTTTTGAGGACAGTAACAACTTAAAAATTTTGTTCTAAGTTGCGTACACAAGAGGAGGGCTTGAACCTCCCCCCCTCTCTCTCTCTTAAACCCATAAGCGAAATGTTCGACTTCACCAAGGATAAAAACCTATTTAAGAAACGCAATAGAGAATTAACGTCTTTTTAGTAATGTTAAATGTTTTTAGAGATATTGAAGTTAACATCTGTGGTGTAATCGATGAATTTCTATGTAAACAAACAGAAAAAAACTAAGTTTTGAAACCCTTTTTATCATTTCGTCAATATAAATTTACTAATAATTTTTAGTTAATGAAATTAATAATTTTTAGTTAATGAAATCACAAATATAATTACTTTGAAAGTGGTGTAAGTTCCCCTTCTGTAAAAAATATAATATTTAGTTCAAAAGCTATTCTACTTAATTAAACTACTCTCTTTTAACCCTTTTAACGCTTACAAAATGTAAAACTAAGCACATTATAAACTTGATTCAATTTAATACAGGCATGCCCAACCAGCAGCCCATTTAAAAACTTTTTGCGGCCCAATTGAAGTTTTCAATTGTCTATATAGTTTTAGTCATTTTGACTATATATAGTTGAAACATAGAATTTTAGTTGTTAATGTTTGCAATAATATCACATATTATGTACGTTAAGACTTGATAGTAACCAAAGTAAACCTGGTCTTTGAGTAGAGTTGGACATGTCATGTTGAAATTTGAGTGTTCTACAATATTCTGTCAACCGGCCATTACTTATGCAACCAGCTGACTCATGTTATGTGCACATGCTCTGTCCGACCTTTGTAACAAAACTTCAGCTTTATAAAAATCAATTACGGTTAAATAATTTGATTCATTTACTATTATTAAATGACTATAAAAGTGACCATACAAATTTCTTTAAATATTCTACTGTAATCACAAAAGTACTTAAAGAATTCAAAACTAGATTCTCATACATGCAAAAGTTTGAGGAAACCTTTAAAATATTCTTAGCTCCATTTTATGTAGAGGTTGAATCAGCGCCTCCAAATTTACAAATGGAGTTAATAGAATTGCAATCAAACATTGAGCTAAAAAGCCTCTACGAAGGGAATAAGATTGAGTATTATCAAAAATATATAGCCGAAGATAAATTTCCAAATTTAAAGACGATTGGCAATGTGCATTATATCAGCATTTGGAACTACTTATATCTGCGAATCATTTTTTTTCTAAATTAAACCTGGTAAAAACAAAGTGTCGCAGCAATTTGTATGATAAAAACATGAGCAATCAGCTACAATGAGTGTCGACTTCATTATCCGCTGATATTAAAAATATCTCTATCAAAATACAAAAACAAATCTCACATTGATTTTAAAATAATACATGTGGTAGTGCTTGTGAATAAACTACAATATATATTTATAGTATATATATAATAATAATATTTTAACCTTCATGATTAGGGAGGAAGGTAAGGTGTTGGGGGGATTATAAATACAGAATAGTTAATGTTTATTGTCGTTGTAGTTATGATATATGTATAACGCAACTTTTATGTACAGTCGCAGCTAGCACTATAAAAATGCATATTTGTAATATTGCACGATAATAAAATATTTTGAGTAATTTGTAGTTTTATTTTTATATGTGCTGCTTACCTCAGTTCAGTAAATTGTTTTTTTTTTTTTTTGGTCCACCAACTGATTTGGGTTGGGCACCCCTGATTGAATATTAAAAAAATATAAAATGAGCGCATTAGCATATACCAATATTTTTCATACCTTCGTAATACAAACCCATAAATACCTCTATGTAATATAAAACGGACTTACACCATTTCAAAGAAAACGGGTGTGTGATATATATATATATATATATATATATATATATATATATATATATATATATATATATATATATATACATATACACATATGTTATATTTCTGTTATTTTACGTCAACTAACAAGAGTAGTAGTTGTTAAAAGTAGTCACATGAGGAATTTCTAATATTGATAGCATTTATTTCACGGATTTGGTGATTCTATTTTTAAAATTTGTATAAAGGAAAATATTTCTCTTTCACTTATGAAAGATTATAGATTTGAAAATCCTTTATCTTCATTCCAATTACAGTGTAGGATCCAAGATCGTGTTGAGCCATACCTTAAAGTTTGGTCAAAATTGTAAATTACGATATTTAAAAAAAAAAATAAATAAATGTTAAAAAACTGAATATACAAGCGCAAACGCTTAATAACATAAACGTTGAGTTTATTATTTTACTTTGTTTTCATATTAGAGGCAGACCACGTCAACGAAGACGAGGTGGCAAGGGCTCGAAGGAAGATACTGAAGATACTCAACAAGACAGCAAAGATGAAACGCCGTCTGTTGTCGTTCATCCTCCAAAAGAAAGTAAAGAAGCTGAAGATGACGACGAAGAAACACTCCAAAGACTCATAAAAGCACCGAGCACAGAATCCTCCGATCTGACTTCTCCAGGGGAAGTCGTGCATTTGACGTTTCCGTCTCGCAAAACACCCCCGCCACTCGAAAGAGTGGATTCTGGAAGAAATGTCGCGGTGTCGGTGAATGTGGCAGATTTCTTGAAACCCAAAGCTGCGTTGAGGAAGAAGAGTACCACCAGCAGTTCAGAAGAAAGTAGCAGCTCGGAAGAAGAAGAAGGTAAGTGGGGTTGAAATTCATACTAATTAAAACACATTGTGTCATCGGGTTTAGCCTTAACTATAAAAGGCCAGGCATCTTGTTAATCGGTCTGACAAAAACGTTGACTGGTATTAAATATAAATGGGATATATTTCATTTTTATATTCTAGCGTTATACAGTGGACTCCGCTTAATGTGATCGCGGTTAATTTAACAATCACTTATTGTAATCGAAATCACTTGGTCCCGATTTTCTCTATTCATTTGTATGTTCAAATTATCGTTTTATGTGATCGTTGCGTCGGTTAATGTTATCGGTTTTTGAACCTCATTTTAACTAGCAATGGAATATTCACAATATTTTCAGAAGGAACCCTTTCTTTTCTTTCCCTTCGCTGTTGCTTATGAGTCAGATGAAGAATCTCTTGATATTAAACCACCTCCTACAAGAGCTGAAACAACACCTCCTTAGGAATGTTGGCTGAAATTAAAAATACATTGAAAGTGTTTAAACGTGGAGTACAACGCCGCTTTGATGACTTTAAAAAACATTTTGATTACAAACAATTTTTTCAATGAGCTTCATAGAAAAAAATTGTAGACAGTCAACAATTGATCAATTTTTTTAATTATGTATACAATTCTTATGCTTTAAAGGATAGTATTAAGTACATATGTATAAGTTCATTCTTTTCATTTTATTTTGAAATTCAGTACGTGTTAATTGAAGGAGGGTGGTAAGTTTATCTAATTTTGCATATCGTTTATTGTTATCAATCGGTAATTGTTATCAAAATAACGGTGTCCCAAACTGATCACATTAAGCGGAGTCCACTGTATACAGATTATTAGACATTAATAATATAACATATATATATATATATAATATAGTTTATAAGAAAGTAAAATTAATATTTTTGCAAAGCATTTCTCCAGGCTCTAACTTTGTACCAGAAGTGGGCAAATTCGGCTCTTCGTTGAATTCAGCTTCGTTTTTCATGTTCATTTTGTGGTAGCAGCTCAGGAGAAGGTGGTAAGAGTGTTTGAAATCCATGCTAGTTAAGAAACAATGTATCATCAGGTTTAGCCGTATCAGGTTTAGCCCAGAAACTGTGCAAGCACAGAACACTGTTGGGATCCAGAAGCCGAAAATTCGGAGAACAGAAAATCAAAGGGCCAACTAATGGCAATCATAGGATTTCACCCTCCGAAATAGGAGCCGTAAAATAATGTAACAACTGGGAGAAACATTTTAAGTTTATACAGTTCCTTGTAGTCACTTTTTACTTATCTGAAAACTTCGTCTCTCCCTGAATTACTTTGCACGAATAACTCGAGACAAAGGTTAAGGATGGAATTTTTTCTCCAACATGGTCTTGATTGTTAATGTTATTTACAATGTTGTCTAACTGGTGTTCTCTTCCTTATTATGTGACCTTGTTTATTGTAACTTAGATACTTGCTGTCATTATGTTTAAATATTTTGTATTACTTTGTTTCTAATAAAGAACTGTCATTATTTTTAAATGTTTCAATGGATCTGACCTTAACGGCAGGATTTGTTAGACCAAAAGTTTGGGTAGCCTAAAATTTCTTTGTTCTGGGTGGCATTCCGATTGTTGTGACAGGTCAACTATTGTATGCGTCTTCAGCCGGGACAAGTTAGAAAGTTTTACCATTATCATGACTATTTTTTACTTTATTTAATAACTTTGTACTTTTTGCTTCTTCTATGGGTACGGTTACAGTCGTTTACTTAATTTAATTGGGAAAAAATGGCATCTGTGGAAATTGGATCGCTAATCACTCCGAAAAATAGTTTTAAAAATATAACTTTAATTAGCATTTAATTACAAAATTTTAATTTTGTGGTATGTCATGCATTCATCTTAGCTGTATGTACCATATTTACATACCTATGTTAAATGTAAAACTCAATTACTATTTTTATACTTCATTGTGGTGTTCTGTACACGTACTCGTATCATGTGATGTTGGCTTTAAGTGACCACATTTTCTTTATCGATCGATAATTTATTGCCCACCCCTGCACTACAGTGTGAAAGAAATGTTCTTGGTATTTAGCCAATCGGGGATCTCAAAACCATGTTTGGACTGTAATTACGCATAATTTAACTGTAAATAAAGATATTTTCACTAAATATATTTTTCATTCTGTACAGAAGACGACAGAGATATTGTCACTCCAGTGGTACCAGTGATTGATCCTTCCGAGGCCCCACCTTCAGCTCCGGTCCCAGAAGTAGTGCGTTCGGAAGTATCATCATCTGCTTCTTCGAGTGAAGAGGAAGAGGAAGAAGATGAAGAACAAGACAGCAGCAGGAGGGGCAGCGAAGACCAACTGGCAAGGTCTGCAACGGTCATTAATGTGAAAGACTCCGAGAAGAAAAAAGAGAGCAGCAGCGAGGAAGAATCAAGTGAGGAATCAAGTGAGGAAAGTGAAGAGGAGGAAGAAAAAGTAAGTAGTATACATTTGGAGACGACCTTAACCTACTAACAGCTGTTCATGCATAATTTGAACTTATTCTCTCAACAGTCTTATTGTCTGAACAGTTTATTTATCTTTCGAGGCGTTAGTACATGAGATGACTAACGGTGTTAAAGTTGTACAGGAATGATGAGGGGAGGTGAAGTACGTAAGGTTTGATCTTCAAAAGTGAACCCTTTGTATAGAGGGTGAGATAGAAGGCTAACATTAAGTTTGGCGCAAGCGCAAAAAGCTTCTCGCTGAATCATGAGCCTGTTTTACCTCATAAACTAATTCTTAAAATAATATTGTTGCGATAGAATGAGTTTTTGGATATATCCTTAACTTCGAGGTTACTTTTTAAAAATATTTAAAATTTTAATGAAAAATTAAATTTTTTATTAAAAAGGGTAAGAAAACTATAATCTAAAATGCAATTTCAATATAACTTTTATTGGCTTTTTCAAATGTAGACAATTTGTATTTGCTGAAAACCTCTTATAAAATTCTAAGGAATATATTTCAGTTAATTTATGCAACATATAACTAACAAGTTTATTCGTTTTATGAAGAAAAACACTTACAGTTCTGAAAATTATTTAAATATTCCCAAACTTTAAAAAAAATCTCAGTTTAAAAAAATAATTTTAAAATACGAGTAAATAAATGCAGATGTGTTAGATTTGAGTTCACAATACATAGAGTTTGAACTGTGTAAAACATTTTGTCAAAACCGTATTTCTATAACTTTAAAAATGCTTTGAGCAATGATAAAAAATAACAAATACATAAATAGGATAAATACAGATAAATAGGATAAAAAATAACAAAATACATTTTTGTAGGAAACGTATCGAAAGATACGGCAGATAAATACAAATAAAATAACAAAAAATATACAGAAGACATGAAACTATATTTTAAAAATATTTGGACATATAGTTTGTTATTAGAATAAAAAAAAATTTGTGCGTTCTAAAGTTAGAGTCGCAAAAAAGTAAACTGTTTACTTTTTTGCGATTTTAATTTCTACACATCTGGTTTATTATACTATTGCATTACTTATCACATTTTATCTAGGTCGCGCCAAAACAAATATAAAGCATTTTTGAAATTCTAATTTCGCAACATACAAAATAAAAAAAAATATGTTTCGCTAAAAATGATATTTGTATGATTTTTCCCTTTTTTTTGTGAAATAAATTAGAGTGATATAATTCATGCTCTAGAATAAAGTAAAAATATTTAAAAAAAATTCTAATATTGTAGCGGGTACAATTATCCCCTCTCCTTTCTTATGATAGGTGGCGCTAGAAAGCCATCGAGTGTGTGTTCTAATATAATGTCAGGGGTCTATGAGTGTGTTAGTGTTCTTTGTTGTTTGGTATTCTGTGTTGTGGAACTTCGAAAGGAAATAAAAATGGTTCCTAAAAAAATAGTCTAAATTAATTCTAAACGTCTTATGAAATAATCTCGTCCTTCTACAGTATAAATATATATTATAAAATAATTAAAAAACAGTATGATGGAAATATTCATTATCATTCAAATTTACATGCGAAGCTCATTATAAAATAAATAAATAAATATGTCTTTGTATTATTTTTATTTCTGATGATAATTAAAAAAACAATTATTACTCTCATTTAAACCCAAATTAAATGGTTGTACATTAGAAGTCAAACAAATGCATAGTGATGCAAATTTCTGTCGCATGATTTTGGGAAGATTATTTGATGCGTTTCATATAAATTGCAATAAAAGAAACAAAAAAAAAACAATCTTGTTTCCACTTATTATCAATTTTATTAGCAAAACAATTCATAGATTAGTTATAAAAAGATATTCAAGAAATTGCACGTTTCTTCCAACCACAACAAACAGCGGCATGGCAAGTTCAAACCCGCTATATTTTTTGTTCCCTAAATGTTGCGGAAATTTCCATGATTATGCAAAGAAGGGTTAAAAAACTGACAGCTGGATAAATAATAAATGAAATCTGATGAAGGTAAAATAATGATTATAGATAATTAAAAAAGAAAAAGGTTATAACAAATAAGCCACTGCATTTAAAAAACAACAGTGTACTGTATTAAAGGGTATTACAGTGGACTCCGCTGAATGTGATCGCGGATTAGCAATCTCTTACTGTTATCGAAATCACTTGGTCCCAGTTTTCTCTATTCATTTGTATATTAAAAATATCGCTTTATGTGATCATTACATCGGTTAATGGGATCAGCTTTCGAACCTCATTTTAATTGGCAAAGGAATATTCGCACTATATTCAGAAAAAATATTTTCTTTCCCTTCGTTGTTGTTTGAATTTCCGAGAATTTTTCACTTCAAAGTAGGGAAATTGGGAATGAACAAATGAGTGGGGTTTTATACGTTACAGGAATTTTTCAGAAATACGCACACCCTGCTGGTGGTCAATGGTTGTCAGATAAGCAGAAGGCAACACATTATTATTGGAACTGAGAAGGAACGTATTCACATTTTATGCCTTGCTCGCTTACATGCAGCTTGTCGACATGGAAGCCAGAAAGCGAAATGATTTAACATTAAAACAAAAGATCGAAATTTTAAATCTTTAGGACAGGTTGATTATGATTACGAACAATTTATCAATGAGCTTCTTAGAAAAAATTGTAAACAGTCAACAATGGAGCAATTTTTTTAAATTATGAATACAATTCTTATGTTTTAAAGGATAATTTACAGTACATAAATATAAAGTGTGTTTTTTCATTTTGTTTTCAAATTTAGTACGTGTGAATTAAATGGGTGGGGGCAAATTTATCTAATTTTGCATATCGTTTATTGTTATCAATCGGTTATTGTTATAAAAATCACAGTGTCCCAAACTGATCACATTAAGCGGAGTCCACTGTATATAGTAAAATATTTTAAACTTAAATTATCTCGGGGTTTAATGGTACCTGTGGTCTATTAAAAAATTCTGGCATTAGGAATTTTCTTTTTAACTTTATAAAAGAAAATTAAATTTTATTCAAGGAAAAAATTGTCAAAATGTTTTACTCAGAAAGCCAAAGAAATTAAAGTGCTGTCAAAGTTGAATGTATGTTTTAATACGTCGACGGACATTTGCGTCTATAGCCGTCAAAGCGAAGTTAACTATGTGGCATGACGGCAATAGTCGTCCAAAACTAAACTGTCGTTTTCAGACACTACGGCTATAGCGGCACAAATATGCATTAACCGGCGTACTAGTAGAAACCTAGTGTCATGTTTCGGAAACAATCTTTTAGTTTGAATTTCATTTTCCACACTGAAAATAATGTGTAATAATTATAAAATTATAATAATGTTTTGTCATTTATTTATTTTTGTTTGACTATGAACTAACATTTCGTAAAAAACTCCCAAAAATATTATGTTGCACATAAAAAATTGCTTATTTGTTGAGTCATTAAACCTGTATTGCCGAACGATGACCGAATCGTTAGGGTGATGGCCTTCGGAACCGGAGTTCGTCGATTCGAATACCACAGTGGCATGGATGTTCGTAGTCGTTCGGAATCTGCTTTAAGCAGTAGGTCCCGGTCTCATTAACCCTCGTGTTGCAAAAAGTAGACCTCAGCGCTCCAAACCAAACATAAACCTGTCATTTACGTTTTTAAATTTTTGCCGTTATAGCCACCATCGTCCCATTACTTAGTGTCTAAAGTTTGCTGGCGTCATGACGATGATAGCCGCAACCTAATTAAAGGTGATAAATGAATCAAAATTAAGTTTATTTAAGCAGAAAGAGTAAACCTATACTTCTAATATTCTAAAAATTACAAAAACATATAGTGTTCATTTTCGAACTTCACTTGTTCCTGCTGTCGGTCAATGTGTTAACTTACGAAAAATAGTTTTCTTTGTTCAATTTAGCTTTTAAATACTTGTTCGATTGCTTTTAATTATGTTAAAAGTTTGCTTCGAACTTATTAGTACACAATAAATTACCAAATTTACCCAAACCTGTAAAAAGGAAATATTTCCTTTCGACCAAATTCTTCAGTATCATTGGTCAAACAGATAACTTCATGGTACTTAGTCATCTGATAAGATCTTTTCTGAAATCTAAACGCAGAAACTAGAACTAAACATACAAAAACATGCGTATAACCTTATTTTATAGTTAAAGAAATTGTTCTAAAATTAAAATGTATGCGTGAATGAAGTTAATGCATTCAGGAGTAAACTGTGAACAAAGTAGTATTCGTTAAAATCGGGAATTTTTGTAATCAGCTTAACGTCACGTGATTAGATGTCAAAACAGCAAGTCTTGCCCACCGTAGCGATTAGCTTATGGGATCGAATACAAGTAAATCTACAGCTGGTGATCATGATAAGGTACGATCTAATATTTTTCACTAGCTTTTGCGTATTCTTTTACCTTTTGTGTCCAGACTGTGTTGGATTATAAGTAATCGAAATGGAAATAAACGGTGACAGTCTGTTTCAATGTGCTTCACACTTGCATATATTTAATCTGTGATCGAAAATTTTCTAACAAACTATCGATTCAACAGAGAATAGCTATAACTATTATTTGCAAACTTAAATCTTTCAGAAAAGTTAATGTTGATATTATTTATGCGCATCTGCTGCACTAATAAACTTTTCAAAGTATAAGATAGAAGAAAACTCCTACATTTATGTAAATAACTTTGTAACGATTTAATAAACTGATAGACAGAAATTTTCAAATAAGTGTCATATTAAAAACAAATTTATGGAACTGAGTATTTCTATAATTAGAATTGTAAACATGCTTAGACCTAAAATTTCCATTTTGTTTTCCTTTTATCCCTTTGATCTGAGTAGTTAAATTAAAAAGTGCTTAGTTTCTTTTCATTTGGAGCGCTACAGTTTACTGTACACGATATGAGATTTAAAAAGTGCTTCGTTTTGGTTTTATTATACGTTTTCCCAATAAAATAATTTTCTTTTACTTTTTAATATCTCCTATTATTCATCTAATTGTTTATTACAAGTCACTATGTGGTATGAAATATTTAATATTAATGAGTATAATTTGTATAAATCTTCATTTATTGAAGGCTAAATAAGTAATAATAAATCTTTATTTATCTATATAGTTCTCTTCTCTCTCTCTCTCTCTCTCTCTCTATATTATATATATATATATATATAAATTATATATATTTATATATATATATATGTATTATGTTGTATCTATTTTGTGTATATATATGTATATATATATATTTATATTTATTATATATATATTTATGTATACATATATATAATATATTTTACATATTCAGGCATACACACATACACTTACAATGATATATATATATATATATATTATATAATTATACATATATACACATACACATATACACTTACATATATATATGTATATATATATATATATATATATATATATATATATATATATGTATGTGTATGTATAGATAGATAGATAGATAGATAGGTATGTATGTATATATAGAGACAAATTATAATATTGGAGATTTAACATGATCTTTTAATATAAGATATAAATATTTATAATATTTTAGTTGCATTAACTATTTGCATAAAACAATGAAGATTATTGATATTTTATACTTTGTTGTTACATAATATGAGTAGTTAATGTTTTAATAGCAATACACACCTATTACCTATATTATATAATAGACATATAAATATGACATATATATATACAATAATATGATTAGACATATAAATGTTATAATAATACAGATTATATGATATAATATATATATATTTTGTTTTATAATTTTACAATATCTTATTTACTTTTTTTAAGATATTCATTTATATCTAAGTACTAAATAACGGCGTTTCATGACATATTAACTTAATGCTTAAAAAAAGAGCAAGAAGATAAATAATCAAAAATTAACTGGAAACAGATTTTATAATTTTCGTTTAACATATATTTTCAACTATGATCTTGTTGAATGGTGAAACTATCTTAACTTTACTAGAAAATTGTCAAAAAAATTTAAATAGTCCTCTAGGTTTAAGTAGTCTAAAATATTTGTCAATTTTTTTGAAAAAAGCTACTAAATTTAGTTTCACTAGAACTGCTATACTTTTGATTTAGTCACTGAACTTATCAGAAAAAGAGTTTGTCAGTCTGCAGATAACTAACACAATGTATACATCATCCAAAGGTTCTAGAAGCGGGGAGTGAACTTTCAAAAGGATTTATACGTTTGTTTATCTCTCGATTGATTGATATAAACTCAAGGAATTATTTAGGGAGAGTGGAAGTGCAAGCCAGCATTTTATTTATAAAAACATACATACACACACACGTATATATATACATATATATGCATGTCTATGTACAATAAAATGTATTTTATTTATAAGCTTTTACATATATATTTTATATCATTGTGTATGCTATGGGATATACAAGCGTATAATGCATTAGATATAAGTGATTACAGGTAATAACTAGAGATAACAGATGTAATTTGCTGGATACGGATACAATATATTTTAGCCGGATATCCGGCCGGGTGTCAGTATGTCTCGCACTTTTTCTTTCTAAATTTATTTTAAATAAATCAGCTTTATAAAATTTATTTTTGCAACCAAATTTTAGTATTTTTTTAAATTGAATTTAGTATTTAAACATGTATGAATTTCTTATAGCAACATTGACCCAAATGAAAATATTTCCATTTTCCTATCATCAGGGATTCTAGAGTCTATCTACTCAAATTTGACCTAAATTCAGTTTTGTTCTTCTGCACAGTATTGAACTCTTTAACATGCAGCATTATTTTGAAAGAGTAATATAGCATATTTTTTCAAAAATTGTATTTAATTGCTGAATTTTAATCTTTTAGCTGTTCAAAGTATATATCAAAAGTTTATTTTTAAATCTGATTTCAGTTATCAATGTTTCTTTTTTACAACTGGAAATCCAGTAATTTTTTTGGAGCAGATAAAGGTACTACAGTTCAAAATAGCATTTATATAAAAACTAAATAGCTACAACCACTAAAATATATATTTCAATAATATGATAAACAATAAATATATATATATTTTATATACATGTAAATACACTTTATGTATGTCTTATATAAAATAAAATTTATTGTTATTTAATTTTTTATAATTTTTGTATTATATATTTTATATCATTGTGTATGATATGGTCTATACAAGCGTATAAAGCATTAGATGTGTATAAGTGATGTACTGGACAGGTAAAGGGTTACCTACAGAAATTGAAAATAGCGTTCACATTATAAAACTGGAATAGCTACAATCCACTAAAAATGACCTATTTCAGATACGATCTGATAAGCAATCAGGTTCTCGCACTTTAAAATTTAAACTCCTTAATTTTAGTTATATTTTGCAAAACTATTATTTTTTTAAATTCTTAAAAAACTCCTTAATTTTTAAAATTATTGGAACTCGATAATTTCTCCATCGAGTATGCCGTCATGATTCTAGTTTGTACTCTCTAACTTTTTGGTTTGTAAGTTACTTGCAAACTGGTTTTAAGAATGCCAGTAAAGGTGATAAGTATTTGGTCAAAGAATATATAATATTATTTTATATATATATATATATAATATATATATATATATATTTATATATATCTATATTATATTATAAATTATATTGTTATATTAAAATATTGTAGATTTGTTAATTCTCATAACATTCTTTTACATTTGTACTATCAAAATGCAGTATTAATAATAAAGAAATCCTCAATACATATGTTTCCAGTACATCTGTAGTATAAAATTCTTTCCTTAATACTTTAAAAAAAATTATGAAAATCCTTTATTTATTACTTTATGGTCACGATAGAATTTATTTGACAAATAAATAATTTTTTGCATATGAAAAGGTTTAATATGTCATGCCATTTATAGTAGCTAACGTCATGCAGATTTATTAAAAGAAGCATGAAGTTTGTATACTTCAGTTACTTATGGTATTTATTTTTTTGCATTGAATGTAATAGAAAAGTAAACTCTCTTCTTAGCAACGTCAGGTTTAATCAGCTAGTATATACAAATACATATATTTCTATGAGCTACAATCCACTAAAATACTGTTTATATATGATTTTTAGTAACAATTTAGTTTTAGTTTGATCACTCAAACTTTAGATGGACGTTTTTCAAAATTAGTTTTTGTCAAAATATTTATTATTATATTAATTTTTAGGCATTTTTAGAAATTATTCTGAAGTATTGTAGTATTTATTGAATAGCGTATCTGAGCATAATCATTATAATATGTTCCTCAGGAAATAGAGTTTACATCGTTATGCCTGAAATTCAAGTGGGTCCTTATAAATAGTACTTTGGACCTTAGAAATCCTATTTTTGTTCAAATTAACTCTGAATGAATAACAAAGAATACCTGGGATTATTGTTCTATGCATCACCATGTAAATGGACGCTTTATATAACCCTTCATAAATATTAGCCTGATAAACACTATTGGTTAAATGTCTGAGGAGTTTCTATTTTATTTGTATTATATATTTTATAACATTGTGTATGATATGGGACATACAAGCGTATAAAGCATTAGATGTGTATAAGTGATGTACCAGACATGTAAAGGGTTACCTACAGAAATTCAAAATAGCGTTCACATTATACAGCTGAAATAGCTACAATCCACTAAAAATGACATATTTCAGTTACGATCTGATAGGCAATGAATCGGAAAGATCGCCTGGGATTATTTTTCTATGCATCACCATGTAAACGGACGCTTTATGTATTACCTTCATTAATATTAGCTTGATAAACACTATTGGTTATATGTCCGAGGAGATATATTCATTACTTTAACCTCGGAGGCGCCTCGTTATGTCGTAGTTCGGTTTAGTGCAAGTTTTACTCATTATTTTCTGGATTTTTTTCTTTTACTGTTTCTGAATTTACATTAAAGCCTAAACCTTTGAGTGCATCCTTAATCGAAATATTGTGCTTGAAAATGCGGATAAGGTTTTGAATTTTTCATTAAGAAATATGTCCTTATATTGCTTAAATTGCGATTGGCCTTGCAAAGGCTTATGGGCTGTATTTTTGTTTGGCAGCTAAAGCGATGCCCAACGCAAGTCATTAAACCAGAAAAACAGCCAGAACCGGCCAAAAAAGAGTCCTCCTCCTCTGAAGAGGAAGAGTCCAGTGAAGAAGAAGAATCAAGCAGTGACGAAAAAGAAGATGCTAAGAAAGAGGTGGAGAAGGTACCTGAAATTCCAGATGTAGTCGAAACCAAGGTAACGATGCAATAAGATTTATAAGCATGAAAATAAGGAATCCACAATTTCATAAAAAATCATAGTATAATTTTATAATGATTCTAATATAAAAATTCCTTTTTTCTCGTCCACTACTAATATATCAGTGTACCTTCTCCTTTGCTTGTCAGTACATACTTCATGCAACCTCACTGCATCCCTATAATAATTTGCATTTCCTTGTGACCAAAAGATTATTTTTTAACTGAGCACATACTCCCTTTAATCTCGATGCATTCCTCTTCCTCTATAATTGTTTTACCTTTCAAATCTTGCTACAAAAATTAAAATTGGTTTTAATGCTTTGAAAATTCATCTAAAATTCTTATAAGCTTTAAAATGTTATAAAATGTTTTTAAACTGTCTAATCTATTTCTCCTTTGAGCTGTTTTATGTTACACACATACAATACATGTGTGTGTAATATATGTAAGGGGTGTTGGCGTCTGTGGTATGAATTAGTTCAATATGCTTTCACAAACATTTAATTGCACGACGAATTTACACAATTATAGATATAGTCAAATAGATATACATTTAAACTTGTAAACCAAATGCTTTTCCAGGGTGATACTCCTAGACCTCTGAATAATGGTTAAAACTCTTGGTCTTGAGGTCAATCTTCGAGTCGGACTCTTTCGACCCAATCTTCCTCTCTCGAATTTTCGTTCATTATTTCGCTTCCTTTTCCTGAAAGCATCAGCGACATCTATCTTGAGACATCGGCTCTATCGATTCCTAAACACCCACATATTTATACATGCATACACACACATACACATACAAACACACACACATATGCGCATACACGCACGCACACATACACATATACGCACACACACACACACATACATATAGCACGTTTAGACATTTAAGTTAGAAAGAGAAAACCTACCCTTATCTGGTTTGCCGGATCTAGGCTCGACTCGAGTCCAATTTCAAGCCTTTAATTTACTCCCACGTCAAACTTTAAAATAAAATGAAAAAATAGTCATCGTGAGTCCTTAAAATTTGGTTTCTTTGCTCAATCATAGGGCATTACCTGTACATCTGTATACTAGGAAGTTTGTTCAAATAACGTCATTGACTTTGTCATCCAGGAACGAAACTCGTGCCACTTCTGGGACATTATACATGTTCGGCGTTTCTTAGTGGTAAGAATCACCAGCTGGTCGAAACATAGGGGCTGTACAGTAATAAATACAATATAAGTTATTAAGCTATCATGAGTACCACTTTGAAATATGGAAAGTATCGGAAATTAATGATTTTGTCCCTGAAAAACAGGATCAGTGACGCTCTCTAAATCAAAAATCCATTTTTAAACACGATGTGAAATTAAAATTGGGGAATATAATCATAATTAGTTACATAGAGGAAGAATTTTACATAAACATTCACACTTATAATCAGTGGAACCCGATTAAGAAATTTTCTAAGAAAATAAGAGTTTAAAACTTCTTAAGCGGGAAAACTAAAAAAAATGCATTATATTAGATATTTTAATCTAGTAGTAATTTATTTTATCAATTAACCCTTTAAGGGGCACCCTTAGTAACTCTTTGGTTTTCAAAGAAATTAGTTTATAAATGTCATCTATGAACGTTTTAAATATAAAGTATATGAAAAATAAATTATATTACTTGAGGAATAATCTGAGGGTAATTTGACTGCGTAATCACCTCCCTTGGTACAGCACGAAAATGACACATTTTTTAATAATATTGGAAAAATAATTATTAATTTTTATTAAAAGGGAGTATAAATCAGACAGATACGAAATTTGTAAGTGAAGTTAAACTAGGTACTTTCATTTTAAAGTCTTAACTTTATAAAATCAAATTTTTGATTTTAGAATCTGGTTTTGATAGAACCTGACTCTAAAATCAGGTTTTGAAAAAAACTTTAAAAAAAGGAAAAAAATTAAGTGTCGATAGCTTGATGTATAAAAAACATTGGCAATTAAAAACTTTTTTGCTAGGTAAATCAGAGAAAAAAATTTAAACAGCCGGTATATTATATATACCAGTGCCCTTCAAAAGGTTAAATGTGTTCTCTTATGTATATAGTGTCATTTTGCAATTAAAAATAGATTTATCTATTTAATTTATTCTAAAATGTATATTTTCAAAACATCCAAAATATTAACATTAACTTAGAATAGTTCACATCGTATGAAAAATAACACATTAAGAACAAATATAGATTAAAGTAAACTGGAAAAATTATTATATTTATTTACCTTAATATTTTTGTCTAAGAATTCGGACTGGATTTCTTTCTAACCAATATACTCTTATATTCTGTAACTTTCATCTCTGTTTGGGGTAGTTAGTGAAAAGAACAGAATTGATTTCTCTTATAAAAGTTGTATTTTCGTTACATGAAGTGTGACAAAGTTTTCCTGATTTTGAACAACTGTTACTGTAAAGAAACACCGTTTTTTGCTACTTTCAATTTTATTATTAATTCTTCCTCAAATGTATCGGTTTTGTTTCTGTCCAGAAAAAATTAACCAAGTCAGTTTCAAATACCTAAACCCAAAGAAATTATTTAAACGAAATCCTTTCGAAAATAACATTGTTTCTTACCGGTGTTTCATTACATTTCAGCTGCTGGTAGTTTTTAAAACTGTGTGTCTGAGGTTCTAAAAATATAGCTGAGTTTTGTTTTGAGTGGATTCCAACTTTGAAAAAGATACATAGCATGACGGATAGCCGTTGAACGCTTAATAGCTTGAAAACGGAGCCCAATGAGAATAACAAAGCTAAGCAAAGATAAATGAATACGTAGAAGTGAACGTTTCAAAATTCTTTAGAAAGCATTTTACAGGTTTAACAACGGACTAATAAACAACGAGCAAGATGGCAGCAGAAACATTTTACTAGAAATATAACTATCCCAGAGACGAAAACTGTTTCCCTATCGTAACATAAAATATCTTTCAGGACAAGTCATCCCATTACAATATGAAATACTTTTTTTCTTTTGTGAACAGTTTGATGTTCCAATGCCAAATCCAACATTTCAAAATTCGTTAGGAAGAATTTTACTGGTATAACGACGGACTGATAAATCTGATGGCAGCAGAAACATTTTGCTGTAAATATAACTATCCCAAAGACGAAAACAGTTTTTTCTCTATCATAACATAAACTATTCTTTCATGACAAGTCATCCCATTACAACGCGAAACAAAATTTTTTCTTTTGTGAACAGTTTGATGTTCCAATGCCAAATCCAACATTTCAAAATTCGTTAGAAAGCATTTTACTGGTATAACGACGCACTAATAAATATGGTGGAAGCACAAACATTTTACTATCTCAAAGACTTTTTCTACGTAATATAAACTATTCGTTCAATACAAGTCATCCTATTCTAAATGTGGTGCAAAAACTTTCCTGTACAAACTATCTGATACTCTAGAGTCAAAATTTTCCCGAACAAAAATAAACAAAGGTAAATGAGTACGTAGAAATGAATATTTCAAAATTCGTTAGTAAGCATTCTACATGCATAACGACGAATTGATAAATATTTAACAAGATGGCAACAATAACATTTTGCTGTAAATATAACTATCCCAAAGACGAAAACAGTTTATCGTAACATAAAATGTTCTTTCATGGCAAGTCATCCCATTACAAATCGAAACAACATTTTTTCTTTTGTAAACAGTTTGATGTTCCAATGCCAAATCCAACATTTCAAGATTCGTTAGGAAACATTTTACTGGTATAACGACGCACTGATAAATCTGATGGCAGCACAAACATTTTACTATCTGAAAGACAGTTTTTCTACATAATATAAACTATTCGTTCAATACAAGTCATCCTATTCTAAATGTGGTGCAAAAACTTTCCTGTACAAACTATCTGATTGATACTCCAGTGCCAAATCGATCCCAAACAAAGATAAATGAACACGTAGAAATGAACAATTCTAAATCGTTAGTAAGCATTCTACATGCATAACGACGAATTGATAAATATTTAACAAGATGGCAACAATAACATTTTGCTGTAAATATACTACCCCAGCTTTAAAGACAATTATTGTATCGTAATATAAACTATTCGTTCGTCACAAGTCTTTCCATTCCAACGTGTTGCAAAGACCTTTCATTTGCGAACTGTCTGATGCTCCAGTGCTAAATTTGTCCCGAATAAAGATAAACAAAGGCAAATGAATACGTAGAAATGAACAATTCTAAATCTTTAGTAAGCATTCTACATGCATAACGACGAATTGATAAATATTTAACAAGATGGCAACAAAAACATTTTACTATAAATATACTACCCCAGCTTTAAAGACAATTATTGTATCGTAATATAAACTATTCGTTCGTCACAAGTCTTTCCATTCCAACGTGTTGCAAAGACCTTTCATTTGTGGACTCTCTGATGCTACAGTGCAAAATTCGCCCCGAACAAAGAAAAACAAAGTCAAATGAATACGAAGAAATGAACAATTCTAAATTCGTTAGAAAGCACCCTATAGACATAATGACGAATTGATAAATAACTATGACAACAGAATCATTTTACTTTAAATACAACTATCGAACTTAAACTATTCGTTCATCACAAGTCACTCCATTACAATGTGAAGCAAAAACTTTTCTCTGACGAACTGGCTGATGTTTCAGTACCAAATCCATCTAGAATTTGGTTTAAAACATTAGGATTATTGCTACCTCCCGAACTTTAAGAAATTAAAGTTATATGTCCAGTGGAGCACTTATCAAAGAATACAGACACAGGGTCTAGACCAGGGATGGGCCAACTCCGGCCCGCCGGAAGGTTTTATCCGGCCAGTGGATAGAATTTTAAATTGCCGGTCCGAGGCAAATTAAAAGAAATATATATTTATACATTATATATCCATCTCCTTTTCTACTTTGCTTAAATATTATATCCCAAATTTATTATCTCAAGCCCAGAAGATCAGCGGTATATTTGCTTCTTATATGTGAACAAGTGTTTTCAACTTTGAACCTTAGAAAGAATAATTTCAGAAGTAGACTGACAGATGAGCATTTAGCATCGTTCCTTAAAATCAGTACATTTCACTTCGAACCTCAGTATAAGGAACTTTTAAAAATGAAATCGCAATTTCATTCATCTCATTAAAGTATTTAAACCGTTAGGTACTTGTATATTGTTTTTAAAATTTTAGAAAAATTTATCTTGGCCTGCCAAATTTATTTTCTTTCGATTTTTGGCCCGCGGCCGAAAAAGTTTGTCCATCCCTGGTCTAGAGAACCGTAAGCACAGTGCGGTTGTAAATGGTATTATGGAATTTTATTCCTCTATTCTTCTAGAACTTTTCCTATTTGCTATTTGTCTTCCGCTTGCCTATCGAATGTTACAGATATTATTATATTCTTCTCTTGTCACTTCATCTTAAAGTTTTTCATTCTCTGCATGCTTTAGTGAATTAAACAGGGGTGTTTGAAGACTTCTTGAGGCCCTGCACCCTATTGCAAAATTAGGCTCCACCTGTGAACTTTATCGAATTTGGGGTACAGACATATAACAAGTTTAACAAAAGCGATCCATCGTAATAAAATAAAATTTTATTAAAATCTTCATTTTCTACATTTTAAATCCACAAAACCCTTAGTTATGTCTTTGAAATCAACTGTTAATAATATTTCATTTTTAGTGTTCCCATTTCTTTTATAGAGGGGCAGGGTACTTTTATCAAAAAGAAAAGTTTTAGTCAAGAGAAAAAAACACCTTTTATTATTGAGTAAAAGGGCACTTTCTGTATATCATGCTAGGACTATATGTCAGTAAAGCATATATGTGTAAAAACGGATTGTGCTAAATCATTAAGAGTTTCACATAAAATAACTTCATTGTAGAAATACAGTAATTTAATTAAAATCCTTATTAGGATTGTAGAAAAAAAATTTCTTTTATTAGTATGAATCACATTTTACTAGGATCCAAACACAAAGAGTAAACAATATTAAAAGTTAAGGTGTCTCTGTTTCGAAAACCAAAAGTTGAGTTGTTAAGCCCGTTTTTATTTTGTTTTAAATTATGCCTGATATTAGACCTATTAGAAGGGGCGAAGCCAGAAATTTTTCATTGGTTGAGGTTCCCTCACTTAAACCCATATCTCAAAATTAATGCAGCAATCTTTGCATACATAATATTGGTACACAGCAATTCTTATGGAGGGTTATAACCCCCATATTCTTCCCTCCCCCTTTACTACACCACCGCCTATGGCATTTCATTGGGGCAACAGAATAATTTTAGTTCCTTTCTTTTGCAGAAATTAGATTGCCTAAATTTTCTCCAACTGGATGCATTCATTTTCCATTACGATTCAGTGGATAAATTTGTGTTGCACCAGATTGCTAGATGAAATTGAAAAATGATAGATATAGACTCAGTTTTAGTAAAAGTTTGATATACAGTAGCAAAACTATAGCATGAGACAGGATAGAAAAGGAAACAAGTATTCTTGATCAGTAAGGACGATTTCAGTAAGGATCCAGTAAGGACGAGTGATCAGTAAGGACGAATGAGATAAAGAGTAGTGGCTCCATCTATTAGACAAAACTTAAAGTACGAGCGAACTGTAGATAACTAAAACGAACTGTTTTTCTCGGTTATTTTCAATCTTGGCATCCATGAAATTTTTTTCCTCACTCAGTTTAGAACAGTTCACAACTGGTGACTATGATGCAACTAAAATGAAATTTCTTCTGAAAATGTTTGGAAAATCTTAACATAAAAATTCATTCACATAAAAATGCGTAAAATAACTTTGCATATTGTTAAAATCCTATAAAATGTCCTTTCATACCAAAAATAATTCTCTCATTTTAGTAAATTTTGTATATCTGGAACTCTTGTGCAATTTACAAACACTTGTACTCGTATCTTGTGATAGTTTTAGAAATGAATTCGTGTATTCTTTATATTTCTCTGACTAAATTTTACTTTACATATTATTTTAACTTAAAAGTGAACTTTAATTTGGTTTCTTGTGTGTACATGTATGCTATTTTTTATACTTATGAGAAGTGTCACTGATCCAGAGGACTAGGCCCAGGTGTATCTGAAACTAGCCTTCCTGTGTGGTCTTTTTGGGTATTGCTTGAACAATGGCCGAATGGTTAGGGTGCTGATCTTCGTTATTAGAGTTCATGGGTTCAAATCCCATTGTGGTATAGTTACTTATAGACGTTCGAAATCGGCTTTAAGCAGTAGGTTCCGATCTCAATAGCCCTCGTGTTGCAAAATAGTCGACCGTAGCACCCCAAACCAAAACTTTGTGGATATTTTTAAGTGTTAAGTTTTATCTTATAATGAATATATCTGTATCATAACGATTTTATTTTATGAAAAATAAGGCAAACATGAAAAAATAAAAAAGTAATAGAAAGTATTTTTGTGGGGGGGGGGGCTATCACGACCAGTAGGATGATGCAAAGCTGCTGTATTGATACGATAATTTCAAATTAAAATGAGACGTAACTCATTTGCGAGATATCAAATCATTTATTAAGAACCTAATTCCTTACATTTTTTTATATGTTCAACCACTTTTTTTATAGCTTACAGGTATGAGTTTAAGTTTGGGTTGCCTTTTTCTTATTGTTATAGTGATTCGGGTGCTTTAACTAATATTTCAAGTGAGGTCCCAGAAGCCTTTATGGGTCCGCCAAGCTAAAGGAGACCTGCCTATGTGGGTTAGTGGACGCTTGGATTGACTGAATGGTGGTATCTTGGTCCAGCATTACATCAGTAAATCCGCAAATTTGCTAGTTCTCTTCTAGGCCTAGTCAGTTGAAAAAGTCTAGGCTTATTTCGACAAAAATTTCCTCAAGCTAAACTCTATTTAGGCCCAAGTTACACGCAACCAGTTCAAGGGCACGAGTCGACAAAAACATCCTGTCTGTCTCCAAATTTGTACCAAACGCTTCTTTGCGGTACTCGGGCGACTCCTATGTGCTGAATAGCTACTAAAAATTAAATTCTGAATAGTTTAAAATTAATTGAAATCCACATTAACCTAGCCAATCCTTTTCTAAGATAAACGACTCAGAACATTTTTCATTAATTCAGAGAAAATTTATTTACAGTATATATATATATAAAATTATCATTACTTGGAAAGTGGTAAAATTCGATTTACCCCATTGCAGTTTCATCTTCTCTTTCGGCACACACACACACAAAATACTAAGACACTTTTTCTGGAACTTCGCTTTTGAAATTTTAGTATTTCCTCCCTTTCTTCTATCTCTAAATCTTTATACCCATTTAAGCGAGCTTCTCGCATATATATCCCTTAACATTTTTTTATCTCCTCTTTTGTTCCGTCCCCATTCGGGAAATTATCCACTCTTGAAAATTCAGGTGGTCAGGGCAAAATCTTATATTTCATGAGATTAGAGCACCCCGTGCAGATGTTTATTTATCTGTATTTTATAATTTTATTTCTTCGAGACTCCTTTCACGTATAAATTCTCGAAAACATGCCCATATACTTTTTCTTCCCTTTTTTGTATTGAACCCTTTTCTTGCATAAAATTCTCAAAACATCTTTCTATACCTTCCTTCTCTTTTGTATTGAAGAAGTGCCTTGTGGCATTCGTGGACGCTTTTATCCTCACACGGCTCTTTTATGACTCCGTTTAATACGCAGAAAATACTTTAATTTCTAAATCATATTTTTCCCCTATATATGTGCGGTATCTTTGTACCTGTTACATCTGGCTTCAAATTCCGTTTAAATCGAAAAGGTGTTTTTTACAAGCTCGCAGTATGCGTAAGTTTTACGAGCCTATTTCTTTTGAGGTACTGACCACATTTTGATACAACTCGGAACTCAAAGTGTCCTTTTTCTAAGATTTTAGCACCTGGCTAGATATTTCTATTTAATCAGTAGGTGCTCTTTATCTTAAACTCAAGTTTTATGATCCGGTTAAAGAATATGCATGACATGAACATTTTTTATCATTGTAAATTTTCGCTTTATACATACCATGTGTAATGCGAACCTATACATAAGAAGCATTTTACTTCTTTGAGGTAAAAGTCTTATATTTTTAAAAGGAGATTGTGCACAACACGGAGATTTCCCTATGATTGTAAATTTTTGCTTTATACCTACCTGGTATGGCGCAACACTACACAAATGGCGCATATTACATATTGCGAAGAAAACCCTAAAATCTAAAAAAGAATTTTCCAGAATATAGTTTCTTGTAAGTTGTGCCTGTAATGTATCGCTTGCTTAACAGGATACTTTGAAGGATGTCTGTGACCGAAAGTGGTCTAAGTACTTGAGATATACGCCTCATCACTAACCTGTAATAGCAGCCATATAAGGTATCAAATTAGCACATGGATATCAGCCTCTTCTACAGATACCAAACGAGCAAAATATTTTTAGTTCTCATTTCTTTCATTTAGATTATATATCCAACCCATTTAAATATGAATTTTTATAAGCTTCATGATGACTGAGTATATTTCGTACAATGCAAATATATTGATATCCATAGTAAATATACTCGTAAATATTATGGATTTCTTTCAGATATAAAAGATTAGTTTATCTCTTTCATCTTTAGAATTTGGAGTGTTAATTTCAAGTAATTTCATTCTGTATTTCAGGTTGAAGATGAAACCAGCAAGTCGAATGCCGATTCCTACTGGCCAAAGACCGAGAAAAGAGATAGCCTCCAAAGTTCCAGTAGTCTCACAGAGAAAAGAGATAGCCTCCAAAGTTCCAGTAGTCTCACAGAGAAAAGAGATAGTCTCACAGGTTTCGGTAACCTCACAGAGAAAAGGAATAGTTTCAAAGGCTCTGGTAACCTCACAGAGAAAAGAGATAGTCTTAAAGGTTCCGGTAATATCACAGAGAAAAGGGATAGCCTCAAAGGCTCCAGTAATCTCACAGAGAAAAGGGATAGTCTCAAAGGCTCTAGTAATCTCACGGAGAAAAGAGATAGTCTCAAAGGTTCCAGTAATCTCACAGAGAAAAGGGATAGTCTCACAGGTTTCAGCAATCTCACAGAGAAAAGGAATAGTTTCAAAGGATCCGGTAACCTCACAGAGAAAAGGGATAGCCTCAAAGCTCCCGATAACCTCACCTTGTTTATCGGACAGTGTCAAGACATCGACGAAATGCTCGGTGCACCAAGCCCAGTGAGTCCGGGTTCGGCCCCCGTTGCTACTTCGACTTCCCCATCAACGCAAAAGCAGCCATTTAAATTCCAAGCCGAAACGACAGCAGCTAAGGTGAGATGCTGAATTCTTTAGCTTAAATAGTTTTATAGTCGCATAGTGCTTTATAATTTTTTATAATTCAGGGGCACGTAAATCGCTTTTTTTAATATAAGAAATGTAGTATACATTTTCAAATGTCTACCGAGGAAAAAATTTATTAACACTGTACCGCGGATATAACTATTGGGAAAAATGCATGGCTGTATTTTCTCCCATAGGAGATAGAAACACAAATATCCTAATTTCAGATAGATAACGATATATACCTTAACCTTTTATATCCTAAATTAATTTACCATAAACTTTCTTACTGCATTTTTGCATCATTAGATAAGTTTTATTGGAGAATAATCATAGAAAAAAAGGAAATTAATTTTTACTGTATTTTAGTAGTTACTTTTGCAGCTGGTACTTTCTAGTACCAACATATATTTATGACTCTATGATAAAACATTAAATTATGAATAAAACAAATGAAATTCTTACCTGCAAAGTATAGAAGTCTCTAAAAAATAATAGTACCAAATAACTGGTAATTAACCACTAAATTTAATCAATTGAACAACACGTGTATCAACTCTACCACAAAATGACCTTCGAATGTAGCATGTCAATTATAAAATCCCTACTATGCGAATAAAAAGGATTCCTAATTGGTGCTGTCATTTATTTTCTGCTGCAGGAATTACATCGTTCATGTCCTTGTGAGTACCGTCAGGAAAAACGGCTTTATTAGGAATATATAGGTGTATGATTGAAGCAGTACTTATAAGTACCGTCAAGATAAAAAGGGTTAACTGATTTAAACCTCTCTTTTTAATGTACCTGGGATTCTTCCTTTTTTGGCAGAGTGATCTACAAAGATCAATCAAAATAAAAAACAAGGTAACAAGTAATAAAATGATAGAATAATGAGATAATAAAAAAAGTAAAGTAAAACCAATGTACTTTTTTTAGTTGATCGATTTGGTGCAAAATTTAATGCAGATCTACAGTTTCGTATAAAAGCACCATGTAAAATTTCATACCTCTAACTTTCTACGCATTTGAGTTATGGCATTCACATACATATTTTTGTTAGCCCAGGGTTCTCAGTGACCTGTAATGTCAGGGAATAGCAAAATGGCCAGAAAAAGTAAAATAAATTACAGAATATTTATGAAAAGCAAGGGAAATTTACACATATTTTCTAAAAATTACGAAAAAGCACAAAAGTTTAAGCATATTTAGTTATATATTTTTTCTTTATGAATTCATAATGTTTTGCCTTTATCTGTATTCCAAGGAAAAGATTATAGCAAATTATTTAACGAAATATATAATTTTTAACTTTCTTGTTCTTTCACAAGAATTTATTTTGCTACAATTTACTGTATTTATTTTTTTTAAGATGCTTACAATAAGTTTGTGTTAATTTTATACAGATTAATCTAAATAATAGTAGAATATACAACTTTTAAGATAATAATGCTTTTAATTAAAAACTTTTCTAGTACTGATAATAACCAATACTACTTTTGAATTAAGTTACATTTGTGTTGATATTGTTAATCATTTATTCGCGGAATTTTGTGAGTTTTAATCAAGGAATTCTGGGAAAATCACTGAATTAATCAGAATAGTTTTGCTGTGAATCCTGTATAATGACATGCAGAGATATAACTGCAAGCACTTCTTGGGTTTTAAATTTGAAGAGATCTAAACAAGGCTCAAGAGCAAAATTTATGATTAAAAAACTTCCTTTGTTCTTAGTATGCGTAGAAATATAAACAAAATAAATAAAACAGTGCTTATTTTCTTAGCAATTTTTAATTTACAATAAATGTTTACTATCCTTAAAAAAAGGGATTTTCATATTATAGAATGAAGCAAAATAAATGCATCTGAAAATAAGAATTTTGGAAAGCAAATGATTAAAGTGCAAACTTCCTCTTAACTTTAGTCACTTTCTAAATTAACCCCATGTACTCTGTTAATGATGTAACACGATGTAAATTATGAGAAAAAATAAAAAACTCAAGCTTATTTTTATAAAAAAAGTAAACATAAGATTTTTCTAAAGCTTTTAGTTGGTATTAATAGGACTTTTTTTTCCCTTGAACATCGAAAGTCACTCCAGAGGTTGGAACAGTTTCAGGTTGAAAAGTTACCTTCTCTCAATGGTTATAACTGTAGCAAAGCGAGTTCATTCATGAAAGATTATTTTACACTTTAAAGTAAATTTTGAATTTGTATTCTTGATAAGTGAAGCATAACCTGGTGATATCATACCAGTAATACATTCTGCTCATTTTAATCGGGAAAAATGAAATAACAAATATTAGTAAAAATAGGATGAAGATTAGAAAAGAGTAGTTATATTGGATTACATTTTATGCGATGGGATTATAATAGCTCTCAACTTGAATGAATTACAGCAGTGATTCTCAACCACTGTGCCGCGGCTCTTTTGTGTGCCGCTAAACTCTTAAAGTGTGTCGCGAAATTTTAGAAATTTTTATTTTTCAATTTTTACTTCCCACTTGAAATTTTCGACAAGCGAGGAAAATTAGGACACTTGTGACATCTAGATGGACACCTGCATATGTATGTAACGAAATATCTTAGTATAACAAATATTAAAACGCTCCACATAACAGTACTTTGGCTGTACTCATTATTAAACTAATGTTGTATAAATATTTGATTTCTTAAAAGCTAATATTTTAGCAATTGTGTAACTGTCTACTTTATGAAAGAATTAAGACTTTTGTACATTCAAATAAAATAAGTTCATGTGGCGTGCAGCAAAAGGTATGCATAATTTAACAGGTGTACGGTGAAATCAAGAGTACACATAAGTTTTTTTCTTTATTATTTTTAATTAACTTATGTTAGTAAACTTATCACTTGAAAGAACCCCGTGGGTTCAAAACCTTTTTCTTTACATTTACTTTTCCATATACAAAGCTATTTTAGATATTGACTCATTTGTTTAGTACAGGAATTCAAAAATATCTCAATCCTGATTCTTAGCTTAGCAATGTAGAGAGAAAAGCATTTTAGAATCTCAAAATATTTCTCCCTCTTAATTTAAAAGAATTTAGGAGAAGGTACTCAAAATACTTTCATTTCTCGAGTGTTTACTAAGTAAGAGTCAATAATCTTCTCATTTGAAATCCCACGTGCTTAATGACATTTTTTTTATCTATTTACGAAGTCAGTTTAAATATTGACACGTTTGTTTAGTACAGGAGTGCAAAAAATTACACAATCCTCTTTATAAAGCTGAGCAATGTAGAAGGAAAATTTAGGAAAAGGTACTCAAAATACGTTCATTCCTCGAGCACTTACTAAGTAGAGTCATTAAGTTTCTGATTTGAAACCTCACGTGCTTAACAACGTCTTTTTTTCTTTTTTTTTTTTTTTTCCTTTTTATCTATTAACGAAGTCATTTTAAATATCGAAACATTTGTTTAGAACAGGATTGCAAAAAATTTCACAATCCTGATTCATAGTTCAGCAGTGTAGATGGAGAAGCATTTTAGAAGGAGAAGGTACTTAAAATGCTTTCATTCCTCGAATATTTTACTAAGTAGAGTCAATAAGCTTCTAATTTGAAATCCCATTTGCTTAATGACATTTTTTTTGTCTTTTTATTATCTATTTACAATGTCATTTTAAGTATTGACACGTTTGTTTAGTACAGGAGTGTAAAAACTTGCACAATCCTGTTTATATCTGAGCTGTGCAGTTTATATCTGAGCATCTGAGAGGGAAAATTTAGGCGATAGTACTCAAAATACTTTCATTCCTCGAGCATTTACTAAGTAGAGTTATTAAGTTTCTGATTTGAAACCTCACGTGCTTAACAACGTCATTTTTTTCTTTTTGTCTTTTTATCTATTAACAAATTCATTTTAAATATCGAAACATTTGTTTAGTACAGGATTGCAAAAATTTACACAATCCTGATTCATAGTTCAGGAGTGTAGACGGAGAAGCATTTTCGAAGGAGAAGGTACTCAAAATACTTTCATTCCAAGGGTATTCATTATGTAGTATACTCAGTAAGCTTCTCACGTAGTACCCAACTTGGTTAACAGTATTTAATTTTATATATATTTTTTCCTATTTACAAAGTCACTTTAGATATTGACTCATTTTCTGAGTACCAGAGTGCGAAAAATTACACAATCCTGATTCATAGTTCAGAAAGTAGAGGAAGAAGTTACTAAAAATCTTCTTTCTTCCCTCAAATATTTGCTTTATAGGGTCAGTAAGCTTCTGACTTGGAGTCCCACTCGGTCCATAATTTCTTGACATTCTTTACTTTTTTTTCAGTATACAAAGCCACTTTAGATATTAACACACTTGTTTAGTAGAGGAGTGCAAAATTTTGTACAATCCCGATTCGTGGTTCTGAATTGTAGAATCATAGAGGAAGAAGCTGCTTAAAACCATACGTTTACTTTCATTCTGTATTGCCTTCCAGCAAAAATCTTCTTCCTCTTCCTCTTCGTCTTCTTCCGAGGAAGAGAGCGAAACTGAAAGCAGCAGTAGCAGTAGCAGCGACCTGGAAGAAGTCGAGGCTTCTGCTGTCAAGTTCCACGAGTCCAAACCTCAAAAACCAGAACTGGGAGCTTACACGGAAGAGATCGACTCCAGCGCAGTTCGAATCAGGGAGAACAAAGCTCTGAATTCCGAATTCGCTGCTGAGGAGATTGACTCGTCCTCCGTGAAAATCAGGGAGCCGACCATCATGCATGGTCACATTTCGAAGGCTCCCACTCGAAAGGTGGGATGCATGCCATTCATTCATTGTATCTGCAACCCGCATGATCCTTTAGATTAGACGAATTTCAAAGGAATTAAGGGGACATAGTACCTTTAGAGACTTAAAATCATTATCATAAATATTTTTTATTCATCATTAAACTAAATTATCAATGTGTTTAATTTAATAACATAATAAAATGCTAATTTTGTAATTTTTTTCAATATTTTAACACTTTTTATTTTTTTAATTTTAGATTAACTCATACCTGTAAACTAAAATTTAAAATTTAGTTTACAGACTATAACAGATATCTTACTTCAATGTGGTATAAAAATTTGTTTTCCAATAAACACATTTTAAAATTTATCAGGTGAATAAACTTTTCATTTGGTGTACATGTTTTAAATAAAAAAGAGTGAGCAAAGTTATTGACAAAGCTATTTGAAATAACAAAAGTAAATAACTTTTTAAAAGTTAGGGAGCATTATAAAGAAACTATTTAAAATTCCTTATAAAAGGAGTAAAACTTTTCATTTTATGATGAGCTGAATAAAGGTTGTTATAATGAATATGTTAAGTCTTGCAAGGTACTATGTACTCTTTAAAAATCCTGCATGATTTTTTAAAATCATGTATGTCTTTAACATCTCGTTAACACAACCTTTTGATAACCAAGTTCCAAAAATCTGAAAAATATAACATTGCTCTTTTATCTACTTATTTCCAAAGTTGATATGAAAACTGATAATATTTTCGAAATGTAAGCTTGAATGCATAGGACATAAATGCCATAAAGAAACTACAGGTTCAATGGGTGCTAAATTGTTAGAATTATACTGTTTGACGGAATAAAATTTGCGGGACATCAAAGTTCTGGAAGTAAATACAAGGGTTTAAGCGATTAGGGACACAAAAATCTTTTTATTATTCCTATTTATGCACATTTTATTATCGATACTAGCTGCTTCGTACCCAGTCTTCGGTTTGGGTTTTAAAATATTTCACTTAAAGGTTTAAATCCACTATTAACACTAGATTGCCCAAGGCAGTCATTTTGACTGTTTTTTAATTTCAATTAGAAAAACAATTATGAAATATAATGACACAATTTCTTAGAATTTGGTGACTTTTTCTATAACATATAAATGGGTTTATGAGTAATTGTAGTTACTTCCGCCCTCCTTTATTATATAATATTAAAAATTAATTTTAAACAAATTTCTTTACATATTTGTTATTTTTTCACAATGCAGTCATTTTGACTGTTTTTGGGCAATATAGGTATAAAAAAAATCTCGGGCAATCTAGTGTTAAAGATAACATATTAATAAAAATATTTAATATTGAAATTTGAAACTAAAATCAAGTTCTACATAATAAAACCTATGACAAAAGTTTTTCTTTAAAAAATGGCAAATGTGAAAAAAAAATAAAATTGTTAGAACTTAATTCGAGTCTATAATTATTGAAAAAAAATCTCGCCAAGATAAAACAGAAAAATGAAATAAGTACATAAATTAAATGCCGAGAACAATTATTTTACCTGAAAGCGTTATCAGATGAATGAAGTTACTTAAAGGATTTCAATTTTTATAATATGTAATTAAAAGAAATATATACAGAAAGTCGCCAAGCTTAATTAAGAATAGGTGGAATACAGATTGACGTCTCAAAATTGGATAACTAAAAATGCCACAATTGAATTAAATGTTCCAAATTAATATTGATAAAACAAAATAAATAAGCTCACCGAGAACAATTATATTATTTGAAATCATATTTTAAACTTTAGTCAAAAGTAGCAATGATATCTCAACATGTCCCAGTTGCCATTTCTAAAACGAAAACTAATTTCTTTGTAAAATTTGCCTATTTTCTCTAACATAGTTGAGTTTTAGATTATTCTCTCGAAAAAATTTCAAACGTATAGTTAAGAGAGATTTCTTTATGAAGGAATAATTATTGAAAGAATTCAAATATTATTTATTAAAAATTTTAAAAAAAATTTTAATATAACTCTCGAGCTAATAGCACTTTTTCAATATTTTTTTCGAGTAAAGAAAAGTCTTATTTTTAACGCCAAAAATTTGTGAAACTTTAAATAAATAATAAAATAAATAAAGCATTTTTGTAATTATCTTTTCTTAACAGAAATACTTTCAAAATTTTTCATAAAATATTTTAAAACAATTCGTAAAAATAACAGAATTTGTATAAAATTAATATTTCAAATGTAGAATTTGAGATCTTGTTGTTGTTGTTGTTTCTCATGCCACTTGGACAAACCAGGCACGAGAGCCGGCTATAGAAAAATGGCTATCTAGTTCAAATGATGGTGGTTCAGCATTTTTTAAAAACAAAACTTTAATCCACTAAGGACACAGCGTATTGTTAGGCCGCCTTCTTCAAAAGAGACATAACACAAACTACAATCTTTTCTACTTCTGCGCGAACATCAGCGCCCTCTGGCCTTGGAAGCAATTATTTTACACCGGCTGGCTACTCGATTTAAAGCGAAGGGGTGCGCCTTTCGTTTTAATGAGCTCCGTTAAGGTGAAAGACTGACTTTGCTCAAGTGGGTCCTCGTAATTTTGAAGCAGGGACTAAGCAGAAGACCCATAGACGTGGCCTGCCACCCCCAAAGGTAGTGATTGAAGGAACATGGAGTACATTGTGACCACAAACATATTTTACGTGCCCCAGTCGCTTTAACGAACACGGATGATCTTAGGTCAGCTCGGATTCCGAACCAGCAACCTCTCAGTTACGAGATCGCTGTCTTTGCCGACTGAGCTAAAGCGGCTCAGAATTTGAGATATATCTATTTAAAATTAGAGCTGAATGAACAAGAAAAACGTGCTGTACCTCCTGGTAGAGTATATGGCAGGGGGGGGGGGGGCAAGACGTCAACCGCGAAGACATTTTAGGTAGTCCACGCGACCATCCTGATAATGACCTCGGATATTAACAATTTAATTTAGGACTTATGACATAGAATTAATGAATTATCCCCTATATAACAATAGCCTAAGTTATCTGTACGTGTGTCCTCGATTTTATGAAGCGGTTGGACCTGGAATGGATAGAGGCATCCATAGTTTGCAAAATTCAAAATGAGTAATGTTTATCTTCTCTTAAACTATAGATCCGATTCTAAAATAAATTGGTATAAATAGGCTTCCTATCACAGCGAAAAAATACTGCCTTCTTTAAAATGTTCGAAATCCACCCCTTCCCCTCTTTTCGAGTTTTTAATGCCATTATTTCGAGCTCTATTTTCCCCGGTTAAGAGCAGGCGATTAAATTTATCAATTTATCCCATAATAAATAGGTAAAAATAACATTTTTCTAGCATTATGACGTCATTCCTTTAACCATCTCATTTAATCATTTCTTATTTTAAATTATTTAAATATCGTCTGCATTATTTTCATACTTTTTATCATTGAACTTAGATATGACGTAAGTATTTTTCTTTTATATTTGGCTTAAATAATAGATTATGTACATATGTGATAATTTTAAATTGAATCATCGATTATTTTTTGTTGCAAAATAATTCTCAGCCAAAAAACAATCTATTTTTTTACCTGCCTCATAAGGCACGTTACAATTTTAGAAAATTAAAAATTTTACTGATCCCGTCATATGACAGGCTATATGCTAGTTTAAAATAAAAATTTACTACAGTTTACGCTTTGAAACCTAAAACAAACTATGTAAAATAATACAATGAATTAATCGTTTTACAGTGGAGAATTAAATAGAAACAACTTGACAAAGTGGGATGTTTAGATTATAATATAATCGAATCAGTACCATATCATTATATGGTACTGATTCGATATACTATACACACCGCGTTTTTTGTCGCCAAACTTGGCGACTTTTCGGGCGATGTCTGACGTCGCTGGAGACTTTTGGTGATTTTACGCTTTCCAAGCTTTTTGGAGCTTTGTAGTGGCAACCCTGGTTCGTAATGGTTCCTTAACAGATGAGCATTTAATTTCGTGTTTACGCATTGCAATAAGCTCGTGCCAGCCACAATATGATAAACTTGTCGCAGATATACAGTGCCAAATTTCGACTAAAAGAAGTGAATAGGATGGTCAATTTTTGATATATGAATGCGTTGATTATTTTCATCAGTAAATTTTTATTTTGTAAATATTAATATTAAGTTTTTTTTAGAAAAATTAGATAATTTACTATTTTTTCTTGTTACCGAAAATAAATATATAAACATGTACGCTACGTTAATTTAGCTCTGCCATTGGTAGACTGCCTTCGATTTTTTAAATGTGGAGTAGCACGAATTCCAAAAGTTTGGCCATACCTGGTATATGGCATGCGTAATTTGTATAACATAAAATCAATAACATTTATATTTGTTTATGTAATCACTGTTGAAGCATGCGATTTGCCTTATGATTTGAAAACCTTTACTATATTGTTTGAAAATTTTTAAAATGTTATTTTTTCTACAATGTGCATCCCGGATTTCCTTAAACATTATAATTAATAAAATTTAGGAAGTGTTAGTTTTGATTGAAATATATCAATTTAATTGGCTCGGTTGCCCAAAAGCTACATGTATTTTTATTGGATTTTACGGGACAACTTTGCTCTATATGCCAATTAAAGGGTTTAACTAATAGTATTTTAAGAAAAAAATTCATATTTTTATTTTATTTTAAGCCTTTAATTGGAAATTGATGAAAGGAAAATCCAATAAGACTCAGTGAAAACGCGTGTTGCTTTTGAGCAATCGTTATTAAACTAGTAGACAGATAAATTATTGACTCCAGACATTATAAGCATATAGCCCGTCGTATGACGGGATCAGTAAAATTTTTAATTTTCCAGGATTGTTAAATACCCTATGAGGCAGATAAAAAAATGATTTGATTTTTAAGTTAGCATTATCCGGTACTTATTCAATAATTTGTTTACCTTCATATTCCTCTAAAGTCTCCTGATACTAAGAATGTAGTTTAGAATCACGTTGAATTCATTTAGTCAAACCGTGTGGATATGCATGAAAAACAAACACACAAACGGACAAATTTCATAATTTTCAAAGATATATAGCCTAAACGTT
>CM063509.1:110546680-110551231 GCA_032207245.1 Pardosa pseudoannulata
TTCTTCTTACAAATAAAAAAAGAATTGTAAGTAAAAAAAAGAATAGAAAATCGACAACAGAGCGATTTCATGCAACGTCATAAATGGCTTTAATGCCCTTTCCATTCATTTCCATGCTTACATTAGTCAACAGGCAACCAATAAGCTGCTCTTCCATTTCAAATTAAAGCCAGAATCATCTAAATTGAGATGTGTACTGCTGCGTGAAATCGGCCAATTTAAATAATTAATATGAGCTTATTATTCGTTAAATAGGGGATTTTGCCACCATATTTTCCAATTTTTATTAAAAATTCGTTAAATTGCGAAATTTTTTAAATAGGGGTTTGTTAAATCGGGGTCAGACTGCAAATATCTACAGATTTTTCTAGTTTCTCCAGCATATATTTTCGATATATACTCATATATTCCATCTTTATAGCGTTTATACTTTTAAAGAAATACATACATTAGAAAGGCTTTTTGAAAATTGACTTACAGTTATGAAACTTTGTACGTATATAAAATTGAAGTTAATATACTTAATAATATATCAAAAAATTTTTAAAAATTGGATTATTTTATTTTAAATGTTTAGCTAGTTTTTAAAATGGCTATTGCTCATTAAATTTAAAATTTTCTAGTATATTTTGCCTCATTCATACTCAAAAATATATTTTGAACATTTTTGGATATTATTTCACCGATAGCTTGAAGAGTTAATCAATGAAAATTACTCTTATGTTTGTACTTTGAAATTTTCAGAAAAAATTCTATATTTTCTATATGAACTAAATGAAGTAGAAATTTAAAATGGATATCGAGATTTATTTTAATGTTTATGAAAAGAGTCTGGTAAAGACTGCATAAGAATCTATGAGAAATTAATTCTCGAGGAGTATTTTAAAAATTAACAAAAGTCTTCATAAAAAATAAGTTCTTTAAATAAAGTTCTCTTGGTAAAATTTTTAATGTAATTAATTTATTTTTTTTCCAATTTATATGTATACATGGTTCCATAACTCTAAGTTAATAATTTATATAATTGCTTTGTAACGTTCTCCATCTACTCAAATGGTTTCAGAACTATTGAAAGATTACCATAAATTAGCTCCTTCGACAATTTTTAAAAGAATATTTAAGATTCTTTTTAAGTAGTATTTCTGTACTTCACATTAAGATATCTAATTTTGATTAAAAATAAACACTGTTCATTGTTTAAAAAGTAACTTTATGAGTTCTTTCTTTCGTATTACACTGCAAAAATAATACGCATTATTACGTACAAGATATCAGAAATATTTTACATTCCCGATACAATTGTTTTGCGAATGTAATTCCTAACACTACATTTTTAGATTGTACATTATTTGAAGCCAATATAAAAATTATCCATACTTAAAATCGGGTTGAAAATTTATAAAAACAGGAAAATAGCGTATGTTTTTCTTACTAAATATTCAAAATTTAAAATTTCAATAACAGTATTGTTTATACAATGTTATTTGTTGTATAAATCGTAATATAGAAGAACTTACATCGGGGTACAAAATTTTATGAGGACATTAAGAACAATTGTAAGCCTAGTATTAGGCTAGTCTCAAAAACCTGTTGCAAATATTTCCTTGAAGATTTTATCGACAGAGAGCTCAATATTATAACTGACAAAATTAGTTAAAAGCCCTAAATCCTTTTAAATTTTTTAAATCTTTTTTAAAATTCTTTTGTTTGTTTTTTCACTTACATAGCCTCTATACCATTTTCTTTCCGCATAACCTTTAACGACCTTTAGCTTTTCACCAGTTTAGAACTACAGCTTTAATGTAGAGACAGGAGCCGTAGCCAGTGCATGTGTGTGTGTGTGGGGGGGGGGAGTCAACAAACTCGAGCCGCACTCCACTCCTAAAATTCTGGAGTTTACTGCATTGCATTTTAACTTTGAAATAAAAGTACATTTTCAAATGCATTTTTTTAACTGCATGCCTAATAAAAATTTAACATTAAATACTTATTTCTAATTCTTTAAATTCAATACTTTTGCTCTAATTTTTATTATACATTTAACCCCTTGAGGACCACATGTAAATGCTATATGAGTCAACCGTTGAGAAAACCGTTGCCGTTTAACGCCATCTAGTAATTAAACCTAGCATTTTAAAAATAAAAATAAAACGTTCAGATCTTCTATTACGCATATGTGACGCTGATCTTTCAATATCAACAGTAAATCATCGCGTAGAGGCGACTCTAGACTGATAAGAGTGAAATCGCTGCGTCGCGCATACGAGACGTTGGTCGCGAAGGAGTTAAATGTAGAGACAGGGCCCGTAGCCAGTGCGTGTGGGGGGGAGGGAGTCAACAAACTCGAGCCGCACTCCACTCCTAATATTCTGGAGTTTACTGCATTGCATTTTAACGTTGAAATAAAAATACGTTTTCAAATGCATTTTATTAACTACATACCTAATAAAAATTTCACATTAAATAATTATTTCTATTTTTTTTAAATTCAATATTTTTTCTCTAATTTTTATTATATCATTAAAGAAACACATTGCACTAGGTCAAATAAATAAAGTGATATATATATATATATATATATATATATATATATATATATATATATATATATATATATATATATATATATATATATATATATATATATATACTAGCATATAGCCCATCATATGACGGGATTATTAAAATTTTTAATATTCCAGAACTGTTAAGTAACCAATGAGGCAGGTAAAAAATTATATTTTTTTGGCTGAGAATTATCTGGCTCGCTCTCAATAATTTAATTATCGTCATACTTCTCTGAGAGTCTCCCGATCCTGTGAATGCAGTTTAGAATCACATTGAATTCATTTAGTCACACCATGTGGTTATGTATAATAAACAAAAGAACAAACTTCTTAATTTCTAAATATATATAAATTAAAAGTTAGATATTTATGAGTCCGTGAAATAGACTCCTAGACTTATATGAAAAGAGTTTGTTGTTAATACCGGTGATAAAATTTTCATTGCAACAAAAAATAATCGATGATTAAATTTAAAACTATCACATATGTACCTAATCTATTATTTAAGCCAAATATAAAAGAAAATTATTTACATAATATCTAAGTCCACTGATAACACGTGTGAAAATAATACAGGTGATATTTAAATAATTTAAAATAAGAAATGATTACATGAGATGGTTAAATTAATGACGTCATAATGGTAGGAAACAATGTTATTTTTACCTATTTATCATGTGATAAATTTAATCGCCTGCTCTTAACTGGGGAAAATAGGGCTTGAAATAATGGCATTAACCGCTCGAAAAGAGGGGAAGGGGTAAATTTCGAACATTTTAAAGACCAAAGTATTTTTCGCTGTGATATGAAGCATATTTATACCAATTTATTTTAGAATCGGATCGATCGTTTAGGAGAAGATAAACTTTACTCGCTTTGAATTTAGCCTCTATCCATTCCAGGTCCAACCGCTTCATAAATTTGTGGACAGATAACTTAGGCTATTATTATATAGGAGATAATATTAAATTTTATATAATTTTAATAAAATCATTAATATTAAATTTTACATATATTTTTACTACGCTTTATGCTTTTTTATTTAACAAATATCTGTATCATAGGGAATAGCACAGTTCCATTTTAGCCTCACCCAAGACTAAATCTTAACTCGGTCTGGGGCAAGACAATGCGGATATGAAACCAGATAATCTTAGGTTATTATTAATTTAACTTTAATCTTATTGCACGATTTAAAATTTTCCGAATCATATTTCAGAAGCAGTTACCTTCATGTTCGTCGTCCCATTTAGACCTGTTAAACAGTTTTATCTGAAATGACTCAAATGTAAATGAGCTCCCGCTTCAATAGGTTACCTGCACTCTAAAAGTCTGTCGGCGTTTTGCAGCAGAGGGTATCGGGTGTGATAGGAACTTTTATAACCGCACCTGTCCTCCTGAGACACAGAAATTTTTGGCACCGATTAGTGAAAAGACACGTCAGTCCCAGTTTAGAAATGGAGACGGCATCTTAGAGAAAACACTTCCGCTGAAAATCTGTAGTGCGTAGGATAAGCAACGGAAATTTCTAGATATATGTTGAAACTTTCTGTATCCATCTCTTTCAACAAAAGATCTGCGTTTGTGTTAACAACAAGCAAGCCATATTAACACGTTGTTTACAGAAGATGAAAATTCTTGTCGTTTCGAACCCCAAATGTTCCAGACTGATGACTAGAATTCTCGCTATTTAAACTTGTCATTTTAAGCACTTATATAACATACAAATACTATATAAATAGAAATTCTATAATTATCTGTGATTATTACTTTTAAAATTCCATTTAATTACTGTAAGTTAAAAGCAGGGTTGTAATTTTGACCGGTCAAAACTGATTTTGACCAGGACACTGGATAAAAGGGGTTTTAACCGTCCCAAACTGGTCAAAAGTGGTCAAAAATGGTCAGAAATGGGCAAAATTGTTAAAAGATGTTTTAAATGGTTTTAATATTAATATATAATATCTTTTGTACTTAGAAACAA
>CM063509.1:110551331-110571331 GCA_032207245.1 Pardosa pseudoannulata
AGAAACAACTTTTAATAAGCAATAAAAACAGTAGTGAAGTTAAACAAAATATTACTCTAACAAGTTCATGAGATTTAACATGCTTATACAGTATAATAAGAATGTTTGAATGTTAAAAATGAACCATGCACATGCAATTGTAAAAATGTAATCCAGTCGCAGGATAAAACATAAAATACACTTAGACCTGATGTCTGGTGGGCAGCAATGAAGAAGGTTAAAGGCATTAACATAAAATTTGTTGATTTTACAATAAATCTAATGAACTGTTGTGCCAGTTCTTCATCTATAGAAAGATTATTTTCAAAGTCTGGAGTAATCCAAAATAAATTACGAAATCGTTTAAATTTAGAGACGACTACAAAACTTGCTACTTGTCACCGTTTTTTGAATTCAACATAAATTACATACAAAACAGCTTGTATAAAAAAAAATAAGTAAAACATTTTTTTGCATCTTGGTGTTTGTTTTTTGCTGGTGTTATTTATATTATGACATTTTTAACAAATATAACTTCCCTTTATCGTATGCTAGTAAACTATGTTCGATTAGTATTAAATATATTGAAAAGTGAATTTTAGTGGTCAAAACTGGTCAAAATTGATATTGACCAGGACGGTTAAAACCGGTTTAAACACTGATTTAAACCCCTATGCTTAAAACCGATACAATCCTGGTTAAAAGGTATTTAACTACCCTGGTACATACCGTGTTAAAAAAAATTACGTAGACAACCTATCGTCCAAGGGTACATAGGCGGATTAAAAAATATCAAGCCTCTCAAAGAAAAATACGAGAAGTAGAATAAAGAATTGAGACCTATTCAGTCCCCGGCACAAAAAAAATATCAGCCCCTCCCCCCGAAAAAAAAAGGTGAGAGGTAGAAAAAATAAAGGAATAAGACCTGTTAAGGTCATGTGCGCAGAAAACAAAAATTGGGTCCCTAAAAAAAGAGATAATGAAGAATTAAAAATGCATATTAAGACGATACACTTAAAAATACATAAAATGCATTATGAACTAATTATATTTATCTTAACAAAATTTTAATATAAATAAATGATATTGTTTAACTTGAAATAACTTCATACTTATCAATTATCTTTTCAGAATAAATATTTTTAAGTATTTCGCTTTTTATATAAAATTAACATGTTAATTAAACTTTTCTCTGACATTGAATTTCTAAGGTAATCTCTTACTTTTTTTCATACAAGAATAAGAAGTGCCTCGAATGTGTTTTAAGATGGAATCAGTAACAAACTTTTCAAAACAATTTCCACATTTGAAAGAGTTGTTTTCTATCTAATACTCTTTTGTACATATTTATACATAATAGAAATTTATGGAATAACAATGTCCTTCGTCATATGTATCATAATCCGATGTTTTGGTTTTTATTAAGCCTAAACATTAACATCATTTCTTCCTCTAATTTTTCCGCTAAATTATTTGCAGTAATAAAAAATATTCAAATGTTTCGACGGAATTACGCATTATTTCAAAGAAAGGTCTGTGTAAACCTTTTAGACAAATATGAATTACTATATCTGAATTTTGTAAAGTTTTAATCAAAGTATTAATTTTTAATAAAATATTGAAATTATAATGTTATGCTCAAATAAATTATTGTTTTAAATAAAATATTAAAATGAGAATATTGTAACACATAAAAATCTATGCTTTGAAATTTTATATAACAATAATTTACCTGTGACGCATTTTCATAGGATTTTAATTTTTAGTGAGTATTTTTTTAGTTATTATTTTTAGCGCGTTTAGCATTTTAAAAATAACTGTGAACATGGTAGAAGGCGTGCGTAAAGTGCCGCACAAATGAGTAATATTCTAAAAATACTTTTAAAATAAAATTTACTTGTTTTAAATTTTTTTAAATTTTGTAGTCGATAGTGCAAACTGTACCTTAATATAACAATAACTTAAGTCTTCAAAATCAAAATACATATGTTAAAGCTACACAATTAAAAAATCAAAATTAGAATTTTCAATGATGTAGAACAAATTCTGCGACAGTTAAAAACAGAACAAAGTACTGAGTAGATTTTGGTAGATTTTGCATTTTGCATGCATATATTGCAAAGTGTGTGCAAGATAGTATATAATATCATTAGATAGAAGTATAAATAAACATGCTGACTATATATATAAATATATATATATATATATATATATATATATATATATATATATATATATATATATATATATATATATATGTAATCCAGGAATTATAAAACTGCTGGACAAGGAGAAAGCTAATCAGCTAGCAGTAATAACGATGCAGTCGAGACATTGAAAGAGACCGGCTCAAGTCTAATTAAAACTTTATTTTAGATCTGCTAAATCGAACATCTTTACTAGTCAATGACAGGCAAGAGAAAAAAATCACTCTGCTCGAACAGGGGTGCACCCTAGAGCGAAGACAGAAAGAATTTTCCCAAGGGGCAATAAACTTACTCAGCGAATTTAAGTGTTAAGATCAGGAAAACGCGGAGCCATTTGAATGCGGTAGGTGGAAAACGCTTTGAATAGAACAGAAAATTTACGTCTATAGGACAGAAAGATTTACGTCTATAGGACAGAAAGCTTTGGGAAATGGATCGAAAGAATTGTTAAGTCGAGAAAGCTCCTTTGATTAAGACATTTAGAGGCTGGGAAAAAGATTTTAAAGAATTAGAATAGGAGAGAGGAGGTTTTTAAGGAACTATTAAGTTAAATAATTTTGATATTATATATATATATATATATATATATATATATACTAACATATAATATACATATATTATACAACAAAATACTATTATATCACAACAAGATTTTTAAGGGGGGGTCTGGGGGAGGATAACAGAATAGGCGTGACAATCTATTAACAAATGAGGATGTAAAACCCGTCTTCAAACTTTCTATCCTCAACTAAAGTGAAGTAAAAACTTCAATCTCTGAAAACAAGATTATGCCAATCGAATAGAACTACCACATCCGGTAGAATGTCGGCTTTTTCTTTTGATATGACGCATAGAAAAAAGAAAAAACATCTGTTTTCACCACAAGGGACATATTTTTCTTTTTTATCTTTTCTTTATTTTACTGTCGATTCTTTTCTGGATGAAAATGAGTTCGGAAAAGTAATTTTGGAATATCACGTGCAGTATCGTTGCTTCAGCGCTTAATTTTCTTTTTCTGTACAAAGAAACTAATCATAATTTTTCTTTCTCAATTCCTTGCAGGCGGAAGAATATTCAGGAATCATCCAAAGGAATAATCTCTCCAATGGAACACTTGTAGATCCTGGGAGGTAAGTTTACCAATATATACGGATTAATTTAATGCTTACATCTCCTGTTTATATCTAAGAGAGTGTATACACGAAATTTTTATTTTATTTTAATAAATAAATCTTTAAATTAAATTGAAAGTAAAAAAGATTTTACTATAATCAGAAACATACAAACGTTAATGACTTTAAAATTGAGAACAATAATCTCTTGAAGAATATTCTAGAATTATCCAAATGAGTAATGTCTCCAATGGAATTTGTGTAGATTTTAGGAAGTAAGTTTACCAATATTCACGGATTAATTTAATGCTTACATTTTCTGTTTATATCTAAGAGAGCGTATGCGCGAAAGTTGCTTTTTTATTTCAATAAATAAATCTTTAAATTCAATTGAAAGTAAAAAAGATTTTACTATGATCAGAAACAAACAAACGTTAGTGACTTTTAAATTGAGAACAACAATCTCTTGAAGAATATTCAAGAATTACCCAAAGGAGTAATGTTTCCAATGGAATTCTTGTAGATTTTATGAGGTAAGTTTACCAATGTACACGGATTAATTTGATGCTTACATTTTCTGTTTATATCTAAGAGACTGTATGCGCGAAAATTGGTTTTTTATTTTAATAAATAAATTTTTAAATTAAATTGAAAAGAAAAAGATTTTACAATGATTAAAAACATACAAACGTTAGTGACTTTTAAATTTAGAACAATCTCTTAAAGTGAGTCTGTAATTTCCATATTAGATTTCTCTCGCTCAATGCTAACCTATGGGGAAAACAAAATTCCCTCTGGCCAGCTCAAATATAAAGAATTCTTTAAACAAATTATACGGAAACAGACCTATCGCCAGAATCCTATCTTTCCTCTAAAAAAATCGAGAAAAATATATATAATTTTTAATAATTTGGAAAAACTTTCGTTATCCTATTTTCAATGCAAATAAGAGCAATTAATAGACATAAATCCAAAAAAAAGATAAAATTCTAGAGAATTTGTTGTTTTATCACGTGGTGTAATTTTTTAAAGAATTCTTAAAATACGAGAGTCTTTAAGAGATATAGAGAGACTTTAAGAGAGGGTGTCATATTGGATTCCTCTCTATCTCAATGTTAACCTATGGGGAAAATAAAATTACCTCTGGCCAGCTCAAATATAAAGAATTATTTAAACAAAATATCTGAAAGAGACAATTCTCTAGAATGCTATCTTTTCCTAAAAAAATCGAGAAATATATATAATTTTTAATAATTTGGAAAAACTTTCGGTATACTATTTTTCAAACGCAAATAAGAACAATTAATAGACATAAATTCGATAAAAGAAAAAAATAACATTCTATTGTTCTATCATGTTGTATATTTTTTTAAAGAATTCTTAAAATGGGAAAAATTTTCTTTAAGAGAAATAAAGAGGCTTTAAGAGAGGATGTCATATTAGATTCCTCTCTATTTCAATGTTAACCTATGGGGAAAACAAAATTACCTCTTGCTGGCTCGGATTTTAAGAATTCTTTAAACAAATTATACCTCGGGGTAAAACAGAAAGTTTTCTAGAATGCTCTCTTTCCCTTAAAAAAAAACACCGAGAGAAATATATATAATTTTTAATAATTTGTGAAAACTTTTGGTGTACTATTTTTCAAATGGAAGCAAAAACAATTAATAGGCATAAATTTGAAAAAAGAAAAAGATAACATCCTAAAGACTTTGTTGTTCTATCACATTGTATATTTTTTAAAGAATTATTAAAATACGAGAGACTTTTTTAAGAGATATAGAGAGACTTTAAGAGAGGATGTCATATTGGATTCCTCTCAATCTCTATGTTAATCTATGGGGAACACAAATTTACCTATGGCTGGCTCGCATATTAAGAATTTTTTAAACAAATTATACCTCGGGGTAAAACAGAAAAATTTCTAAAATGCTATCTTTCCCTTAAAAAAAAACGAGAAAAATGCATATAATTTTTTTTTAATAATTTGTGAAAACTTTTTACATACTATTTTTCAAACGGAAACAAAAGCAATGAATAGGTTATCTGCTATATTTCGTGGTAGAGAATCAAACCAGTGTTTTGGACACGGGCGACAAAGAAATTAGTTCCATCTCTGACTTGTGTAAAGGCAACTAGGACAACCAGACTTTCTTTAAGAGATATAGAGAGGCTTTAAGAGAGGATGTCATATTGGATTCCTCTCAATCTCCATGTTAATCTATGGGGAACACAAATTTACCTATGGCTGGCTCGCATATTAAGAATTTTTTAAACAAATTATACCCCGGGGTAAAACTGAAAAATTTCTAAAATGCTATCTTTCCCTTAAAAAAAACGAGAAAAATACATATAATTTTTAATAATTTGTGAAAACTTTCTGCATACTATTTTTCAAGCGGAAACAAAAGCAATTAATAGGTTATCTACTATATTTCGTGGTAGAGAATCAAACCAGTGTTTTGGACACGGGCGACAAAGAAATTAGTTCCATCTCTGACTTGTGTAAAGGCAACTAGGACAACCAGACTTTCTTTAAGAGATATAGAGAGACTTTAAGAGAGGATGTCATATTGGATTCCTCTCAATCTCCATGTTAATCTATGGGGAACACAAATTTACCTATGGCTGGCTCGCATATTAAGAATTTTTCAAACAAATTATACCCCGGGGTAAAACTGAAAAATTTCTAAAATGCTATCTTTCCCTTAAAAAAAAAACGAGAAAAATACATATAATTTTTAATAATTTGTGAAAACTTTCTGCATACTATTTTTCAAGCGGAAACAAAAGCAATTAATAGGTTATCTACTATATTTGGTGGTAAGGAATCAAACCAGTGTTTTGTCCACGGGCGCTAAAGGAACTAGTTCCATCTCTGACTAGATGCCTTGTGTAAAGGCAACTAGGGCAACCAAGTATTTCAGCAATCCTACACACTGGTTCACCTGACTTAACGTCATAATATTTCTTACTTTGGAGATATATTAAACATCCGATGTTCATAACACCTTCACCTACAAATTTGCCTAAACTTAACTCATTACAAACAGTTAGTAGTGAAGCATTACAACGTATTAGGCATGACAGGGCATTTCGCAATGATATAATATGCCGGTTACTAAAAGAAGTCATATTGAACACTTATGAAAAAAAAATTTAACAGTTTTTCCTTATAATGACATGTTATAATTTCCTATTTGTATTTATGGAAAGTATTGAAGTTTGTAATCGAATGATTCTTCCCTAATAACCTTGTATATTGATGAATATAAAAAAAATTGTTATGGACCATACAGAGTAAAACAAATATGAAATTTGAATACACTTGGATAAATTTGTGAGCTTCTTATAGCATATGAAACCTGTAATATTCGCATAAAAATTTATAATTTTGAGTAATTTGAACATTTTTTACACTTTTAAAATTATTTCAAATACAATTATTTAAGATTGAAAAAGTTCACATTTACAGAATATAAAAAATAATAAGCAAAAATAGCAGAAATATTTTTATTATGTAATCTAATTTTAGTTTGTTTCAAAATATTAAAATTATTAAACATTTATAGAACTTGTCAATTTATAATATTTCCAGTTCATGAATTTTTACTTTACTAAATTTCCTGAAAGTATCCTTAAAACAGTGAAAATCTAAGATATTAGACAATTTATTATACCGATCTAGGCTGATTTTATTTTGAGTTTTTAATAGTTATAACAATGAATTCAAAATTGTAAGAAATAAGTGGGTTTCTACTTTTATCGAGCATTGAATTTACTGTCTACTAAGATTCTAAATAAATGTCCTTACCAAATAGAAAAGAGAGAACTGGTAAGTGTTTACTGTTACTGTACACCGTCTTTTGTCTGTTAATATTCTTAGAAGTAGAAAGAACAAATAAAAACGTATACCTGCAGCCAGCTAGCTCCTTTACCTTGTAGCGTACATTCCACAAGTTTAAAAGAAAAATAGATGTAACACATCGAAAATTAGAGAAACTCTAATGATTCCAAGTGCTAGACCACCTAATTTATGTAGAGGAATAATTGTCTGGTAAACTGCGCAACGCTAAAAATCAATATTTTGTTTTAAAACAACTATTCCACGAAATTGGCAAGAAAACTGTTGCAAAAATTTCAAATTAACAAAGACATCTTTCACGGTGTTAGCAGATAAACATTGTTGCCACCCCCTTAACCCTGAACCTTGAGTCACCGTATGGCAGATCTGCCAAGGAGCATGAATCTCTGATGAAAGTAGTGCAAGGTTCTCCACGGGTCTGGCAAGGAATGTTTTTTGGAATCCTCGGTGGAATTTTTCAAAACACTTTTCGTACTCTGTAACCGATGAAAACACGGAGATTTGGGGGATTTTTCAAAATTCAAAATGGTTGTAATACGGTATGATGATGACATTACCTGTGATTTGATACTTAAATTCAAGTTATTGAATGTCCTTTAATATGATTTGATGGACATTAGAGATTGATATAGCTGATGAGCAATGCCTTGTTTCAGGAGGAGGAGTTCTTCAAGCAATCAACTTGCTACGAAGGCAAAAGCATTGATCGGTAAGTGGTTTTTGTTAATTATTTATTCTTTCTTGTGTTTATACATAATCTAGCTCAACACAGTAGGCAAAACATCTTATAAACATAACGATGAATAAATACATAGCATATGAAAGTAAACGACTTACCTTCACAAAAGGGATTCACACTTAGCTTGTCTTTGAGAACTACAAAACTTACCCGGTGAATCACCTCTTATTATCTTTTGCTTGGTACTATAAAAACAAAACATTAAAAAAAGATAAATGTGTAGAGTTTACACACACACACAAATATATATATATATATATATATATATATATATATATATATATATATATATACATACAGTGGACTCCGCTTAATGTGATCAGGTTGGGAAACCGTGATTTTTATAACAATAACCGATTGATAACAATAAACGATATTCAAAATTAGATAAATTTACACCCCCTTTAATTCACACGTACTAAATTTCAAAACAAAATGAAAAACACACCTTATATTTATGTACTGTATATTACACTTTTAAAAATTATAATTGTATACATAATTTTAAAAATTGATCAATTGTTGACTTCTACAATTTTTTCTAACATGCTCATTGATAAATTGTTCGTAATCATAATCAACCTGTCATAACGATTTAAAATTTCGAGCATTTGCTTTAACGTTAAATCATTTCGCTTTCTGGCTTCCATATTGACAAGCTGCATGTAAGCGAGCAAGGCATAAAATGTGAATACGCTCCTTCTCAGTTCCGATAATAATGTGTAGCCTTCTGCTTATCTGACAACCATTGACCACCAGCAGGGTGTGCGTATTTCTGAAAAATTCCAGGAACATGTAATACCCCACTCCTTTCTTCATTCCCCATTTCCCTAGTTTGAAGAGGAGAATTCTCGGAAATTCAAACAACAGCGAAGGGAAAGAAAAGAATGGGTTCCTTCTGAATATATTGTGAATATTCCTTTGCCAGTTAAAATGAGGTTCGAAAACCGATAACATTAACCGATGTAACGATCACATAAAGCGATCATTTTAACATACAAATGAATAGAGAAAATCGGAACCAAGTGATTTCGATAACAATAAGCGATTGATAACAATAACCGCTATCACATTAAACGGAGTCCACTGTATATGTATATATATATATATATATATATATATATATATATATATATATATATATATGTGTGTGTGTGTGTGTGTGTGTGTGTGTGTGTGTGTGTGTATGGGAGAAGGGCAAATTTCTAGGGCGACCGATAGAATGAATAACATCAAAATATGTTAACTGGTGGTTTTGTGGAAAAAAGAAAATGTTATAAGGAATATTTAGCGTGAAAATTTATTCATTCTTCTCGCTAAATATTTTTATAAATATCGCCCTTTTCGCGTCTGAGAAGAACTGTCGTCATAAACTTGGGTTAGTTTTTTTTAATGAATACTTTATCACACATTTTTTATTATTTTAAAAGATAATGATTTGCAATACATTAAATATTTTTAAAAAGCAATCTTACTTTAAAATATTTCAAATTTGCTAGCTAGAAAAATCTAAACAGATTTTTAATAAGAGGTAAAGTATAAATTACAATGTATGATTTCGATACCAAATTATTATATTTCTCTCCTTCTCTTTTGATAGGATTATTACAGTTTAGAGAAAATTGTGAAAAAATTTAAAATTGTCAGGTATAATTAATAAACTGACAAAAAAGGAATCAAGAAAAAAGCAGTTTATGGGTGCATTTTGTTACTATTTTGATAAGATATCTATCCATTTTAATCAACTTAAAATGAATTTATATTTTTGTTTACTTCTTTTGAAACCTGTTAAGTTACATTAACATAAAAGTAAGCCTCTATGTTAGTTATGAATCTGTAAGTTATAAATCTACAGGGAATCTGTATTTGTAAAGAGCGACCAAATACTATCTTGTACGCTAGTAACTTATAGCCCAGAACCAACCCTGTATGTTTAAAATGACTGTAGAGAATAAGTTACACGTATTTACTGTAGTTTTAATACCTGTTCATGTAGTTTAATCTTCTTTGTTGTTTTATAACTGATATTGCTTTATAACAAATGGCCAACATAGGAACATTAAGTTGTTTTGCGGGATTATATTTTATCAATATGTATTAACTCACAATTATTCTTCTGTATATTTCAATTGGTTTTAAATTGTTTCAATATCATACAATTCTTACAGATTTAAGGGATTTTTACAGAACAAAGTCATAACTAAAACAGCAAATACACACATGTATATATATTTATAATGTATTAAAAGCCACGTACTTAAAACAAAACACTTTCTGTAACTTCACAAAACACCACTGTTCTGAAAAACTTAGTTTAACATTATAACCATTGATACTTCTGTCTATCTATATTTATATTAGAAAGTCTTGCTTACCACTGAAAAGAAGGTTATTAAAATAATATAACTATGTATATATTACACACACCTTGTGTAGGAATATGCTATGCCTTTTCTTTTGTTGCTATCTCCGACTAGCTTCTATAAACCTGGTCAACCTTTTCCTTTCATTTTACTTCGAGAGTGGATACAATCTCATTCTTGGTAAAGAAAATATCAGAGTGGAACTCACGATATGAATGCATGTATGTATGAATATGTATGTGTGTCTGCATACACAAAAATGCTTAACCAATTTGCTTAATGTATAATTAATTACAGCAATTATTTTTAATCTAAATTTCCACTAATTTACAATTTTTACAGAAAAGCTAAGTACGACGGGCAACAGAGATCTGAGAAGAACACTATATTCGTTGAAAGAAGTGTTTCAGGTGAGAAAACATAAACAATTTTCTTAAATGTTGAGTTATGTAATGCAGAATTGTAAAATAATCTGAGACAGAAAGAATAAAGAAAATTACTATGTTTCAAAAGCTACATTCTGAAGACGTCTCAATACTCAAAATATTTTTATACTCTATTCTGTAAAAATTACTATTGTGATGAATACTCAGATCCTGCCATCCGAACGGTAAAGGGTGAACCTTGATTCGTCACTCCAAAGAACCCGTTTCCCCTGATCTACGGTCCAATTTCGATGTGCTTTGCGCCACATTAACCGAGCAGAGTTGTTGGACTTTGTGATCAAAGGCTTGTGGGCAGCAGCACGACCATGAAAACCAAGCAGATGTACTTCCTTGCGGATGGCATTAATTGAAACAATACTCCCGGATGCCTGTTGAAACTCCTCGCGGATGAGGGCCTGTTGGGTGCGGTCCTTCCGAATTTCTCTGGACCGCACTCGTCGGTCTCTATCTTCCATTTTCGTTGGTTTCCGACTCGGGGGTACATTCCGACAATCACCGCTCACCTTCCACTTCTTAATCACATAGGCCACTGTCAATTTTGGGTACTTCAGATAGCTAGATATGTTCCTTAAGTATCGGCCACATTTATGATATCCGATAATTATACCTTTCTCGAAATCAGAGAGCTCCGAACTGCGCGGCATCTTACATGCGACTAATGCCGATGCTGTTTCGTACACGATATATACCGGCGGAAGCCGTGACGTACCGCAGGACCCCAGATATCATCATTTACATAGGTGTCCAAATACTTATTGGTAGACAGTGTATAAAAGGGTATTAAATGGCAAATATTTTAGAAGAAAGGCAAAAAGTTGACTAAAAATTCTATACAAACTTCTAAAATAGTTTTAATATCACTTAAAAATACAGACAGAAAAACATTAAAAGGATAAATTAAAAACATTAAAAGAACATGTTAAATTATTATGAATTCTATTGATAAAGAAAAGCAGTTTTTAGTGCTGCGAAACCAGATTTATTTTCTATTTTATCTTTTTATATTTAAATTCGGATAACTTGTCATATGTTATTAAAAATATTAGTTCTTCTGAAAGTAAAAAAATATATTTCGGCCTAGTAAAGTCTACTCTATCTACATTGATATTAATTTTATAAACGCGATTCTAATATCCCACAGGAATAACTCCCATTAAATTTGAGTTCTCTATTTATTTTTATATTCCTCACGAAAGTTTTTTAATATTTTTAAACGCCGTATATATTAGTTTATTTTGATTTTATGCATACGTCGGACTTCTTTTGGATTAGTTCCCAATCTGAGAATGTCAAATATATTTTAAAATCTAAGGGTTAGAGAACTACGGATTCTGCCAAACATGCATTAGATTCCCCAGTCGGTACTTTTAAAGTTAATCCACTTTAATAAATGAGGTCATTTTCTTTTTCGAAATATTCGAGATTTTGCTAACATTATACAAACTTCTTAGATTAACTTCCGTGTTGAGTTAATGAACATGGAAGCTATCACTCTTTATTGGTAATCTTTAAAAAAACATTTTGGAAAAGAGTATACCAATGTTCGTTTACAAAGGGGAAACACAGTAAAAATATAATACTTTATATTTAGATTAAGACATTTATTCTGTACAGTGTACAAATTGCAACACTACTTAATAACCATATAACATAACCAGCAATTATTTATATTTTATATTCATCATTACACAATAATAATTACAATTCTCTTTTGTTATACTTTATTCCTTAATCAAAATATTGAATTACTAACTGAGGCCTAAATAACCGTCATAAATATGTTAAATCTATTTACCTCCGGATATTACAATGGAGCAGGCTCGGGCTTTCATCAGGATGTAAAGGGCGTCGGTACTGGCGTAGTGGCCGTTATTTTGCTCTACATCTATGCTGGCATGCGGGTTCGGGGCTCGATTGCTGGTCCGGGCTCTCTGGATGTCCAGCAACTCTTCAATCCCGACTTTGTCTCCTTTTTCTTCACTCTCTTTCCCAACTCATCACCTCGGTTTTAACTCCCCATTTGTTGGTGAAATTTTCTCACATCTGCACCCCCTTCGCGGGTGCAGGTGGGCTCATTTTGTGAAAGCCGACATTATTTTTAACCCCTACTCCCATAACTCACGGTTACATCTCTGTGAGAGCTTGACCGTGACGCTTGTGCCATTCCGTGATCTATAACTTTTCCGCATGGGTCCTTAAAACTCGAAGTTAACAGTTGCATCTAAATTCTTCTTTGAAATTTCTTCCACAGCTGTGCATGCACGTGCTGACCATTGTGGGAAAGTACCTCAATACAAGTATTTTATACGCTTCCTGAAATTTCAGAGGTTAATCCCAGTTTGAAATATGAAGCATCGTTCTATTATCGTAATTTCAGACTTTTCATCAGGCTCCCCCAGATTGTATAACAGTTAACATATTCTGCTCCCCCCCACACACACATGACTTGCGTTCGGTTCCTGAGTAAGGATTAGATGTATCCTGTGACGCCTTCAATGTTCTTGAGTCAAAAGGTAGCGTGAAGAAGGATCACAGACATAACAGAATTGAAAATAACTTTTATTTTTGAAGTAAATACTATCTATATACAAACGGATTCTAATATCCCCAAAACAATTCGAAATGTAAAGGATTGTTGCTTGAATAACATATCCACGATGACCACAGTCTTAAAAATAATTAAATGTTCTCACACGATGGAGGGGCTTTTCTAAGGTGCAACGCAAACCCAATCTATCCCCCGTTCGGTGTCCGAGACCCTGCCGTTCCTTATATGAGCGGACTTTACGAGTCTCCCGAACGTAATCACTAAAAAGCTGGCTCCGGTCAAAAGTCACGGAAGCCTCCACGAGGTCAAAGCACCTACGTAAAAAATGTCGAAAAGCTCCGAGTCACAAAATTCTAGGCTTTTTATACCTTGGGGATCAGTTACGGTCCCACCAATCGTTTTCTGGTCAGTTACGATCCCAGTTACTTGAGAACTCCAGTTAAGGTTACAACTAGTTAATTAGTCGAATTCTCATTCGCTAGCTTCCCATCCCGATCAGGGCGTGACTCCTATTCAATCGAACTGTCGACATCTTAGACACTTCATCGCCGCGCTATTGTAGTCTGTCAAGAAGGTGGGACACAGGTCAGCTGATTTCGGTCGTTAGTGCTCTGAACAAGGGGTCTTCACAATCCCATATATTGATGCTCCCATAAAAAATGGTCAATAAAATCTGCGGGTTTGTTAATCTGCGGGCAAATTTCCCCCGCATTGAAAACAAATAACATTTCATTAGATGGCTTGCAATTTTTATTAGGATTTGGTATGAGGTGTGTTTTTTTAGCAAATATTGTTTTGGAATTCGGCAGCATCAGCACAGTGGATTCTGTTCTGCGCATGCACCATTGAGTACTTGGATCTGTTGACTAGCCACAGACACCATACTGGAGGATTTTTGATCATTTTGAAGTCTATTTGGGATTATTATAAATGTCCCAGCCAATTCAAGATTCACTATGTCATTCCTTTTTTTAATGCAACAGATGTGAAAGAAGCTGTAATTCCTTGACGGATCAGTGTAATATATGGAAAAAACGTTGAAGGAAAAATACTAAATAAGAGATTTGAAAAAAAATTTTCAATTTTACAACTCCTCTTCAACCTCCACTCAAAATACAGTTTTTTTTAAGTCAAAGAGTTTTTTGCTGGATGAGATCCTGCCTTTAAATTAATCTTACAATTTACACTAAATCACAAATTTGTGATGAAAATTACACTCAGTTTATTTAATTTGTGATTAAGTGAATGTTTCAGTCTATTTAGAATGAATGTTATGGGTTTCCTTTGTGTTTTCTTTGTTAATTCAATTAGATTTTAAAAATTCTATTTTTGTAAAAATTTTCCTCAAAATGTTGTTTTTGTTTATGTATCAATTTGTTGAGTTACGATCCCCTCGTATGATTTCAAACGCCACGCTGCAAGCACGCCACACACGCAAGCTGCAAGCACGCCAATTTCGCCAAATGTGGTTGAAGCACCAACAAGATTCATGATTAGAAACAGGAGAGTGGGCTAAGAAGAGGAGTTGAAAAAGCATGCTAATGCATTTAAAGATGACCACACGAATGTGCATGATATGGGCGAAGTGAGCTGTTTTTTGTCTTTAATAAAAACTCGAAGCAGGAAGGTTATGCAAACGTTTGAGAAGACAAAAATTTTACTATTGCATCTTTATTAACCTTGTGGTCTATATTTTGACGAAACCGTACAATTCACTAAAGTAAGATCAGGTTTGGTTCAAATATGCACCTTACAGCGATTGAAAACGATGGGTAACAGTCATCATTATCAATCACTTTTACTACTTGTCCTGTTTTCGAATGTTTATTTTTCACCCCACTTTGAAAATGCTTTTTATTTGTTTTCTTCTGCTTATTGTTGTAACAATAGCAAAGAAATTGCTTGTAAGTGAAAATCACTATACCTGAGACTCCTGTCTTTAACTACACGAATATACAGAAAAATCCCTTCACTAAAATGTTAAAAATGCTCGCAAATTTCAAGATATGAATTTTCTGAAACTGTGACAGAACTTAAATTATAAGTTTGCCTCGTGCTGGAGACTGAAAATGTTAATTACTGGCACTCAAAACCAAACGTTTAGCTAACGCGTAAACAGGCGGCACATTTTTATGGGGATAGAATTCAAAACCTGATTCTATGATATAGCAAGTACCTTAATATCGGCGGAAATTTTGGCTGGCTGGGAGATGTAAAACCAAGCGTTTGGCCAGCGTGTACACAGGCGGGAGATTTCTATGAGGAAGAAATTCAATAATGATGTGAGACAACAATAATGTTAGAAAATTTTTTTTTAAGTTCAGTAAGGAAATGCCTTAAATTTTATTACTCACAAAAATTTACTGCCTTATTTTTTTGTAATATTAACTATTTTTGAAAACAATTCTTCAGTTCTTAATATGGGAGAAATATTTATAAAATTTCAATTAAGTTTTCATAATTTTAAATTTTTTATAGATTTTTGAATTTGTCTTATTTTTAATATTTATCTGACATAATTGTTTTGTTAATTTAAATATTTGTGCAAAATATAAACTAAAAATCTTTTTAAGTTCAGTAAGGAAATACCTTAAATTTTATTACTCACAAAAATTTGCTACCTTATTATTTTGTAATATTAACTATTTTCGAAAACAATTCTTTAGTTCTTAATATGGGAGAAATATTTATAACGTTTTAATTAAGTTTTCATAATTTTAAATTTTTTATAGATTTTTGAATTTGTCTTATTTTTAATATTTATCTGACATGATTGTTTTGTTAATTTAAATATTTGTGCAAACTATAAACTAAAAATCTTTTTAAGTTCAGTAAGGAAATACCTTAAATTTTATTACTCACAAAAATTTGCTGCCTTATTATTTTGTAAAATTAACTATTTTTGAAAACAATTCTTCAGTTCTTAATATGGGAGAAATATTTATAACGTTTTAATTAAGTTTTCATAATTTTAAATTTTTTATAGATTTTTGAATTTGTCTTATTTTTAATATTTATCTGACATAATTGTTTTGTTAATTTAAATATTTGTGCAAAATATAAACTAAAAATCTTTTTAAGTTCAGTAAGGAAATACCTTAAATTTTATTACTCACAAAAATTTGCTACCTTATTATTTTGTAATATTAACTATTTTTGAAAACAATTCTTCAGTTCTTAATATGGGAGAAATATTTATAACGTTTTAATTAAGTTTTCATAATTTTAAATTTTTTTATAGATTTTTGAATTTGTCTTATTTTTAATATTTATCTGACATGATTGTTTTGTTAATTTAAATATTTGTGCAAACTATAAACTAAAAATCTTTTTAAGTTCAGTAAGGAAATACCTTAAATTTTATTACTCACAAAAATTTGCTACCTTATTATTTTGTAATATTAACTATTTTTGAAAACAATTCTTCAGTTCTTAATATGGGAGAAATATTTATAACGTTTTAATTAAGTTTTCATAATTTTAAATTTTTTATAGATTTTTGAATTTGTCTTATTTTTAATATTTATCTGACATGATTGTTTTGTTAATTTAAATATTTGTGCAAAATATAAACTAAAAATCTTTTTAAGTTCAGTAAGGAAATGCCTTAAATTTTATTACTCACAAAAATTTGCTGCCTTATTGTTTTATAATATTAACTATTTAAAAAAAATTCTTAGTTCTTTATATGGGAGACAACCATTGTTTCCTCACTAAACGAAACTCCCAGTATTTCTTGAGGATATATACAGCTTTTATCTGTATATGTGAAGATGTTTGTGTGTATAACTAGCGTATTTATGATAACTCATTCACATAATTTATTATTCATGAGTAACACATAACATCTTATTCACGAGTCCTTCACATAATATACAGTAGAACCTCTTTTTAACCACCCCACGATACAACGACCTCTTCGTTAGAACGACCATCTTAAAAAGTCCCAATTATTTTACCATAGAATAATGTTAATTTTGAATCATTGCAATGACCCCAAGTGTATTATTTTTCGTTAGAGGAGCCGCCAATTTTAGTCCGCCGAACTCATGAGCAAGTGGGCTATTTCAAAATTGTAAATTCAATACTGTGGTGCAACTTCAAGAAACCTGTACTCCTCTCTTTGTGTTTGCTTAAACAAGGGGAGGGGGCGTGACAAAAAGGGGAGAACTAAATCTTCAATTATCTTTTGATGAGTTTGTTGCGGTAGAGGAAACTTACAGTGCTGCGGAGAAATATAAATCAGGACGATTTTATTGCCCGTATTACCGGAAATGAAGAAATCTTCGATTCCGACGACGGAGAAGAAATTGTCTAAGCTTTTGAAAAAGTGAATGAAAAAAAGCCTTCAATGCAATCAATGCCTTGCGTCAATATTATGGAGGACAATTAATTCTGGATATTTCCTTCAAAATCTAACGGATATGGAATCAGTGATAATGAAAACTTCCCAAGTGAGCTTGAAACAGGCGTCAATCAAAGACTTTTTTTCAAAAATTCAGTACTGGAAACACAAATAAATAGAAGTATTCTCTAGATATGTACTGTTGCATCATTTCTATGCTCAATTTTTTTAAATTATTTTTTCAATTCGTTTCAACGACCTTTTGTTACAACTACCCTATGATTCTGGTCCCACAGGGGATCGTTATACAGAAGTTCTATTGTATAATCCACGAGTACATATAAATATTTTGGAATTCTCGTTTGTAGAATTCCTTCTTACAAGCAAAATTCTCGTTATGAGTGTACTCTTTCCCACTTTCAAACATCCCTGTTCTAAACAAAAACAGCCCACTTTGAACTTCGGAAGGTCCTACCGACGAGTTTCAAAATAATCAAATGTTATTGCATCAATGACGATACTACATTTTAAACTAGAGGATTATTGATAAATTCTCGATTATTCGAAGCAGGTTTGGTCCCAATTACTTCGGATAATCGAGGTTCTACTGTATATTCCGCAAGCAAGGGGTTAAATTACATTTACTGGATGATTCAGTAAGGTTTTTTTTAACTGTATGTTAAAAATTTCTTTAAAAATATCCGGATTTATTTTGTTTTTACCATTTAGGATGAAAAAGATCTCGTTGGTGCTTTTATTGAAAACGGTGGACTTACATGTCTGGTCAGAGTCGGAACTGATGCCGATCAAAATCACCAAAACTACATTTTAAGAGGTAAGAACAAGTAAATCAACTACTCTTCAAAACTAACGAGCAACTAACTCTTCAGAATTACATAATGCAAGATTCTGTTCCTAGTAACGCACTTATTTTTTATGAAAGGTAAAAAGTAAAATCTAAGTTTCTAAACAAAGGAAAAAGAAAATCAGAAATATTATTTATCAATTTTTCATTTTAAGCTTTCACTCTTTTCTTTGAATAATTAATTAAGATTATATAAACTTTATGAAAAGAAATTCAGTTTAGCTATATAATATGCTAGAAGCCTTAATCGCTATGTCTGTTTCAATTTACACTTCATTTTATCGAAATAAATAAATGATAGACTGAAATAACAATTAAGAAAATCGATAAATCAATTTAAATTTTTTATTGAAATAAATTTTTTAATATAAACAACACCAAAAAAACTGCAGTCTTTTCTATTACCAACGGTATAAATGACTCTTAAAGATTTTTTAAAGTTAATTTTAATGTGAACGTCATAATAGAAATTCCTTAAATTATTATGGCAAGCGTCCTTCTTTAGGAACAGCTAAAAGTAGTTTGTAGAACTTTAACGTTTTCTCATACCAAGCTTTCCTTCTCAGATAAGATAATACTATAAAACAATCTACCAAGTTTTTGAATATCTAGTATTATTTATGTTTTTGTATTTGAATCCACATTTTATGATTTTTCGTGCCTCGCACATAAATTTACTTTTTCAGCAGAAAGCAGTTATTCCGGTGCATCCGGAACAAAACAACTCAACTTTTCTGTGATTCGTTTTCGGTGCAATTCAGAACTTTCTAGTAGTTGCACTTCACATCGAGTACGCATCCGCACGGCAGCTAGAATGCTGTCCGTTTTTCATTTTGTTTCGCACATGCAACATTTTATGTCATACTTGTTTTTGTGTTGTATAAAATAAGTTTTTTTGTGTTTGAAAAGAAGTGTTTTTCATTCGCATAATTAACCACATCGCAACATTTCTTGGAGGCACTGGCGAGATACGAACTCACGATATCCTGTTTACCATCCAAGAAATGTTGCGATGTGGTTAATTATGCGAATGAAAAACACTTCTTTTCAAACACAAAAAAACTTATTTTATACAACACAAAAACAAGTATGACATAAAATGTTGCATGTGCGAAACAAAATGAAAAACGGACAGCATTCTAGCTGCCGTGCGGATGCGTACTCGATGTGAAGTGCAACTACTAGAAAGTTCTGAATTGCGCCGAAAACGAATCACAGAAAAGTTGAGTTGTTTTGTTCCGGATGCACCGGAACAACAGCATTATCTATTATAAAATTTTACAGTAGAATGTTTACATGTGCTACCAAACAAATTTTATATCACGAAGTATGTATATATATGTGTGTGTTGTGTAATCACGGCGAAATTAATCCGCCAGTTACATAAGAATTAAACCCTATTATTTTTACTTGCCCAGGCTTACTGGACAAGGATAAGCCTAAGCAACTACCTTAGGAAATAAACCCAATACTGCAGTCGGGTCATTCCATAAAAAGAAGTGCAACATGGAACTTTATTTAAGACTAAGTA
>CM063509.1:110576331-110636331 GCA_032207245.1 Pardosa pseudoannulata
TACTACTCACCTATTTAACACATTATTAGGCGATAATATACATTTTTTACGGAGATGAGGTTGATTAAAAAAGTAATATTATTTAACACAATTTTTTTATCAGAAATAGGGACATTTTATTTTTTGCTTAGGGTCAATAACATAAAAGTGTCTCATACGTGATCAGTTTTTAAAATTAAATGTAATAAAGTATTAGTTATTTCCTAGCTGTAAGAAAATGGAAGGATTTTCGAAGAACTTGAACGTTGGACTTAGAAATTGATGTCTGAATCATAATGTAACTGTATTTTTGTTGTCATTCAAAGTCTACCATTATCAGAATATCTTGGTCTCACAAGTCTTCAGATAATAACGTATCGTGTGTAGATCTTTCAACTAACCAAATACTGTTGTCCAGTTTAGCTTCAACTTTCTTACAATTTATTATTAAATCTCATAGGACTGATAATACATCGATAAATTCTAAAAGAAAAACAAAAGAACAATTGCGTAGAAAATTTAATTCCTTAATGTCACAACAAAATTCATTATTTAAATAATGTATTACACAAGAATCCATTTAAAATTAATTATGTTAGTGTACATAACTGTTAGTATCAACGATATTAACTAATTAAAGATAAAATTATAAATGCGTTGAGAAAATTACAATAGTATATAATACATTTCTTAAAGATTATTAATTAAAAAAACGGAATATTAGCCTAGAACTCAAAACCTAAATATTTTCAAATAATTAAAAAACAAAAAAATTTTTACGAAAATATTTCACTACAAAATAATTTAACTTGATTGACTAAATCCAATTAGCGCTTAAAATTTTCCGAGTTTGCAGGGGTTTTACCAACTTTTCTGATAGCATTCTTACTTGCAGCAAGTCTGATTTTTTCTGGAAAGTATCTTCTCATGACAAATTTGACGCTACAAACTTGCAGCAAAATTCCTGCAACTTAGATGAAACATAAAGCGACCACTCCTTCGCAACGCTATTTTGCTGCAAAACTGTGGCAACCTTGTCGTGACAATCTTGAAGCAAGCGAAAATTCTTAGACTTGCTGCAGTCTTGTTTCAAACTTGCAGACTTGTCATGCTAAACTGCTGCAAGATTGCAGGCTTGCAAAGCAGGACTGCTTCAGGTTTGCTGCAAACTAAATTTGCTATCTGGATTAGACCGAGTCGACCGTTGGGAAAACTTTTGCCGTTTAACGCCCGCTGGTAATCATCATTTAAAAATCTATCATTTAAAAATTAAAATAAAACGTTCAGATCTCCTATTACGCATACGTCACGCTGGTCTCTCAATATCAACCGGAGATCATCGCTCGGAGGCGATGCTGGACTGATAAGAGTAAAATCGCTGCGTCGGGTATACGAGACGTAGGTCGCGAAGAGGTTAAGGGGACTAGGACATGAATTATCTTTAAAATTTCTATACCTTTTATTTTGAAGCATAAACAATAATACACATTTTTCAGATTAAAAAAAGTTTGTAATTTATGTACTTTATATTTTGTAACATTTTTGATAATAACTCAAAAATGATTTTATAATAATACATAAATAATTACGAAAGAGAGAAGCATTAAAGCAAACTAAATTTCCAACTGTTCAGTTTTCGCTCACGCCTCAGTCCTCAATTATTACTCATTCAGTTTTAAAAAGGCTAATATAAAAGCTTGAAATTATCCTATATCAATTATCTAGTAGTAGAAGTTCAAGATAAACATTTTCCTTTCGCTATCTCGTCTTATGTTGCTTAGACTAGTAACATCTATGACTATCTAAATGTAATACATTTGCAGTATCTCCTGTCAACAAATTTCCTCTTATATAACTAATACCAATCAGAGATTACAATGAGTAATTTCATGGTCTTTTAACTTTAATTGCTATATTTATTTTATTCCTCTTTTAAATAGGCAGTACTAAAGCATGAAGATGGTGAGGATGACGGTAAACCGTACTTTGGAACGTTTATAGAGAGGTATGTATGTACTATCAGTTTAAATAATTTATGAAATCAAATTTGAAAAAATATTGTCCTTGATGAAAAAAAAAATTTTTAGAATTTTTTTATAGAATTTCTTTTTTATAAAATAAGTAATAAAAGCATTCTTAAAACGCATTATACAAAAATTTGACCTAACTTGTAAAGCTTATCATTGCATGATCTTCGCTAGAATGTAACAAACAAATAGAAAATTTATGGCTTTATTTTTAGTTTCAACTGAAATCAGGCTTCTGTGATCTGATTATTATCGATATTATCCTACAAAATGGTGTTGATTATAGGCAAAATTCGTTGAAATTAGACACCATTATTAAATCCTAAGACATCAAAAGAATCTACATTGATAGAAATAGTTATACCATAAGCACATTTTTAAGCATTCTTAAAGTGCTCTTTTTTGTTATTTAATATTTTGGCACATAGAATATGGTTTTTTTCTGGGTCTAATACAATACCTCAATATGATCGTGGTGTTTTTTAAGGAGAATCGTGTCCATTTTCAACAATACATTAAGCCATTTCAAAAAGATTTTTACTTATAGAAATTTCAATATTTTTTTTTTTTTCTTCTAATAAATACCTCATATTTCGTGGTGTTTTTAAGGAGAAACGTGTCATTTCAACAATACATTACCATTTTCAAAAGATCTTATAGAAAAGAAATAGTAATAATAAAAACAAATTTTTAATGTTAAAACTGAATTTAATTTGTGAACAATTTGAATATTACTTCCCTATATTATTGATGAATTGTTAAATAGAAAACATAAAGGTAGCGTTTCAAGAGTTTGTATTCTTTTTTTAATTCGATATTATTATAATGACATTAATATATATGATGGATATTTTTTAAATTTAACATTTTTTATGCCTAATCAATTATATATGTTAATAGTAAGCTTCTTAAGCACTGACACCTTAGTCAATTGTGAATCATCTAGAATCTATATTTATAAAAAAAAAATCTTGCATAATGACAATTCTCTAGAGGTCCGATATGTTTTATTATATATTTATATATATATATATATTATATATAATATATAAATCGTGATCCAGTGTTAACCGCGAAGAATAATTAGTCCTTCTTGAGTAAAAAATTCTTATATGGAGTTTATATATGGAGTTTCTGTTTCACTCATCGCTTGCGCCATTTTCATTTATTCGTGGCAATAAGCGTTAAGTGCTTGACAGCTCCAATGCCCACCCTTAGCTCATTCTTATCGCTTGATTAGTCATCAACCCTGTGAAATATCCTGCGCTTGACCGCAGTACTCCAAAAGGTCCCAAAGTCTTTTCCATTTATTTATTATTAAAAATAGAGTTCCCTTTTTAAAACGTTTTATTAACTCACGTAATTTCTAACTACTTTTTAGACCTCACACACACACACAAACACACACAACAACACACACAAAACACACAATATATATATATATATATATATAAATATTATATATAATATATTTGTAAATTTGCTTCGTAAGGTAATTTTGACCTGTCGATATTGTCTCGTTGGGTTTTGAAATCAGAAGTATGATTTGCTCTCACGGCATAGTTAACTGCTCAAAACAACGCACTTTTAATGCAAAACACCTTTTATTATATTTCATGAGAGCTCTTAAAAAAAGAAAATGTCACACAGAAAGAATTTATGGTATATCTAATATTAATTTTTTTCATACACAAAACAACTCAAGAGATTTTCTTCTCGCATACGAAAAAACAACCATGTACTAAAAAATATAGTTCTTGCCACTCGAACTTACAGAAAAAATAAAATAAAAGAATATGCGGTAACATCAATTTTACAGACATGTGACAGATGTGGCACTCGCTTATGGGTTAATAAAATTAAAGAAGTAAAAATAAATTCGCCAAAATAACAGAACAGAATGTGTAGAATCACGACAAGTCAGAAAAAGTACTAAAATAAAAATAATTTAAGTTATAAAATTCATTATATATACATGTGGCTTGTGTGAAAATTGCCAGTCTTGAGTAATTCAGTTATTAAACGTTCATTTGCCTAAATTATAAAATCTTCTGAAACTTTTATGAAATTATTACGTCAATTTGTTTTAGGTAATAATGACAGCATATTTTATTAAAATAAAACGGTTTCTGATTTGAGTAGCTAAAGAAAGTCCATCATAAAAGAAAATTGATAAAATATGAGCTTGTTTAATTGTATTATGTGTGTAACCTAAATGTTGTTACTATTCTAACCTGCGATGGTGAAATGGAATTAAGATTTCATTAGAGCTTAATTTTATCAATTTGAGCAAAGTGAAAAACTATATCTGTTCAATTTCCTAATTTTTTGTAACCTATCCTAATTTTTTGTATGTACCTATCTAATACTAATCATTTTCTAATAAATCAGTTTCGTCATATAAATGGAGATATTCATTTTCATTTTTCCAGTGTGTTATTTTCATTATTCTGAAGAATATTTAGAGAAGAATGTTTTACTTTATTTCTTCAGAGAAATCGTGAAAGTCTTTATCAAAAACTATATGAGCCATATCCACTTTATTCAAAAAATTCAGGAAAAAAACTAAATAGTACGTCCATTAAGAAATAAAGAACAGTTGAAAGTTGAAACTGCATTTAATTCATTGTGAACACGTGAATATCTTCTGTTGGTGAACATATTTTCTGTTAATAAAACTCTAAGAAAAATGTAACGTTTCAGATGTATTGTCTATTTAATATCGAATACTTAATCATACTTTCCGAAATATATTTTCGAGATTTTATGTAATTCACCTCTCCATTCTTTATAGAATTTTATTTGGCTGAAATAGCTAATAAGAATAATCCTATATGATTCTCTTCGGATTGTTAATTTTTTTCTACATGAACAACTGGCATGATATTTTCTCGAATCAAAATATTTTAATTATCACAATAAGTGCAGTGATGAACCGTAAATGATCCATTTTCAGGGCTTTTTAGAAATAAGCAGATTAATTAACAGCGTATTTCCATTCATATATTCATTCTCACATAGAGATTTTAGTATTTCATAAGAAATACAGTTAATTCAAACTTGGAACGAGAAAAGTCGTCGTCATTAACATAACTACAGCTTTTTCATTGCTAACTCCTTTTTAAAAAAATACCATGGTCCATAACTTTTTGAAATTTAAATATAAAATATTCCTTAACAATATTTTTATAAGAGGAGTTATCATAAATAAGCTAGGTATACACACACAGGTTAACGCTGTATATATCCTTGAGAAATGCCGGGAGCTTCGTCTAGTGAGGAAACAGTAGTTTTCTTAACCCATGTTCTCCCATATTAAGAACTACAGAATTTATTTTAAAATAATAAGGTAGAAAATTTTTGTGAGTAATAAAATTTAAGATATTTCCTCACTGAACTTAAAAGGGTTTTTAGTTTATATTGTGCACAAATATTTAAATTAACAAAACAATTGTGTCAGATAGATAGTAAAAATAAGACAAATTCAAAAAACTATAAAAAAATTTAAAATTATGAAAACTTAATTAAAACGTTATAAATATTTCTCCCATATCCAAAGCTAAAGAATTGTTTTCAAAAATAGTTCATGTTACAAAACAATAAGGTAGAAAATTTTTGTGAGTAATAAAATTTAAGATATTTCCTCACTGAACTTAAAAGGGTTTTTAGTTTATATTGTGAAGAAATATTTAAATTAACAAAACAATTGTGTCAAATAGATAGTAAAAATAAGACAAATTCAAAAATCTATAAAAAAATTTAAAATTATGAAAACTTAATTAAAACGTTATAAGTATTTCTCCCATATTGAGAACTAAAGAATTGTTTTCAAAACTAGTTAATATAACAAAATAATAAGGCAGCAGATTTTTGTGAGTAATAAAATTTAAGTTCCTTACTGAACTTAAAGTTTTTAGTTTATACACAAATATTTAAATTAACAAAACAATGTGTCAGAAATAGTAAAAATAAGAAAATTCAAAAATCTAAAAAAAAAATTATGAAACTTAATTAAAACGTTATAAATATTTCCTCCCATATTAGCTAAAAAATTTTTCAATAGTTCATGTTACAAAACAATAAGGTAGAAAATTTTTGTGAGTAATAAAATTTAAGGCATTTCGTTACTGAACTTAAAAAGATTTTTAGTTTGTATTTTTCACAAATATTTAAATTAACAAAACAATCATGTCAGATAAATAACAACAATAAGACAAATTCAAAAATCTATAAAAAAAATTAAAATTGTGAAAACTTAGTTAAAACGTTATAAATATTTCTCCCATATTAAGAACTAAAGAATTGTTTTCAAAAATAGTTGATATTAAAAAATAATAAGGCAGCAAATTTTTGTGAGTAATAAAATTTAAGGCATTTCCTTACTGAACTAAAAAAATTAGTTTATATTTTGCACAAATATTTAAATTAACAAAACAATTATGTCAGATAAATAATAAAAATATGACAAATTCAAAAATCTATAAAAAAAATTTAAAATTATGATACCTTAATTAAAACGTTATAAATGTTTCTCCCATATTCCGAACTAAAGGATTGTTTTCAAAAATAGTTAGTGTTACTAAACAATAAGACAGCAAATTTTTGTGAGTAATAGAATTTAAGATATTTCCTTACTGAACTTAAAAGGGTTTTTAGTTTATATTTTGCACAAATATTTAAATCAACAAAACAAACGTGTCAGATAAATAGTAAAAATCTATAAAGAAATTTAAAATTATGAAAATTTAGTTAAAACGTTATAAATATTTCTCTCATATTAAGAACTAAAGAATTGTTTTCAAAAATAGTTAATATTACAAAACAATAAGGCAGCAAATTTTCGTGAGTAATAAAATTTAAGCAATTTCCTTATTGAACTTAAAAAAATTTAGTTCATATTTTGCCCAGATATCTAAATTAACAAAACAATCATGTCAGATAAATAGTAAAAATAAAGACAAATTCAAAAATCTATAAAAAAAATTAAATAGTTAGTGTTACTAAACAATAAGGCAGCAAATTTTTGTGAATAATAAAATTTAAGATATTTCCTTACTGAACTTAAAAGGGTTTTTAGTTTATATTTTGCACAAATATTTAAATTAACAAAACAAACGTGTCAGACAAATAGTAAAAATAAGAAAAATTAAAAAATCTATAGAGAAATTTAAAATTATGAAAACTTAGTTAAAACGTTATCAATATTTCTCCCATATTTAGAACTAAAGATTTTTTTTTCAAAAATAGTTAATATTACAAAACAATAAGGCAGCAAATTTTCGTGAGTAATAAAATTTAAGGCATTTCCTTACTGAACTTAAAAAGATTTTTAGTTCAGATTTTGCACAAATATTTAAATTAACAAAACAATCATGCCACATAAATAGTAACTGCCACACCTGGAATTGAAATAGACGATAACTATATTTTATAATCATTCGTAAAAAAAGTAACAAATTCAAAAATCTATAAAAAAATTAAATGAGATTTAATTAAAACGTTATAAATATTTCTCTCATATTAAGAACTAAAGAATTGTTTTCAAAAATAGTTAATATTACAAAACAATAAGGCAGCAAATTTTCGTGAGTAATAAAATTTAAGGCATTTCCTTACTGAACTTAAAAAGATTTTTAGTTCAGATTTTGCACAAATATTTAAATTAACAAAGCAATTATGTCACATAAATAGTAAAAATAAGACAAATTCAAAAATCTATAAAAAATTTAAAATTAGGAAAACTTAGTTAAAATGTTATAAATATTTCTCCAATATTAAGAACTAAAGAATTGTTTTCAAAAATAGTTAATATTACAAAACAATAAGGCAGCAAATTTTCGTGAGTAATAAAATTTAAGGCATTTCCTTATTGAACTTTAAAAAAATTTAGTTCATATTTTGCCCAAATATTTAAATTGACAAAACAATCATGCCACATAAATAGTAAAAATAAGACAAATTCAAAAATCTATAAAAAAAATTTAAAATTATGAAAATTTAGTTAAAACGTTTGTTATCCCTGTTTTCCTTGAAAAAAGTTCGGTGGTCCAGAAAAGGTTGGGAATCCCTGCTCTAGACAAATCTCGGTTAGTTGCTTAGGTAGCACAAACGTAATTTTATATTTTCTTTATTTTTCAGTCGTGAAAACGAAAAACCCGCAGAACCAACCCCAGCTCCAGCTCCAGCACCGGAACCTGCCACACCTGGAATTGAAATAGACGGTAACTATATTTTATAATCATTCGTAAAAAAAGTAACAATAGTAGTTATTTATGGAACCGGAAAATGTCAAGTTTGTGTAAGGTAACAGACCAGAATCGAATCCTGATTTAATTCCACAGACACCTTCAGGATAAGTAAAATGGAACGATTTTAGTAAATTACTTATGAGCCTGTATCCTCTACAGGATCGCATCCAGAAAGATTTCCCGTTTTTTATCTTTAAAAGTAAACGTAATTAGCCGTGTCAATTGCGTCATAACAGATTATGACGTATTATCATATGCCAATGTTCAAGTCCTGATTCGTGCCAGTAGCGGGGAATCAGTGGTCCGAAATGGAAACTCTAATTCCTTCTCTCGGCGCTGCAAGGCTCAGTCGGTGATTCTTCGAATGCACAAAACTTTGTGCCTGAAATGCATCGTCAGGTCTGTGAGCCGAAATTGACACCGAACACAAAATTCAACGCTTAGGAGCAGCAATGACATTTCTGCAGCGTATCAAGATGACGCGACGAGTTCCTCGACAGGATTGTCACTGTAATGAGACAGATTTCACATTTTACCGCAGAAACCAAGTAGTAGTCAATGCTTGGCATCATAGTGGATCTTCGGTTTAGGACCAAATTCAAAACAGACGCTGTTGGTACGAAAAGGGATGTGTAAGGTGTTTACAAAAACACACATTCCAGGTATGCACATGTTGCAGGACAGAGGTATACAAAAGTGGATCCCACAATACGACAAGTGTCTCAATTCTGGTGGTGGCTATGTTGAAAAAGAGCTGAAACATTGCTGTACTTGTTGCCAATAAATATGTCCGTGAAAGTGTGAGTTTCTTTTTCTTTTAAATAGGGAAACTTACTTTCTGGATGCGCTTCGTAATTTCGATAAAGCGATAGGAGTAAAATATTTAAGGTCAAATATACGATATACGTCATATATATGCATTGATAACTATACATTGAGCAAAATATAATGTATAGTTGGAATATATGTTATAGTTCGTATTTAAAGTAGAATTCAAGAATAAGGACAGTCATTTAATGACCTATAACCTTTAGTTATTTTTTAAACATTGGCTTCTATACTTTCTATATCTAATGTAAACAGCTAGAAAATTTAACAAATGTACAGTATATTTAAATAGTCAAATTTACACTTCAATAGATATTATTACTATTACCAAAATGTTGATAAATTCATACATCCTAAGTAAATCCTCAAATAGATAGACATCCCAATACAAGACATGAAGAAATTTGTAGGGCTTGTTCTTCATATGGAACTAGTAAGTTAGGACCAAATAGAGAATTTACTAGGAATGTAGAAAAGCCAATTTTTATATTTTTAAATAATTATTTTTGAATTTGTTTTTAAATGACAAGATATAGATTTTGTCAATCATGGAAGGTCTATCACTTCAATAATATTAAAGACTTGAATGATGTATAAAGAGGCCTACTATATGAAGAGAATTTGGCGAGAAAATATCTGCTTCAGATATATTAACATTGTGCATTGCTATAATGAGCTTAACAAAATTAAACACAAACTAAATGTTTTGTTCTTCTTTCACTTCTTCGACCTGAAACAAACTTTTCAGTCTTGCTCTCCCAATTATTATCTAGAATTCAGTCTAATTCGAAACTCATGTGAGGTTTATATATACAACAGTTTATATATACAATATGTCACTAGAGTGAAAAGTTTCTTTAAAATTCCTTTTAAACTGTTTCTATTACTTAAATTAGGAGTCTCATACGAAATCCTAAAGAGCAAAACAATAGCCCTTAGAATCCTAGTTTGGGGGGCCTCAGTCAGTAGGCACGCCAAACGTGGGCGATGTCGCCAAATACTAGAATCCCAGTTCCGGGAGCCTGCCGCCATGTTTTTGGCTCTATTTTTGTACAAGTGATCGCCAAAACGTCGCCAAGTGATAATTACAATTTGTGCTTCGTTTTTTTTTAAGTTTATACCCAATTTCAAAGCATATTTTGAACAAAAAATAATGAAAGGAATGAAAACAAACCTCCTTAGAAAAGCTGAACTAGTCAGTTACTGTGTTTTTGAAATTTATAATTCGTGAACGATATACTCCATAGGTAATTTATACACCTACATATAGGTTAGCATTAACATTTTGAAGAGACTCAAATGACTCGTTTCAAACCAACTTCCCTTTCTGACAGACCTTTTCACCCGATGCTCATTCACTCTTCTCTTACGACATTCCCATATATATCTGTCAAATGAGTCTCTTTCTACAAGACGCATGGGGAATGTGCAAGTCGGGCATTCGTAAATCCCGGCAAGGAAACCAACACTCTTGCAGAATTGCCAAATTTCCTCCCTTAAGTTCCTAAAAAAACTCAGAGCCATACCTGAAAACATGTACAGAAGCCATCCTCAATTTACAAAAATGGTTTGTGAAAAAGTTTAAGAAATTAAATTTAAAAAACGAAAAAATACCACAAGAGTACAGGTGAAATTACACGAAATGTACAAACCTCCAGAGCACGGCCTAAATTGAGAAAGACTTGAAATGGACGCTAGAAAATCCCTAAACTGGAATTCAGCCCAATAGACAAAACATAGAAATATATACAATAACTTTCATACTTTTAAATTGTTTATAGACTAATTCTACAATAACTCCGAAAAGATTGCGTAAAACCTTAAAAGTTTGGTTCCGAACGTAGTTACCTTTATAAAATAAATGACTTTAAGTCCTTTTATTATCAATGTTTAATAGGGTGTTTATTTATATTTCTCCATTTATGTGACTGCATGTTTAAAGTTCCGCAACAGTTCTCTTTTAACTAAAATTTTAAAAAAATTAACTAAAAAACTAAAAAATACAATTGGTACTTATAAGCAGTTCCTTTCATATTTTAACTGACAAGTCTTCAGTCACTGTTAAATAGTTCCCTAACAGTTCTCTTTTAACTAATAATTCAAAAAATTTAAAAAAATAAGATTATTTTATTTCTTAGAACTAAGATTTAAGAACTAAAAAATAACAATTGATACTTATAAGCAGTTCCTTTGATATTTTAACTGACAAGTCTTCAGTCACTGCCAAATAGTTCCCCAACAGTTCTTTTTAACTAATAATTTAAAAAATTAAATAAAATTAGATTATTTTATTCCTTAGAACTAAGATTTAAGAACTAAAAAAATAGAAATTGATACTTATAAGCAGTTCCTTTGATATTTTAACTAACAAGTCTTCAGTCACTGCCAAATAGTTCCACAACAATTCTCCTTAAACTAATAACCTATAAAAAATTAAAAGAAATTAAATCATTTAATTTCTGAGAACTAAGATTTAAGAGCTAAAAAATAGGAATTGATACTTATAAGCAGTTCCTTTGATATTTTAACTGTTAAGTCTTCAGTCATTGTCAATATATTAAGATATCAGATATAGAAACTTAAGTTATTATCTCCATTGTTTTGTGCCTTTTTGTAAAAACGAACCGCCTTGAACATTTTACTCTTCCAGATGACACAGGTATCACGCCAGCACTTCGCCGACGCCGTGATGCCAGAAACCGTACGCTGACAGGAGCAACTGACCCCAATCATCCATCGATGCAACAACCTTTACCTTCTCCTGAAGTGAAGGAAAAACCAGCTTTCCACAGCGATAGGGCTAGTAAGTAAAATTATCAATCATTTATATGTATAAAATCTTTTGTATGTGTGTATGCATGTGCGCAACGACAAAAAGGGCTGGAGGACTTGAGTATCCCCTTTTCCTAAGCTAACAAGTGAAATGTTCAAAAGTATGAAGGCTGAAAACTTTGCAAAAAGCACAATCTAGCAAGAACGTCTGTTCTGGATTTGAATAGCCGTAACATGTTTGATTTAATATTCTTCATAAACTTAAGAAATATTAGTTATAGATTTAAGTGCTCAATTTGTCGAAACTTGGCGATATTTGGTGCATTCTCCTTGCTTTCAGCCATTGTAAAAAACTTACGTTTTAGGCAAGACTGTTTAGAGATAACTGTCAAAATAAAAGTATCAATCAAGCAGTGTGATGTTGTTAGCATTAATGATGTAATCACTTCGGATACTCTCGAGAGTATCAGCATATGGGAGGACCTGCCTGGAGCATGTCTTGGTTCCTAGACCATCGGAGGTATGTGTTTTGCAATGGCCATAGGTGACCCATATAAACTGGCCGTTCGACCCTTAAAGGAGTCGTAACCCACAGTTTAAGAACCACTTTTTTATTGCCTATGATGTATGTATGTGTATGAGAGAGAGAGTATGTGTGTTTAGTGAAGAGAGAATGAAAACAGTAACCGTTTTTCTGACTCTTTTCTGTTCCGTCTGTAGCAAGGCCTTGCTTAGTAAGCCGACAGCGATCTCTGTTTGAAAATCAAAAAGAAGAACCCCCGAAAGAACCATTGGAAAGGAAGCCCAGTAGAGGTGAATCTGTGTTCGTAAAGCAACAAGTGCAAGCAGAGGTTAAACCTGTGCCTCCTCCGTCTCCCACAAAACCGGCACTTGGTCGACAGAACAGTCTTACAGGTAAGGCAAAGTATACATTAAAAAACTGTTTTCATTCGTTTACAGACTGAAATTATAAACTTCTGAAATTACAAACTCGTATCAGACAAGTTTAAACTTTTGTTTTCAGAACGCTATTACTTAATGATTTGTTTTCTATTAAAATACCTTAAGGTAAGAGTAATACATTGAAAGTGGTGAGGGCTTAGTTTTGACTATATAATGCAAAATCCTCAAAAGCTACATTTTGCATTACTCATATTTTTGATAACAATGGAAAAATTAGGAAAATAAGTCAGATAATCTTTATTTAATGTACCATCTTAGTATTCGTGAGATGGTCTCTGTCAACGCCTCGCACGTCCCTGGCTGCACTTTCTAAAGTCTGCACTCCTCGTTCTATACCTGCCCGCCTATTTTTACTGGAGCAGGTATCTTGAGTTCGATTAAAGCCTATGTGGCCGACGATAAGGACTGCAGCGACTAAACTCTTGACTAAACATTTAGTATTAAGAAGATTCATTAAAACATATATACACTCCAAATCATACCCAAAACAGGGCTCCAATAAGACCGAGGACAAAAATAAACTGTGCCGAGCGGGAAAACACCTCCCTCGGTCTCAGCTCCTTTCACAAGAAAATCCGTTCTCCGTCGTTCCGACCGGGCATCTCCCTTTCACTCCTCTTCATGAGGACCGGGGTGGCATCCCCCTCCTCGGTCAAGTTTTTCGCCTCCAAGGGAAAATGTCCTTCTCCGCAGCTGGCGCGGGAGGGGTCGCATCTCTCGCCCCCTCCTGTAGAACCTGCATGGAACAGTGATTGCCCACCCCCTCTCGGGGTGTCCGTCTTCGGCCGCCGAAAAAAAACCAGGGGCCCATGTAACACCAACTCGAGTCTTGAGTTTAGTATTACAGTCTCATTTGGATACTTCTGTTAGAATACATGGAAACTTTCCAAATTATTCCAACATATTCCAAAACATTTTAAATTGTGTATCACATAATTTTAAAAAATAATTTTTCTTTTTTATGGTTAGAGCGACGCTATACTTTCACCTTCGAGTGTCAGTAAATTTATTGAAAACTCAATTGGATATATTTTACCAGCAAAACTGTGTTTTTCGAAAATCCCACACAAGTGAAGAACCTAAAATGAAAGAACTAGCAAATATATTAAAAATAAAATATTTCCTTGGCTAGTTTATTTATTCAAATATATGTTGAAAAGATATCTTGAATAGATATTTGTCCATAACTAATCAAAGCGAAAGAGAAGAGTTTTTTCTGCTCTCATTGTGCTAATTTTTGTATGGGAAACTTAACATCGATGCCTTTTAAAACAATTTTAAAGTACCTGAATGTTCTAGGATCCATTCCATCTACGCCTCCCACTACTGCTCCAAAATTTTACGGTCAGCAGCCGAATCGTAGCCCAGCTCCTTTCACTCCTCCCCAGCCGGAGCCAAGCAAACCAACAACAAACTCCTTTTGGGGCACCCAGAACCAAAAATCGGCTGAGCCTGAAGAACCACCTCAGCAATCTAAGTTCCAGATCAAGAAAGATAGCAGCTTTCACAATAGATATGCTCCACAAGAGAAAACCCCTGCAGCTCCTGAGCCTTCAAGAAACAGATATGGATCTACTCCTGGTATAGTCAACAAAGCCAAGGAAGGACTTTCTGGATCTACTTACACAAGGCCTGAGCCAAAATCTCCATTAGTACGTTGCCAACTACTTTCATTATTTTTATATTTCTTCTTTCCGCCTTTAGAAAATAAATTGGGGTGTGGATGAATCTCGTTATCGGTATTGGAGATCGATACTAAGATTAGCAGAGTGGTGTGAACAATGTACCCAGAAAAACAGTGATCATCGAAACTTCTAAAAACAAATAGTTTATTTTAAACTTTAAACTAGAAATACGCATTAACAATAAAAACATTAGGCGTCTAAAGTATAGTTACAAAAACTAAAAAGAAAGTATCAGTCTCCTCTATTTACGTCCTAGTAACTACCGGATTGCATATTCCCAGATAGCATGCATACTTGCAGCAAGTTTGATTCTTTTCTGGATAATATCTTGTCATAATTTGACCTGACAAACTTACAGCAAAACTCCTGCAAGTTAGACGGAACATCAAGCCATCACTTCTTTGCAACGCTATTTTGTTGCAAAACTGTGGCAACCTTGTCATGACAACCTTGAAGCAAGCGAAAATTCTTAGACTTGCTGAAGTTTTATTTCAAACTTGCAGACTTGTCACGCTGAACTTGCTGCAAATTTGCAGGCTTGCAAAGCAAGACTGCTGCAAGTTTGCTGCAAACTAAATTTGCTATCTGGGTTAGCGTATCTAGAATTAGCTTATATTCTAATTTGAATTTATGTGTTTTCTTCATCCCTTCTCTCTAATCACAAAAATAACACAAACATTATGAAGTAGTAATCACTTCTCTGAAAGGCTATTCCTCTGAACTTTTTAGGGCCAAACACTCTAGTTCAGCTATAATCGCGAGTAATCGCTGAGCTATAGATGAAGTGCTTCATGATGTCATGACATGCAATAATGGCATGATTTGAAACAGTTAGATTGTAAGTATAACAGAACGGCAGCTTTTAACAATGAATTCCAACATGAGTTTGCTAAGCTATACCGTTGTGAATTGTAGAATAATTAGCCTCTAGATAATAATATCTCGGTTTATTTTCAAGTCATAACAGAGAATTACTATGATAGCAAATGTTTGTTTTAACCCTTTGTCAAACTCAGCTTTCTTCGTTACTAAAAATAAGTAAAAACATATAAATAAAAATATGATAGTATTGTGTGCCAGTCGATATTCCACATTATTTGCTTGAAAGGTGGAAGGTAAGACTTTCTTAATCTAGTTAATCATGAGCAAAAATATCCAATGAGCTGAGTAAAAATATCCAATAATGCATTTATAGCAAATATTTGACTTTTCAGTACATTATTTTACTTTTCCAACATTTTCCCGTCAAGTAAATATGTCTTCCAAAAGTCCACTTAACATTGCATAGTTCCCCTAACTTATAATTTTAAACATGAGAAATGGCTTGTGGTAAAATCAAATTTAAGTGGAGTTTATTAACCAACATGGTTGCTTTGATATCATAGATAATTCATTTCTATGTAATGATATCTCAAGTGATAAAACAGAAATACAGTAATATCCATAACAGCTACAAGAAGCGATTTATTTTAACCATTTGGTAAACTCGTCTTCACTTTCAGTGTTGCTAAAAATTAGTTAAAGCAAATGAATAAACAAATATGATAATAATGCTTACAAATCGATATTCTTGTTAACAGTACGAAAGACGAATTATCTAAGAAAATGAGGTTGTGGTCAAGATATTTCAGTAAGACGCAATGCTGGAAGAACACAGTCTGCCTATGGCTCCACCCGTAGAGAAAAAAACTTGTAGTCGTTAAACGGAAGAGTCGTCCTATTCAAATAAAAATCTGCTAGCATAAGCCCTATATTTAAATTTCTGTTTGACTTTTCTTATTAATAAATCTATCATTGAAGAAAAATAAATATTTTAGTGCAGTCAGAAAAAGCTTAAATATTTTACTTTCAATACTTTCTCTTGTAGACTCTTTGAGGTTATCCCATATTGAAAATCCCTAAATCGAAGATACTAGTTAGATCCGACCTAAGTTTAGAAAAAAGAAAAATATAGTCATCTTCTTCAACACTACTGCGTGTCAAGCCAAAAGCGTACAAATCAGTTCCTATTCGGATTGTATCCAGTACTAGTCTTCTATTGTCTATTTTCTTTGGATTAATTTCAAAGTAATCGAACCATGTAATTGGTTTTCTTCTTTCCTAGCGCCCATACAATCAATGTGCGAACTTTTAAACTAGGTTTGTATTGCCAGTTCTGTATAAGGGTGAAAGCTATCTTAGTCTCTATTGATAACCTTTAGTATGTTGAACTCCTTGTATTTAACCGTAGCAGCACACACGTTCCTCTAAACATCCTTCCGACTTCCACAATGTTTTCTCAACATACGTATGGCATAGTAGATATCGATAGTATGTGCAATGAAACTCATGTGTTGTTAGGTATTTGGATTAATTTTTTGTGTGTCCGTCTCATACCTCTCTCAGGGACAAGACCTGAAGCGATCTCCCAGTGGCGTGAAAGAACTCCAATGGGACCAACTGACGCAGACGATGAGGCGACCGCTGCGTATCAACGACCTCGACTTCACAGATCTCGGGGATGACGATGACGTCAGCATTCTCATGAGGCCCGTGAACGCAGCTCCATTCCCAGGATGTCCACCCCCACCGCCCATGCCTGGAGGTGCACCTCCTCCACCCCCACTGCCAGGTATGGGCGGCCCGCCGCCTCCCCCTCCCCCTCCAGGCATGGGTGGACCGCCGCCACCTCCTCCCCCAGGCATGGGTGGTAATAGAGGACCTCCTGCTCCTCCTCCTTGGATTCGCAAGAACATGCCCGGTGGACAAGGGGATGATAACGATTCAAATCTCAACAAGAAAGTCAAAACTGTCAAGCTGTTCTGGAAAGAGGTAACACGTCTTTTAAAGAAGTAATATGGATTTAGTTAAACCTTAAAACAATACAATAAATATCTACAACTTCCATGGTAAATGGAATCAATGACATTTATTCCACAAACTTTTTATAGGTGAAAGACGAACCCATGTTAATGGAGAGATCTGGCAAAAAGAGAACCATATGGGATGAACTGAAACCTATTCAAATTGACACTCAGAGGATAGAAAATCTATTTGAAAGTAGAGCTAAAGATGTCTTAAGCAAGGTAGGACAAATCTGGTTTCAGTTTATTCATATAACCAGTCAAACATGACTTGGTTATTTTTTTTCTCTTTTCTGAACAAAAATTGTTTAATTAGTGAAACTAGAAACTATATTAGTTTTATAATGCAGGTTGTACAAATTAAAAGCAAGTTTATAATTTTCAAAATATTTTTACCATAGTTTCCATTAAGTTTATCCAAAATTGCTCCTATTGATAAATCTTTAAGGGCATTAGATGAATTATATATATGAATAACAAAGTTTTATTTCACAATTAGTGTTACGAAGAATACCTATGCTTGCAAACTCTACTCTTCAACGCATGCTGTAAATTAATTTAATTTTGAGGAAGGGATTTAATATAAACATTAAGTTTTGACTCAAACAAAACTGATAAAATATACCCAATATAAAATTTGGAAATCTTATTAACTTTTCCTATCGTCGTAGACCAAAGATAGGCAAAGAGGTCATAGACAAAATAAAAATATGAAGCAGGCCAATATAATTTACTCAAAATTTTTTACAACTGTAATAATATGTACAGGCTCATTTACCTTTAAGAGCAGGAAACTGTGAATAAAAGTGACGTGTTTTAGTATACAGTTCTGAGGTTGAAATATTTTTGCAAATATTCACATTAAATAAGATCCAACAACACTTAAATTTTTAAATTTTCACCACTACTTACTATGACACTATATGCTCTTCACCTTATCATATGAAATAAATAATATTAAAACTTTTGCGAAAGAGAAAGGCATTGGACGCAGATGAAAATTATCATTATCACCATGGCGAGCTCTAATGCACCTGTATATTATTCTACTTAACGGGAAGTAAAAGCCCTCACATACATCTACGTTTTACAATTTAAAATGAAATCACAATTATGCGTACAATAAAACAAGAATGGAAAATGATGAACACTATACTTGAATTATAGACGATCTCTTTTGTTATTGTGATTTATTATATCGTATAAAAATCATTTTTTTTCTATTTACGCGGGCTTGAAAATATTTCAATTGGGTCAGAGCTGTACCACAGATCATAAGTTGCACACCCCTGTCGTAGACTCTCGGCTAAATAAATGTATGTTACAAAATGATAAAAGAGAACTATAAATTATAAATTGCAACACTGCATTTATTAGATACATGATAAAAAACAATTTATCAGTTCACAGCAGAAAAAAAAATTTCCCTTGAAAGAGCATTACGTTTTTTTAGAATATCTCAAGTATAGGAAATTACCCATAGCACTACACACAACGTTTGAATAAAATAGCAAAATATTCCCGAGAAAAACTTTAAGGCAGTGATTCTCAACCTTTTTTAAGCTGCTGCAGCCTCCTACGAAGCCAAAGTTTGTTCAAAGCCCCCGCCCTTTGTGAAATTAGCATTAAAGTAAAGGAAAAAGTACTCAGTTATAAGAGGCAAAATGTTTGAGTAATTTTCTTTTATAGAGTTGCACACCAAATTTTTGTTACTGAGACACGCTCCAGCAACATTCAAACGAATACTGGTGATTAAATATATTTTTAAAAATGTCGGCACAATTTCACACATGAGAACTTAGGTGAGGAAAATTGCTAGTTCTGGTATCGTTGCGTAATTACTGGCATTTCATTACTGGTAAAAATCGCATAAATTAGATAATTAATGTAATAAATTTATTTGGTATTTTTAAAATTAAATTTGAAAGCCAAAGCATTGTCCAACCCCACCCACCCACCCTCCAGAGGCGGTATCGCTCCTGTTGAGAACCAATGCTTTAGGATGTTTAAAAAAACCCTAACCCAAAAGAGTTCATCTTAAAGTGTGAACTCGAAAAACACTGGAAAGTATTAAAAACTGAAAATAGAATACTAAGAAATGCTCTCAAAAAGCTACATAGATGTCTTGAAAATGAACAAAAGGAAGTATTCTTTGTATACTATAAACTAGGGATGTAACGGTTATCCGACCAATATACTGCATCCGGTACATCTGGCGACTATTCCGGATAATTAGTAGTTATTGTAATATCTGATTACAATTATCCGGCAGTACATCTGGCCAAAAATTATACGAGAAATAAGATAAATACGCTGTCTACCAATAAGTATTTGGACACCTATGCAAATGACGATATCTGCGGTCCTGAGGTACATCACGGCCTCCTCCGGTATACACCGTGTAGGAAACAGCATCGGTATTAGTCGCATGCAAGATGAGCGCAGTTCGGAGCTATCTGATTTCGAGAAAGGTATTATTATCGAGTATCACAAATGTGGCCGATCCTTAAGGGACATATCTAGCGATCTGAAGTACCCAAAATTGACAATGGCTTATGTAATTAAGAAGTGGAAGTTGAGCGGTGATTGTCGGAATGTGCCCCGAGTTGGCAGACCAACGAAACTGGGAAATAGGGACCAACGAGTGCTGTCCAAAGAAATTCGGAAGAACCGCACCCAATTGATGTCCCTCATCCGCGAGGAGTTTCAACAGGCATCAGGGAGTATTGTTTCAATGAATACTATCCGTAAAGAAGCACATCTGCTTGGTTTTCATGGTCGTGCTGCTGCCTATGAGCCTTTGATAACAAGGTCCAAAAGCGCTGCTCGGTTAATGTGGTGCAAATCACATCGAAATTGGACCGTATTTTGAATAAAGTTAGTTTTTCTTTTCTATCACAGGTGTCCAAATACTTATTGGTAGACAGTGTATAACAAAAAAAAATGCAAAATGTTAAACAATATACTACATGAAACAATGCGCATAAGTGTTTTGGAGCATCATGAAAAAAAAGCCTTATGGAAAAAATTAGGTTCATTTATACATTTCATTACAAAAAATCATAAACCTCCTTTTTTTACTCTCAGCTACAAAATTGTGTTCTTGCATCCGAGAACACAGAAGACAAACCTTACTTTTTTAGAGGATAGAAGAATAAAGACAATTTACTAAAAAGAAGTGGGAACATGTTCTTGAAATTTTTCATACACAAAACATAAAAACCAATAAAGAAGGAAGGTAAAGGACTATTAAAAATGCTTTTATTCATATTTGATTTTTCTAATTAAATAATGTCGATTTGAGATATTGAGTGCTGAAACTTAAAAAATATTTTAAATAAATTATCGTACAAATAGTTGACGACTTAAAAAATATAAAAGTGAGAGACATACTACAATTTGGTTGCAAAAGTAAAGTACTTAAAGGTGATTTATTTAAAATAAATTTAAAAAGAAAAAGTGCGAAACATACTGACATCCGGCCGGATATCTGGCTGAAACTTTGGTCAGATATCCGGTATCCACTATCCGGCCAAATTGACATCCGTTGCATCCCTACTATAAACGTCTTGTTAATATCAGGAAGTGAAAAATAGTAGTAAATATATATTGATGCTATTTTTTAGAAAGTCCAAGATGGCAGCAAAAAGACGGAACTAATTGTTCTAGACGCCAAACGTTCCAACGCTATCAACATCGGCATGACGAAGTTACCTCCAAAAGGAGCTATAAAAGCTGCTATTCAGAAGATGGACACTACCATCATGAACAGAGAAGGCATCGAGGTAAAAACTATACGATTATATATTATCTAAATACTTTATGAATTGTTAGTGAGTCTGAGTACTAGTAGTAAGTTATATGTGTGTATTTTTGTAATGACAAAAATGGGCGGGTAGCGGGTACAATTACTCCCCGCTCCTTTTATGATAGGTGGCACTAGGAGAGCCATCTAGCTTGATTTTCCATAGTGCCAGTGAATCTCTCTCAGTGTGTGCAATGTACATGTTGTTGAAGGACGAGACTCAGTTATTCGAAAAAGCTTTGTAAAATAATTAGTCTATTTTTTAGGAACCATTTTTAATTCGTTCGCTATGTTCCACAACACAGTGCAAAAACAATAACATATACAACGCACACACTGAGAGAGATTCACTGGCACTATGGAAAACCAAACTAGGTGTCTCACCTAGCAACCCCTATCATAAAAGGAGACGGGAAATTGTACCCGCTACAGGCGTAAGAAATTATCTAACTTTCATTTTTTCTATGAATTTGATGTAGAAATTCATTCGTACTCGAAAATAGATTATACGTTAAACTTCGCCTTTGGTGCTCATTCACGTGCATCACTGTAGAAGTATAAACGCCTGATCAACATTTCTTAAAACGCTAAATTAATCCCTAAAGCCGTTAAGAAACACTCTTCTTACTTGTACATAGATAGAACTTAGTAAATTCAATAGCTTAGCGCATTTGAAAGTAAAATGGTTATTTTTATGGGTCTAGAGAAATAAATATTCTTTTGTCATGACTTTCCAAGTTTCATCACTACTATTCCTTTTGTATATGTTGAAGCTCTTATTAGATCTAAATTATATATTATATATATTATATAAATTATATATTATATTGATATATATACAAACATATATATACATATATATATATATATATATATATATATATATATATATATATATATATATATATATATATATATATATATATAGATGCATACATATATATAGATATATATATATATATATATATATATATATATATATATATATATATACATACATACATACATACATACATAAGAGGAATTGTGTAAGAGCTATTTTGAAACTACTTTTTATGTTAGATGAATAAGCAAACAAGATTCGTTAAAACTCAACATTTTGTTAATATCTGTAACCATCATCGAAATTTTTGTATATTATCAGGATTTTAATTTCGAAATAAAACCATTTTAACTGGCATCCAATTTAAATCTAGGTTATTATTTTGCAAAAGCAATAGAAACTACATCAATACCAAATCAAATTCTTTTAATTTTCATTGTTTAACTGTAAACGAGATCATTTCAATTTGAAAGGGTTAAACCCGCCCTATGTACTTAAAATGGAGCAAACAACCTATGATTATTTTGTCCAAGCATTTTATTACCAGTTAATAGAACGAATTATTTTGATCAGCACATGCATAAAAATTAGTTACTGAAAATTTAGAACATGTTAGTAATACTCTTCAAAAAATTAATGCAAGAAAAAAAAAGTTCCGAACATAAAAAGGGATGGGAACAAATATTTAGTAAACTTTACCATACTGTGTTCAATTATCCGGTTTAAATCTGTTGAAAATATAACTATTCGAGATCTTTCTTAATTTTAGTGAAATAGCTTTGCTAAATTAATTAGACTTATCAAAATGATTGAAGGTTTTACTTATTTTTTATTACAGAAAATTTTGACGACTATGATGCCAACGGAAGAGGAGAAAACTAAGATAGTTCAAGCACAGCTTGAAAACCCTGACATTCCTTTAGGTTCCGCCGAACAGTTTCTGCTAACGCTGGCTTCTATAACTGAATTAGAAGCAAGACTAAAGCTCTGGGCTTTCAGACTAGATTATGTGTTCTTGCATCCGAGAACACAGAAGACAAACCTTACTTTTTTAGAAGATAGAAGAATAAAGACAATTTACTAAAAAGAAGTGGGAACATGTTCTTGAAATTTTTCATACACAAAACATAAAAACCAATAAAGAAGGAAGGTAAAGGACTATTAAAAATGCTTTTATTCATATTTGATTTTTCTAATTAAATAATGTCGATTTGAGATATTGAGTGCTGAAACTTAAAAAATATTTAAAATAAATTATCGTACAAATAGTTGACGACTTAAAAAATATAAAAGTGAGAGAAATACTACAATTTGGTTGCAAAAGTAAAGTACATAAAGCTGATTTATTTAAAATAAATTTAAAAAGAAAAAGTGCGAAACATACTGACATCCGGCCGGATATCTGGCTGAAACTTTGGTCAGATATCCGGTATCCACTATCCGGCCAAATTGACATCCGTTGCATCCCTACTATAAACGTCTTGTTAATATCAGGAAGTGAAAAATAGTAGTAAATATATATTGATGCTATTTTTTAGAAAGTCCAAGATGGCAGCAAAAAGACGGAACTAATTGTTCTCGACGCCAAACGTTCCAACGCTATCAACATCGGCATGACGAAGTTACCTCCAAAAGGAGCTATAAAAGCTGCTATTCAGAAGATGGACACTACCATCATGAACAGAGAAGGCATCGAGGTAAAAACTATACGATTATATATTATCTAAATACTTTATGAATTGTTAGTGAGTCTGAGTACTAGTAGTAAGTTATATATGTGTGTGTATTTTTGTAATGACAAAAATGGGCGGGTAGCGGGTACAATTACTCCCCGCTCCTTTTATGATAGGTGGCGCTAGGAGAGCCATCTAGCTTGATTTTCCATAGTGCCAGTGAATCTCTCTCAGTGTGTGCAATGTACATGTTGTTGAAGGACGAGACTCGTTTATTCGAAAAAGCGTTGTAAAATAATTAGTCTATTTTTTAGGAACCATTTTTAATTCGTTCGCTATGCTCCACAACACAGTGCAAAAACAATAACATATACAACGCACACACTGAGAGAGATTCACTGGCACTATGGAAACCCAAACTAGATGTCTCACCTAGTGCCCCCTATCATAAAAGGAGACGGGAGTAATTGTACCCGCTACAGGCGTAAGAAATTATCTAAATTTCATTTTTTCTATGAATTTAATGTAGAAATTCATTCGTACTCGAAAATAGATTATACGTTAAACTTCGCCTTTGGTGCTCATTCACGTGCATCACTGTAGAAGTATAAACGCCTGATCAACATTTCTTAAAACGCTAAATTAATCCCTAAAGCCGTTAAGAAACACTCTTCTTACTTGTACATAGATAGAACTTAGTAAATTCAATAGCTTAGCGCATTTGAAAGTAAAATGGTTATTTTTATGGGTCTAGAGAAATAAATATTCTTTTGTCATGACTTTCCAAGTTTCATCACTACTATTCCTTTTGTATATGTTGAAGCTCTTATTAGATCTATATCATATATTATATATATTATATAAATTATATATTATATTGATATATATACAAACATATATATACATATATATATATATATATATATATATATATATATATATATATATATATATATGTATATATATATACATATATGTACATACATACATACATATATATATATATATATATATATATATATACATATATACATACATAAGAGGAATTGTGTAAGAGCTATTTTGAAACTACTTTTTATGTTAGATGAATAAGCAAACAAGATTCGTTAAAACTCAACATTTTGTTAATATTTGTAACCATCATCAAATTTTTTGTATATTATCAGGATTTTAATTTCGAAATAAAACCATTTTAACTGGCATTCAATTTAAATCTAGGTTATTATTTTGCAAAAGCAATAGAAACTACATCAATACCAAATCAAATCCTTTTAATTTTCATTGTTTAATTGTAAACGAGATCATTTCAATTTGAAAAGGTTAAACCCGCCCTATGTACTTAAAATGAGCAAACAACCTATGATTATTTTGTCCAAGCATTTTATTACCAGTTAATAGAACGAATTATTTTGATGAGCACATGCATAAAAATTAGTTACTGAAAAATTAGAACGTGTTAGTAATACTCTTCCAAAAATTAATGCAAGAAAAAAAAGTTCCTAACACAAAAAGGGATGGGAACAAATATTTAGTAAACTTTACCATACTGTGTTCAATTATCCGGTTTAAATATGTTGAAAATATAACATTTCGAGATCTTTCTTAATTTCAGCGAAATAGTTTTGCTAAATTAATGAAACTTATCAAAATATTAAGATTTTACTTATTTCTTATTGCAGAAAATTTTGACGACCATGATGCCAACGGAAGAAGAGAAAACTAAGATAGTTCAAGCACAGCTTGAAAACCCTGACATTCCTTTAGGTTCCGCCGAACAGTTTCTGCTAACGCTGGCTTCTATAACTGAATTAGAAGCAAGACTAAAGCTCTGGGCTTTCAGACTAGATTATGAAACGATGGAAAAAGTAAGACAGATCAATTATGTTAAATCAATATTATATTACATATCTAATGTTTCCACGAAGAATTCATTTAACACTTGACATGCGGGTATACTTCACAGCCAACTTAACTGTGCAGCGGGCGTTTTTCGTGAATCGCGCGAAAGTTTAGTTATTCAGAAAATCGCAGTAAATCAAAAACTACTTTGTTTTTATGAACGAAATTTTTTTTATTTTACACTTTAATATATACTGTATGATTATTTAACAACAACAAAAAAAAAACAACAATATTTTTACAATGTCACAAAATAAACGATTTTTAAAATTAAAATCCGATAATCTGTCGGAGCATATTTCTTCATCACTATCTTTGTCACCACAGCTCATTTTATCAATTTTGTATTCAACAATAAAAAAACCAAGCTTCCAGTTGACAAAACACGACTTATACGTTCTGGAGCTAGAAATTCGATTGAAGACGAAATAACGCAACAAAAGACCGAGTAACTCGACAATCATAACTTGTGGAAAGAAAAAATGCAAAGCGTTGCATAGCAATGCAAACAACACGCATATAATGTCACACATACATATAATTAATTATACGTATTTAGTAGATTTGTAGTGGTTAGCGGGTATCCACCACAAATCTATTAAATACGTATTTTTACGTGACCCGCGCCTTACGGCATTCCTTACGGCACCTTTTATATTTTTATATTTATTTTTATTCTATTTTATTTATTTATTTTATTTTATTATTTATTATTTATCTGTTTTCCTGTTTACATAAAAATGCTTACATATTTGAAGTTATTTACAGTAAACAAGAACGTTTTTTGCTAAGATTTTGATGATGAAAATCTGTTTCATTACTTCTTTGTAGATTTCTGATTGATTCGGAATTTTTAGGTGGTAAGACTCAAGCGAAACCCAGTGGAGTTGGGGTAACGCTTTGAACATCCATAACACAAGTCCAAGGTTCTATCCTCGAGCTGGGCAAGGTTGACTCAGCCTATCAGTGGGTAGATAAATTGAGGACCTAGCATGCTTGGGAACTAAACACTGAGGGTTCCCCGTAATGTTGACCACCTAATCGGAACATATGTTCCGCACTCGAGGACTCTTGTTCAGTGTCGAAAACGGAGATTGGTACAGTAGGCCACGGCCAAGTTGGGCTGTAGCCATGAGGAGTTTAGTTTAGGTACGACTTAAGCGTACAATGAAAACTGAAAACACTTGTAACTGCCCATTGCTAAAGGTATGTGTGAAACGTGCTCCATCAGTGTTTAGCACATTGAATAGCTTGGGCATGAGGGAATTAAATGTTATATGGTGGTGTAGAGATGACGCCGACTGAGCGTCTAGGCCAGCCGCACGTATAAGTAGAGTACTCGTGAGAAAATACAAAATTGGAAAAAAACTAATTCTTCCTGCTGAATTTTGTTTATTTTTGAATATAAATAAAGGTATAAATAGGAAATAAAAATACTAATTAGGCCATTATGCCAAAAAACCACGAAGATATGCCAAACATGACGTCTTGGTGTAAAAAAGAAAAATGTAAGAACTGGGGCAAAAGAAATTCAGCTCCACACTCCCTCTTCCTTGTTCTCTCTCCAAGGGGGCCCGCAGATCTCCCGAAAAAGTTCATTGGACAGCGTTGCATTGTCCAAAGATGGCTACTCCGCGGTTAGCAAACCCTCTTAACCAATGGGGTCGAAGGAGGGTTATTCACTTCGCTTTCGCCTTTAGGTCAGTTTCGCGCTGGCGTTGTAGAACTGTAACTCTTTGTTACAGGTGGGAGTAAGAGTTAATATATATCCAATTTAACAAGATTAAATCTTTGATAAAATTAATCGATTATTTAATCGGCCTATCATCGCTGGAGATTATTATTTTATCAATTATGGGCAAAATTTCTTCTGCTTCTAATACTTTTAAGTTCTCTTTCAGGAAGTGGCAGAACCTTTAATGGATCTCAAGCTTGCAATAGTAGAAATAGAAACAAGTAAAACTTTCCGTGCGATTCTTTCAACTTTACTCTCTGTCGGAAACTTTCTCAATAATTCAAACGTAAGTAAAGCTTTAACGTGTAGGTCTTTATTTATACCCTGCTAATTTTGTGCTAAGTTATCTTTTAAAAAAATACCAATATTATTTCGTTTTATAAATATATAGGCGAAAGGCTTCAGCATCGAGTATTTAAGCAAAGTCCCTGAGGTTAAAGACACGGTACACAAGCATTCTCTTCTCCATCACATCTGCACAATTGTTATGGAGAAGTTCCCAGATTCTACAAATCTTTATTCAGAATTCGGTGCAGTCACAAGAGCTTCCAAAGTAAGATATATATATATATATATATTTTTTTATAAAAAGAGTCTTTTATCAGATTTTATCTTTCGCTATATTAGAAGTAGCCAAACTGGCAAAATTCGTAAAATTTACTTGTAATTAAACAAATATCGCATTTATTAATCCTTTATGAGTTGTTTCATTCTTTTATTGATAAATATTTATGTATGTTAAAATATTTAACTTTTCAATCTGTTAATTTCTGAATAATAATTATAAATTACACAGCAATGTACTGTTTGTTTTTAATTTTTACCTCAATATATATATATATATATATATATATATATATATAATATATACATGTAATATGTCAAAATTTTTACACTTAAAATATTTATAAAATTTCCATTTTCCCCTTCTCAATTTTTTCATACCTATTTTTCCAGCCTCAAAATATCTTATCTACAGAAGTGTCCGTGACTTAAAATTCATTTAGCAGTTTCTCATAGACTACTTTGATATAAATGCAAATTTTCTGTCCAATCGCCACATTTTCCAGCTGTCCCAGGCAAATAGCTCACTCCTAAAATGATTAAATTGCTACAATAACGATGACTAAGCTACTCTGTCTTGGGAAAAATCCGTGTCCTCTCTCGCTGTGGGTGCAACGTTTTTTAATAGCAAAGTGTTTTAGTGATCATTTCCTTCTCTGCTTTTGCCATAGTAACATGTCTTTTTTGGGTCTTACAATAAAAATTAAGTTCCACGTAGGACTTGATGCTTCTTTTTATGGAACGGCCAGACTGCATCTTCAATATTTGGATTATTAACTTGTCTTCTTCTTGCCCAACAAGTCCCGGGCAAGTCAAAGCAATAGGAATAAACTTTCATAATTTTGTGTAACTGGCGGATTAATTTTCGCCCTGTTTTCACACACACACACACACACACACACACATATATATATATATATATATATATATATATATATATATATATATATATATATATATATATATATATTATAGATATATATTATATATACATATATATGTATATATATTATATATATATATATATATATATATATATATATATATATATATATATATATATATATATATATATATATATATATATATATATATATATATATATAACATAGCGGTGGACACGCTATACTTCAGCCCTGGACCTCCGTAGTCGGGACCGAATTGATGTTGTGGTGGTCGAGAGAAAGACAAGATTTTTCCAAAGGAAAATTAGCAGCAACTTTATTTGGTGGCCTCCAACAGTCAACTCCAACGAAAATTAGCCATGCGGCCTCTTATAAACTTACGGGCGCCACCAGCTTGAGCAAGTAGTTCTAGATGCGTCCTTAAGAATGTTGTTGTGAGAATTTTAGAAATCCTAGTTCAACGAAAGTAGGTGGGCTAGTTCGTGTCACCAAGAGAAAGGAGATTTTATCTATTACAAAGAGTTTATCGCCAAGAAGCTACTAGAAAGACAGAGAAATCGCGGACTTGGTGGTGTTTTAATATAGAAGATAGTAATTTTAATTCTAAGGTTAAAGTATTTAAATTTTTACATTACACACACACACACACACACACACATATATATATATATATATATATATATATATATATATATATATATATATATGCGTTTTTCTTGATTTTTACCGCTATTTAGATAACAAAATTTACAGGAGAAAACTTGCTGCATATCCGCAGAACTTTTCCAGTTACCCTATACAAATATATCAACCGTGATGTTCAGAGAAACCTTCATAGCAAATAGGGTCAAGGTCAAGGTAATTGGGTTTAACGGAGTACCTAGCGAAGTGGAAAGTCTTCACTTTAACCTCCGAACGTAAAACAGATCAAAACATAATTTTCGACCTGTAGGCAAAAAGTAATCGAAACAAAAATTTAATACACTCCAGCTCACAAGGAAGCGAGGAGGTGAAAACGTTCTCATAAAAAATTATGAGTAACCAACGCGATGTCTAATTAAGGGATAATTAGACTGGAACCTTGATTATGACCAGTAGGTATGGTTAACAGCAATACATAGTATTCAATACAACTTGAAGCCGAACGATGGCCGAATGGTTAGGGTGCTGGCCTTCGGAACCAGAGTTCGTGAGTTCGAATCCCACTATGGCAAGGATGTTCGTAGCCGTTCGGAATCGGCTTTAAGCAGTAGGTCCCGGTCTCATTAGCCCTTGTGTTGCAAAAAGTAGACCGTAGCGCTCCAAGCCAAACCAAACCAATACAACTTGAAGCCCAGAAATTATATAAATACACAAAATAAAGTTAAAGGGACTATAACATATACAACTTTTTATTTAGCATTTTTTCATTTTTTTATAACATAAAAGAAGACAGAACATTACGCAAAGTACAAAATAAACGAGAGCAAAGTAGCGGAATGATACGAAATCCAAAAAAATTAGAAAAAAAATAGCCAAAAAGTACAAAAAACGATACTTCACTACTAATACTTCATAACAAATAGTTTTATATAACACTAAATATAATCAGATAAGATTGTAGAAGTAATTTAAGTATTCATTCGTAGTTCAGTATTACTTTCGTACTTTATCGAAAAAAATTACAGTGTATTTCAAAATAAAGTATATTTCTATAAATCCGCAATTACCTTATGATTCTTACCTTTAATAATGAATAAAGTTTTAAGATATTTTAAAACCTAATATTTTTTTTATTTTCTTTAAAATTACAGATGTTATATTAAAGTTATGTTTATTTGGTACTCTAAAGAGGGTGATAAGCGATTAATAAGCGAATCATTAATAAGCGGTGCTAGTAAAATACTGTTAGTTATTTTAGACCTTATTTTAACTGCTCATATTTTCTCTTTCTGAGTTCGTTTAATTTATTTATTTAATTCTGAAACGTTTCATCTTATGAGATATTTGTTTTGTTTGCTTTTCTAGGTAGATTTCGACGAAGTAGCCCAGAATTTAATTAAGATGGAAACCGAGTGCAAAGCATCTTGGGATTATCTTAAAGCAGTAGCACAACACGATGGCATTCCAATCAACAAATCGAGGTACTGTTCACCTTCATAGTTCAACAGCTTAATTCTCGTGTAAAGATTTTTTTTCTTTCTGTGTATTACATACCAATGACTTATATGGCTCATGTCAAGACTCATGTTTGTAGTCATCTTGCTCGCTTACATGCAGCTTGTCGATATGGAAGCCAGAAAGAGAAATGATTTAACATTAAAACAAAAGATCGAAATTTTAAATCGTTATGACAGGTTATGATTACGAACAATTTATCAATGAGCTTCTTAGAAAATATTGTAGACAGCCAACAATTGATCATTTTTTTAATTATGTATACAATTCTTAAGTTTTAAAGGATAATATACAGTACATAAATCTAAGGTGTGTTTTATCATTTTGTTTTGAAATTTAGTACGCGTGAATTAAAGGGGTAGTGGTAAATTTATCTAATTTTGCATATCGTTTATTGTTATCAGTCGGTTATTGTTATCGAAATCAGGGTGTCCCAAACTGATCACATTAAGCGGAGTCCACTGTATATATATTATGTATTCAAAATTAAAATTTCTGTTCCATATTTCTGTATTTTTATTTATTTGTCGATTTAAGTACTACAAGTGCATTTATTATCTTTGTATGACAAATTATCTTCAGCGCAAGATTCCAAATTTTATTCCATCCATTTTTATCTTAGGTTATCAGATTTCCTCAATGATTGTGCAGAACGAATCATTGTTTTAGGAATAATTCACAGAAGAGTTCTAAATAGGTAAGCATGATTACTAAAGTTTAAAAAATTTTAAAGTTCTAAGTAATTTTAAAGTATTTACAAGAGTAGCTCGGTTTAGATTAAGTATAATTTATCCACTCTTCCCGATACACCTTAAACTAAATGCTACTGTAGTCTGCTCTAGTATCCGAGATCCCTGGTCAGATTTGCATGCCTGAAAAAAGTGAGTCTATTTACAAAATAGGGCATTTTATTTTTCACGTTGAGTTTCTTTATAAAAAATTTGGAGTCGCGGATTTTTTTTTGTGGGAGGGATAACATTAAATGAAGAATCGACTTTTGCTTAAACTTTTTTATCATTACTGCCCCACTATTAGAAGTACTAGAACATTTATAACAAAAGAAAAGAAAACAATCAAAGGATTTTTTCTACAAATTACCAATTGTAATTGAAAAATTTTCCCATTTTTGCCTAGATTTGTCTCTTGTAGTAATGTGACTCCTTCAATGTTATTCAGTGATGAAGTAGCGTGAAGAAGGATCACAGACTTAACAGAATTGGAAATCACTTTTATTTTCTGGAGTAAATACTGGTTATATACAAAGGGATTCTAATCTCCCAAAACAAGTCGAAATGTAAAGGATTGTTGCTTGCATAACATTACCACGACGATCACAGTCGGAAAAAAAGATTAAATAATCTCACAAAATGGGGAGGCTTTTCCAGGGTGCAATGCAAACCCAATCTATCCCCCGTTCGGTGTCCGAGACCCTGCCGTTCCTTATATGAGCGGACTTTACGAGTCTCCCGAACGTAATCACTAAAAAGATGGCTTCTGTCAAAAGTCGAATGAAGTCAAAGCAGTTACAGAGAAAAATTTCAAAAATCCCCGAGTCGCAAAATTCTAGGTTTTTTATACCTGGGGGTCAGTTACGGTCCCGCCAACCGTTTTTTGGTCAGTTACGATTCCAGTTACCTGAGAACTCCAGCTAAGGTTACAGCTAGTTTTTTTAGTTGAATTCTCATTCGCTAGCTGTCCCGATTCCGGAATTCTCGAGGCAACCCTCCGGAATCATTACCGCGCTTCACAGTAGGAATGGGATGTCCTTGGCACTCTAAAATCCCGGGTCTAGCATCCACGGTTAGACATAACTCCCAGACTTTAGAGACGGAAGTTTCTTCATCATACTCCCTGCAAAATAAAAATATATTGCGTATACTCATATATTGCGAAGAGTACAACATAATGTAGCCCTCTACATTATAACTACATTGAATAAAGCCTGGATAATATAAATAATATACTTCGGAAAAAGTTCATATTTAAGGCTTTTTTGTAGTAAGGAAAATGCAGAAGGATATATTTGACCTTTCATACATTATTTTATCTTCAGGTTCCTCAAGCTCATGGTGTTCTTAGGATTCCCCACTCACATGATCCGTGAGGCTAAAGTTCACTCCATCTGCAAAGTGATAAGTGAGTTCGCCCTCGAGTACCGAACTTGCAGAGAAAGAGTCCAGCAGCAAATAGAGAAAGCAGCCGCATTGAAGGAAAGGGAAAGGATTAAGGAGAAGATGTTGAAAGAGGTACATTTCTCTCTGTCAGTGTATCAGTGATATCCATTCCTGATATCCAGCCTTCGATCAGCAGTTCTTTAGTGGTTTTTTTTAAATTTTCGTAGTGAAAAAATTGTATACCACGACATAAAGATAGTAATGATCAATGGCTTTTCTTGGTAGAATTGACACTTGAGATAGGAAAGGGGGAAAAAGACACGTGTAGCAGTTATTAATTGAGTTTTTAGTTTTAAGGAGTATGGAAAGAATGCAATCTGAATTATTCATGTACATGATGAGTTTGAGTGGCTGACACAACTAAGTTTAAGAAAGACAGAACAGGAATTGGGAGAATTTTGAAAAACCTTAGAAGCAATAATTATATGTATATATATATATATATATATATATATATATATGTGTGTGTGTGTGTGTGTGTGTGATATATATATATAATATGGGCGAGACTCATTCAAAATCACAACACAGTTTATTTCTGGTGAGATACATGAAATCCATACAACAGGCAAGCACTTTTACAACATCGTGCACCCAGACAATGTGATCCTGCACACACACACTTTTCAAGTAAGGATTTCTCAGGTAAAAAGACTACGAATAATCCCTAAGCACAATTGATCACGTGATAAAAAAATACCCATGTTTAAAGAGAACGCGCTAACTATTGGCTAAAGTAGTACAGACAGAGGCTGAATTAAGTCTATAGCGTGTCTGGAGGGAAATATCAAAATTACCGCTCAAACCCCCAACGTACTTTATGAACAAAAGTTATTAAATTAATATTAAAATATGTAAATAAGGAATTTTAATATTACATATATGTATGTATATGTGTGTAATGATATTTTTATCTTAAAAGTTAACTAACGTAATTTTGTCTATCTTGAATTAACTTTCGGTTTCGATTCTACCTTTTCTGGTGTCATTTTCTAGAAACCTTAGTGAATGTCTTTGTTTCCCCTGTTGATTCCTTCTGGTTTCATAAGTAACTAAAAGCAAATTCTGACTCTTAAATTACGTCATCGGCGTAACTCCCGTGATTTGTGTAAGTAATTTCTGATTGGTTGGCACAACAACTATTTAACCACGATGTACAGGTTTTGACAACAGTCGTTCGTAAGAGTTGCTGCCTCAATAAAAATATCTCAGTTTGATCAAAGCATTCCATTTTGTTTTCTACTCCAATAAGATTCCATGATTGCATGTTGACTCTACACCTTCTGAACTCACTTTTTGATGAGACAAAACTCTCATCACACACACACACACACATATATATATATATATGTGTGTGTGTGTGTGTGTGTGTGTGTGTGTGTAATTAAAATTTTCAGAGATTTTCACATCTGAAGTCAAGGGCTAAAAATTCCCGCGTCCTTTTGCGTTCCCCTTTTTAACCCCTAACCTAAATTGACCACTATGGCTACAGTTTACGCCCTCAGAGAAGGAGCCTGACCAATTATAACTGTACATGGCCCCAGCGGACAATTTAGGAAATTTCCAAACAAAAAGGAGATGCATGCTGTCGGAAGCAAATTTTTCTAGAGATTTTCCGCAGTTGTTGACCAGGTGTTAAGGGCCTTTTTACTTATAACTTCATGCTAGCTGACCCCTCAGTTTGTCCTGTCCCTATGATGAAGTGGGAACCCGTCCTCCAACGTTATCTTAATAAAGGTCTTTAGCTAAAACGGTGTCATTTTTATGGGCCATGACTGCAATCACCTATCGTGAAGTCCGTCTTATTACATATATGTAATGTGACGGACTTCTCGATGGGTGGTTGCAGTCATGACCATAAAAATGATACCGTTTCAGCTAAAGACCTTTATTAAGATAACGTTGGAGGACGGGTTCCCACTTCATCATAGGGACAGGACAAACTGAAGGGTCAGCTAGCATGAAGTTGTATGTACAAATATATATATATATATATATATATATATTGAAATCTATCCCCCCCCCAAAAAAAAATGGATCGAGCTCTTTCATTCACCGATGAAGAGTTTTGATGGATCAGATTGCATAGTTTGTTGTGGACGCAAATGGCATCAAAATCCTCACTGGAGAATTAAAGTTATTGGCCATGTATTTGCAATATATCAAAATATACAATAAAAACAAAAACGTTACCTTTCTAAAAAATAAATATTATTTTTAATGCTATGCAAAATATACAAGAAGTATTTGTTACAAAAAACAGAGGAATGTAATATTATTTCTTTTGAAAGAAATTTATATGGAAATTTTTACTATAAAAGTGATAAAATATGTTCATCTATTGTGTTTGCTATATTGGAAAATATAAATATATCGTTAGATAATGTATTTATCCTTGCAAAAGTTACTGCAGAAACCTACAAAACAATTACAGGACATCTGATGCATACCTGCAAGAAACGTCCTTGGAAGCACATGATGCAGTTATAACTACCATCCCATTAGAGATATGGTAAAAGTACTGGAGTGCAAAAATGCTTGCAGAAAATACATTAAAAAATTGAAAATTTAACTGCCCTGGTATTCCATAATTTGCAGTCAATTTCAAACAATTTTTTTAATATCACTCACTTTTGTATAAAAATACAAATTTGTTATTTGATATTTATTGCTTTTGTGATCTGCAGGCTGAAAAACTGCAACGAGCGCCAACGAAAGAACAGAAGCAAGACCAGCAATTAAGGCAGATTTTGGGAGAGTCAGACGCGGAAGATGCCAAGATGACCAAGTGGGGTTCCATGATAAATCTTAGAGGAAGAACGAAGGCTCCTCTAGGTAAATATAATATTAAGTACTAACAAGTGTGTCCGTGCTTCGCTACTGTGAACTTAATATATTACTTTTAAACAAAGATTTTTTTTTTCGTACATAACTCTCTAAATTCATCACAGTGCAGTTCGAGTCATTGGCATATTTATATATTTCTCTTATAAGCGTATTATAACAATATTCAGTTTTTATACTTCAGTTTCCATTAAGCCTGAGTTGTACATCAATAAGATTTGAAAGCCTGTGCAAAATAAGAGTACGAAAATTTGACAATAGTTTCGAAGAACTTCTCCGGCTTACTAAACATTCCTGACTACCCGGAAGCTGATCAACCATTGTTCAAGTCTCCGAAATGATCAAGGATCAAGCGTCGTTTTCGCCTCATGCAAAATTGTTATATAATTTTATTTTCCGAATCATGGCTGAATGGGTATGGATGTTCGTAGCCGTTTGGAATCGGTTTCAAACAGAGGATACTGGTCTCGTTACCCCATAATAACGCAGAAAAGCAGTAAATCGTAGCTCTCCAAAACAAACCAAAAATTTTTCCCACGAAAATCTTCTTTATTTTCAGTACTTTTTGCAATCATCTTCGGATATGACTAAAAACCAAAATGACCAGTCCATTTCTATTCCACACGATTTTAATAAATTTCTATGTTGGACCAATACAAAAGCAAACATGCAGAAATTAGAGTGTAGAATTTTCTCAATTGTCATTAAGACTATTTTATCTATTCTATTTTACATAATCCTTGCAAGGGTTCTTTTTCTCTCATATCTCCATCCTTTCCGTACTCCACAGACTCTAATCCCAGTTTTTTTGTGTATCCAACCTTCTTTTTATATCCCTGTCTTTCTACGAATTTCGTAGAAAATAAAAAGGTGTTAAACATAGTATAAAATTATTTTCGATGCAAGCCATTTCTAATATGCTAAAAAATATGCAATGCTACAACTGCCAATATCGCGGAAAATGTGTGGAGGAAGTTACATAAAATCATAGACGGTTTATAAAGTTGTCCAATTAGCCAGATTTTTCAATAACGTGATCCACTTTGAGCCCGATAGTATCAGATTTCATAACGAAAATGGGATTATGATATCATCAGTAAAAAAGAGCCTTTTTTTTCAATTAAAATAAGACACAAGCATACATGTACCCCCTCGTTATATCACGTCTTGACATATCGCATATTCGGATATATCATGCTTTTTATGTCTTCCAAATTTTTCAACTCCTCTTCTTAGCCCACTCTCCTGTTTCTAATTATGGATCTTGTTGGTGCTTCAAATACGTTTGGCGAAATTGGCGTGCTTGCAGCGTGGCGTTTGAAATCTGGCGAGGGGATCGTAACTCAACAAATTGATACATAAACAAAAACAACATTTTGAGGAAAAATTTTACAAAAATTGAATATTTAAAATCTAATTGAATTAACAAAGAAAACACAAAGGAAACACATAACATTCATACTAAATAGACTGAAACATTCACTTAATCACAAATTAAATAAACTGAGTGTGATTTTCATCACAAATTTGTGATTTAGTGTAAATTGTAAAATTAATTAAGAATTAATTAAATTAATTAATTAAATTAGGTAAAGAGAAAAAATTATTGTCTATATTTCTGAAACTGCAAAAAAAAAAGAAAACTGTATTTTGAGTGGAGGTTGAAGAGGAGTTGTAAAATTGAAAATTTTTTTTCAAATCTCTTATTATTCTGTTGAAAGAGAGTGAATAGGCACATGTATTTGTACTTAAAAAGGTAAATAGAATTAATAGTAACTATTACAACTAACTCAAACAAGTCCTAATACCAAGTCTACCAATACTTTTAATACTAATGAAAAAACGTTTAATACTAACTTTACTAATAAATGTGGCATTCAAGCTACGTACTTTTTTCAAACTAAAATAATAATAATAATAATTCAGTGGGCTCCGCTATATATTATAGTAAATATAGTTTTTACAGTTACCTACTAATAATTTACTACAGTGGACTCCGCTTAATGTGATCGCGGTTAATGTTATCAATCGCTTATTGTTATCGAAATCACTTGGTCCCGATTATCTCTATTCATTTGTATGTTAAAATTATTGCTTTATGTGATCGTTACATCAGTTAATGGGATCCGTTTTCGAACCTCATTTTAACTGGCAAAGGAATATTCACAATATATTCAGAAAGAACCCATTCTTTTCTTTCCCTTCGCTGTTGTTTGAATTTCCGAGAATTCTCCTCTTCCACCTAGGGAAATGGGGAATGAATAAAGGTGTGGGGTATTACACGTTCCTGGAATTTTTCAGAAATACGCACACCCTGCTGGTGGTCAATGGTTGTCAGATAAGCAGAAGGTAACACATTATTATCGGAACTGAGGAGCGTATTCACATTTTATGCCTTGCTCGCTTACATGCAGTTTGTCGATATGGAAGCCAGGAAACAAAATGATTTAACATTAAAACAAAAGATCGAAATTTTAAATCGTTATGACAGGTTGATTAGGATTACAAACAATTTATCAATAAGCTTTTTAGAAAAAATTGTAGACAGTCAATAGTTGATCATTTTTTTTAATTATGTACACAATTCTTATGTTTTAAAAGATAATATACAGTACATAAATATAAGTTAAGTTTTTTCCTTTTATTTTGAAATTTAGTACGTTTGAAATAAAGGGGGGGGGGTAAATTTATCTAATTTTGCATATCGTTTATTGTTATCAATCGCTTATTGTTATCAAAATCACGGTATCCCAAACTGATTACATTAAGCGGAGTCCACTGTAATAATAATAATAATTAAGAAGAACTATTTGCGAACAACAATATCTCAAACAAAAATGTGAGTCCTCGCTGTTTTAGGAATTGAGTATGAACTAAATAATAGTTTCGATGAGTCTGAATGATTTAGGAAATTCTTTAAATTAAAAATTCTAAAAAAAATTATCTGAATTATACCCCTACTAAATGGGGGTTGTAATCAAATATTTTAAGCGAAATATTATTACAAACATTCGTGTTTATTACTGAATTGCGCTGTTTTTTAGTAGTTTTATAAAAACGTAGTTTTTTTTAATGTTTTTGTGCGGAATGGTTAAAGGTCCGACCCTGATATGCGAGTAAGCATGTTAATCATTTTAAATCAAATATATTTTACCCAACTATTTTATGTATTAATACCTTGATTTTAAAAAAATCATCTTTTATGAAATGTGAACAACAACAGATTCGACATCAAAAGTTATACATTTTTATTCCTCTTCAAAAATTATTGCTATAATGCCGCTATAAGACTACGATTCCCATTTCTGCACAGGGTTCCCTTTTATGATAAAGCGTTTCCTGAATATAATAAATCTTTGTCGCATTCGATACATTCTTCGTATATAATCAAGCAAGAATCCAAGAGTTGATGTCACGCAAATTACAACAAAGACAATACCAACAAGGTCACAATAAAATATCATAATTTGGAGGCAGAACTAATTGTTTAAAGCCCCTCCACACTATGGTCCACTGCAAGCCATTAGCGATGTCTAGAGGGAGTATGGCCAACACCTGATAGAACACAGCAGGTCACTTCTTATTGCGTTCTAGCAGGTGTTGGTATGGCTCATCGAGGTCGACGATGGCAGACGATAAAATGGCCTTGGCGGAGGATGGCTTCGGAACGGTGTTTCTCCTAGATCTAAAGACCCCTCCACACTATAGTCTACTGCAAGCCATTACCACCGTCTGGTGGGAGTATGGCTTATCGAGGTCGACGATGGAAAACGATTAAATGACCTTGGCGGAGGATGGCTTCGAAAGCGGTATTTCTCTAAGGGCGCCTCCACACTATAGTCCATTGCAAGCCATTACCACCGTCTGGAGGGGTTATGGCTTATCGCTGTTGATGGTAGCAGACGATAAAATAGCCTTGGCGGACAATGACTTCGGAGGCGGTTTTTCTCGAAGGATCAAAGACAGCCAGATGTACAACTAAAGTGCGCAGTAGACCCTATGGACGAATCCCCGCACTCGGTTCATTTAGTGGCACAGCGTGTGGGTGTATCCCATGAACCATCGTCCAAGGTCACCATCAGGAAGTGGTGACATATAGATCAAAGGCAGCCAGATGGGCAACTAAAGTGTGCAGTAGGCCCTATGGATGAATCTACGCGCTTGGCGCATTAGTAGCCCACTGTGTAGATGCAACCTGTAAACCATCGTCCAAGGTCACCATCAGGAAGTGGTGAACAATTGGCCGTAGTGTGGAGGCTATAAAAGACAACCAACATGCGCTACCAAAGTGCGCAGTAGATTCTATGGCTGCATCCACGCGCTCTGTTCATTTAGTGGTCCAATGTGTGGATGCAACCCGTGAACCGTCGTTCAAGGTTGCCATCAGGACCAGTACTGGAGTGGTGAACAATCGGCCATAGTGTGGAGGCTACATAAAAGCTTTTCCATTTTCTAAACAATTTATTTTAAGAACTCTGTAGATGATATCATGCATGTTTTTTAGTTCCAGGAGGTACTTTGAGCAGACCAAACTCTGTGATGATGTTAGAGCGATGCGGCTATTCTACGCCGTATGAAAGCACGACAGACATAGACGAAGAGATCCTCGAGAGCTTAGTTAAGACGGCTACAGCACAGCCCAATAGGACTGAACCAAGAACACGGAAGAAAGCCAGATATGCAGACCGAAAATCGCGTAAGTAGACCGACGATATTGCGCCTTTAATTAACATAAGAAATGACGGTGTTCTTATGAGGTTACTAGACAATGAGGGACATATACAATTAATTGCACTCTCATATCACATTCCTTGCATATATATGTGTGTGTGTGTATGTGTAATGGGAGATTTTTACCCACTACAGATGTCCATGTTGATATAAATCTTGGATACAACGTTGATTAAACATAATAAAAAATATTAGATTTTTTTTCAATTAAATTTGATTCTAAAAAACAAATGAACCTGAATTTCAAATTAATTATCTATTTAGCCAAATCAATAAGATAAGCTTTTAAATTTAGAAATCATGATTTATTAACTTTAATTCTTTTAAAGAAATTGATAGGTTTTTTTCAATATTCCAAATTTTTAAAAAGTCATATTTACAAAACTCTGATAAAATTGGTGTAGCCTCTAGTCCACTAATGTCCCTATTTATTTAGAGAAATTTTTACAGCAATTTAATATCTTTAAAGCATATTAAGCATACTTATAAACCCTTTTTTATCAGTCTTCTCCAGGCAATCCTCCGGGATCATTACCGCAACTGATCAGAGACGTGACGCCTATTCAACCGAACTGTCAATATCCCAGACACTGCGTCGCCGTCCTATTGTAGCCGGATCGAAACAGGAGGAATTCAGATCAGCTGATTTCGGTCTTTCGTGTTCTGAACAAAGGGGGGGGGCTTCACACTATTAATATACTTTAAAATGAACTTGAATATTTTAATTTTCAATATTACGAAACTATAGGAATATTGGGACTCTCGGTATAATCTCTTTAACTATAAAAGGAAAACATCTTATTGTGTTCCCTATTATTACATACTCAGACTTAAATTTATTATAATTAAAATATAAAATGCAGATTCAATATGCTTTTTACCAATAATGCATGAACAAAAGCTACTTAAGTATAAATTTCATTGCGAAAATTAAAAAAAAAACTGTTTTCAATTAAAATACATTTTGCAATATAAACAAAATTACAGCATTATAGTCTCCGGATCTCAATTCCCTTGAGGAACTCGTTCTCATTCGAAAATTCTTGCCCAAATGTAAACTAGATTAAACTCCATGACTTAGAATGACAAAAAGGATAATTTTTTAAAGTTTGCTTTCTCAAGTAGTCAAAGTATTGTTGGGGACAAAAGAAAAAATCTAGCGAATGACTCAATAGAAATACTAAAATTTCTTGTTTATTTCAGTGAGAAGAACGCTAAAAGGCGGCTTAGATATTGGAGACGGCATTGGCACGTGAAAGAGAGGCCAATCAAACTTATAGTATTGAAGATGTTCTTCGAGAAGGGAAGATTTATTTGATACGACTGCTGTGAAAATTCTTAAAAGAAAATATTGAACTCTTTTTTTTTATGTATATTTTTCATGTTTTCACAAAGATGCTATTTATTGAGGATATAAACGTCTTTATGGCGTTTCTCAGGATTTTTGAAACCACAGATTTTTATAGCGGTGTTACAAAGAGTAAAGAAGCATGTCTTTTGTTTTTTTAACCCTTGGTGATTAGCCTCAATATTTATCAAACCTTTAAAAGTGATTTGTTTATTTGCAGCACTCACTTCATTGCTCAATAAGAAATTCTCTTGGGATTAGAGGCAGTTTGTGATACAGTTCCCTTAGACATTGTAAATGTTCCTCAAAGAGTGTGAAAAGAAGACAAGCATGACGGCATACGTTGCCTTTGAAACTGAACAAACCAGACAAGTGTTTTCTCTGGACATTTGAAAGAACTTTGATATTTATTTGATAACGACATCTTACAATATCAAACACCTATGAAGAAAATATTTTGATTATTTGTTCGTCACTTCTTATTCGCAAGGCTCAATTATTGCATTTGAAATTTTATTAAATGAATCTTAATTCACGTTTTTATTCTTATTATAAAAAAATATATTTTTAGTACATGTGAAGTAATCAATGAATCAGGGGTTTGGTAATATCTTTAACAAAGTGATGATGGAAGAAAATTATTACTCCTTACAACTCTGATATATATTACTGAAAAAGTATTGACTGAAGGTGTAGAAATTTGGCTACATTTACTTTTCTTTTGGAAGAAATGTCCTAAAATTGTGATACATTAAAACACGTACAAAAAGATACGTGAAGGGTTAAATTATTCTGCTTCCGCTGTATCAAAACTGAATGCTAGTCAAATTAGATAGTAAGGTGTCTAGTCGAAGCAAAATCAATTTGTTGTACATAAATATTGTTGCTAAAATATGTCAATAAAGTTGTTGATGTATAAGTTTTCCATGACTTTTTTTATTACACGCAGTTTTGTAGTCATAACATCAGGTTTGGTTCAGTTTGGACAGCTCTAGTCTACGTTTTTTACAACACGAGGGCTAATGAGACCGGCACCTACTGCTTAAAGCCGATTCCAAACGGCTACGAAAATCTAAGCCACAGTAGGATTCGAACAAACGAACTCCGGTACCGAAGATAAGTGCTCTAACCATTCCATAGCATGACTTTTTATTCTACAATGTACAAAGGTGTATTATTGTAGAAAACTTGTTTGGAGGACATCTCCCATCTACCAAAAGTAGAAATGTGGCTTCTTCTTTCAATAAAAGAATAACACGCACACACACACATATATATATATACACATACATATATATATACATATATATATATATATATATATATATACATATATATATACATATAAATATACATATATACATATAAATATACATATATATATAAATATACATATACATATACATATATATATATATACGTATACATATATATATACGTATACATATATATATACATATACATATACATATATATATATATATATACATATATATACATATATATATATATATACATATATATATGTATATATATATATACGTATACATATATATATACGTATACATATATATATATACGTATATATATACATATATATGTATACATATACATATATATATATATAAATACATATATATATATATATATACATATATATGTATACATATACATATATATATATATAAATACATATATATATATATATATATATATATATATATATATATATATATATATATATATATATACGTATATAATACATATATATATATATATATACATATATATATACATATATATATATATATACACATATGTAAGTATCTATAACATTTTTAACAAAAACACCACACAAAAAACAACTGTAAAGAATAGGGACTACTTATAACTTTTCATGGTTTATTTTAAACCTCTAAACTGTATATTTGTCTGCAACAGTTAGCCAATTTAGGCTTTTTCTTTTTTTTCAAGGAAAAGGAAAAATAAAGTCACTTAGATAATTTAACAAACCTAACAAGATAACATGTGAAGCTAGAAAGAAAGAGTGTGATTAAGAGTGTGTGTGAAGAGTGCAAAGGTTTTGATTTTGCATGTAATTGCCCATGAAAAGATGCTTGCCTTTGATTGGCTGAATAGTAGTTGCCAACTTGTATACCCTTGGTTGACGATATTAGCTGACATGACTTTCTCCTCACACAGATTTACAGAATTCAAACTGTTACCTTTTTTTATACTTTATTGCTTATACTCATTGTTAGACAACATCATTACTTTAAGAAAAAAAAAAAAAAACTACTGTGAACTGTTAAAAGAAAGTGTAAATGATGATTCTGAAGATGTATTATAGAATCAAAATTTTAAAATATGTATAAATCATATGCATAGAAGGAAATCATCTAGTGTCAACATCAGAAAATAATCAAATATCAATACATATTTATTTCCCCCAAAATGTGTTTCTACTTTAAAAAGCTTTGCATTTTTATAAATGACTGCAGTGGAGATATGTGTTTAAATTCAATTATAAAAAATCTGAAGTAAAACAAACCAAATTCTTTCAATTTTATCTTTAAATACACATCTTCAAATATGTATATATATCCTTACTACTATTGTCAATTCTTCTCCCAGAAACCAATGTTTGTATTAAAAAAAATAAAGTTTCACATTTTTATAAATGGTTGCAGCAGATTTATATTTAAATTCAAAGATAAAAATATTTGAACAAAATTAATTTTTTCATTTTTTTTCTTTAAATGCATATTTTTTCAGAAATATCCTCATACTACTCCTGCTAAAGTTTTCCCACAAATGTTATTATTTTTAAAAATGACTGCTGTAGAGATATGTTATCTAAATCCAAAGAGAAAAAAAAATCTGAACAAAAATAAAACAAATACTCTAATTTTTATTTTTAAATACATATCTCCACAAAAACATAACCATACTACTACTGCCAATTTTTTCTCACAGAAGTTTTTATTTAGAAAAAGCTTTACATTATGACTTCCGTGGAGATGTGTAATTAAATTTAAGGATTCAAAATCTCATCACAATTAAACAACAAAAGAAATTCTTTTCATCTTTTCCATGGTCATAATAAGAATACTTACCACCAAATGGTAAATAGCTTACAATAAACACTGAAAAAAAATTGTTGAATAGTCAATTTTTCAAATGTCCAATGATACACTATTTTACAACTTTTTATTTATGCTGCCACCTATTAATAACTGTTTCGAAAAATATTTGTTTATTTTATTTTGTTTTCTAAAATTTCATGGAAAGGATATTGAAATTTCAGTCATCTATAAATGGAAAAATTCTAATATGCATTTCCTTTTGCAGTTTGTAGTATTTACAAAATATATTTAAAACATAAAAAGAAATAAAAAGCTTTAAATGTCCTATTTTTTACTATCCCCCAAAGAGTGGTGGTAAGTATACTTACCATTAAAAAAAAAGAAAGAAAGAAGGAAAGGTGTTAAAAATTAAATTTATTTTATCTTATAACTGTGATGAATTTCTTTCTTTAAATTAATCTTACCCAAAAAAATATTTTTATATACCACTTACTAGGAAAAAAAGGACTCTTTTAAAGGGATAAAGAACATTTTTTTGTGTACACAATAATATATAATTTAAAAAATTTTGGGATGAGGAGGGCTATAACTGTGACTAGAATGCAAGGCTATCATTTAATAGCTAGCATATAGCCCGTCATATGACGGGATAAGTAAAATTTTTAATTTTCCAGAATTGTAAAATACCCTATGAGGCAGATAAAAAAAATTGATTTGATTTTTGGCTGAGCATTATCTGGTACACACTCAATAATTTGTTTATCTTCATATTCCTCTAAAGTTTCCTGATACTATGAATGCAGTTTAGAATCCCGTTGAATTCATTTAGTCAAACCATGTGGATTTGTATGAAAAACAAACACACAAACGGACAAATTTCTTAATTTTCAAAGATATATAGCCTAAACGCTAGATATTTATTAGTCTGTGAAATAGGCTCCTAGACTTTTATTAAACGTAATTGTTGTTGATACCAGTGATAAAATTTTCATTGCAGCAAAAATAATTGATGTTTAAATTTAAAATTAACACATATGTACCTAATATATTATTTAATACAAATGTAAAGGAAAATTATTGACATGATATCTAAATTCAGTGATAAAAATATGAAAATACTGCTGACGATATTTAAATAATTTAAAATAAGAAATGATTCAATGAGATGGTTAAAGGAATGACGTCATAATGCTGGAAAAATGTTATTTTTACCTATTTATTACGTGATAAATTGACAAATTTATTCCCCTGCTCTTAACCGGGGAAAATAGGGCTCAAAATAATGGCATTAAACGCTCGAAAAGTGGGGAAGGGGTGGATTTCGAACGTTTTAAAGATGACAGTATTTTTCGCTGTGATGTGAAGCATATTCATACCAATTTATTTCAGAATCAGATCGATAGATTAGAAGATAAACTTTGAATTTTGCTAATCCTAACTCATCAAGAAATCAATATGGATGCCTGTATCCATTCCAGGTCCAACCGCTTCATAAATTTGAGGACAGACGGACAGATAACTTAGGCTATTATTATATAGGGGATTTCTGTGAATCAGGCCTTTAGTATAAGAACAAATGTATGAAAAGTTAACAAAAAATGATAAAACAATTAATATCCACTTTGAGTTGCAGGATTAACCAAAATACAGGCCCACATATTACTTTATCAGATTACTTTTGTAAGGAATTTGGACAACACGACCAGTGTTCAGCCTTTCTTAATATCGGCAAAATCGCCCCCATTGACCCTTTCCACCCCGCGATCCTTGGGGAAATAAGAAGCTGGCCAGCAAAGGAGGGGGGACTGATAAAGTTTTTTGAAGGTCCCTGTGTGTGTTTTTACAGGGCTGGCAGTACATCTGGAAAGAAGGGCTTCTCTTTTCGGCAGAGATCAAGTTTCGTGAATGCTGAACCCCCAAGAGTGAGGGTGGATATTACAACTTTTATTAATTGACCTAATATAAAAATTGTTCAAATTCTCTAAAAAGTAAGAAAAATTTTTTTGAATTCTGATACAAACCGAGCTTTAAAAAAAAAAAAAAAAAAAAAAAAAAAGATCTTGCAAAATAGAAGCAAGTGAAAATGGTTGTGGAAAACAAAGTCACTAAACGTAACTGTCAATGAATAATGAAATGAAAAATGTCCCAATCAATGCAAAAAAAAAAATAACTGTCTAAAGAAATTTAAAACATTAATACATTTTTTTTAACTTTACACCAATAAAAAATTCTGAGACTTCAGCTTTATACAGAAAAGATTTTTATAGTATTTTTTTTTCCTTTTTAATAAAAGGCTATTGCATTAGTACTTTTTTTTCTTTTTGATTTAAAGGCTGTATTTTTCCTTTGAAACTCAAAATAGTCTATTAATTTAATTTCTATCCTATCTGGATAAATGTACGTCAACAACATAATTTTGAATTCATTGTACAACTGCAAAATTTATGTTAAATTTCTATTTAATGAATTTCTTTTATCATTGTAACTATGCAATGCCATATTGAGAACAAATAATAATTACAAAAAGCAGGCTGGAGCCAGAAATTATTTTCGGAGGGGGACCAAGGGAGAAAGATCTTTATTTCTGAATCATACTTCAATTTATGAAAGGGAAAGCACTGTATTTTCTGTACAGTGCTGCATTTCCGGCCAGCGTCCCAGCAAGACTTTTATGGTCTCAGCATTTTTTTTCTAAGAGAATAACAGTCCATGTTCATGAACAGCTAGGCAGATAACACATACATACACAAAGCTAAAACTAAGGAGTTCTTAGGGACTTTAAAGGACCGTGGGAACCCTGAACAGGTCCAATGGATCCACCTGGTCCATGGCAGCTTTACTTTTCAGTGAGGAACACCAAGGGCTGAAGACTAACTTAACCTCAAGAATGGGTCCTCATAGTTTAGAAGCAGAAGACCTTTAGGCTTGGCCTGTCATCTACAGAGATATTGTTTGGGAAGTTAGGGGATACTGCAACCATGAACCTATTTTGCATACCTCAGCTGCCATTAATAAACATGGCAGATCTTTTTCAGCTCAAGCCTTGAACTGAAAAACCCTTTAGTTTTGAGATCAATTCCTTTGCCAACTGAGCTACCGTGGCTCTGCCGAGGAATTAACAAAAATATAACATATCTTGTTTTTATTATAGTACTACTTGGAAATATTTATTGAAAAAAGGCCTATAATATACAACTTTATATATTAATTTAATTTTATATGCTATCCTGACGAAATACATTAATTATTGTATTTCACCATCTTCAGCCTCAATCCTGCTATCCTCTAGAGATTGCTGCCTCTACCAACTGAGACACAGTGGCTCAGCTTCATTTTAAATAACTATCACAGGGTTACCGCTCTTTTTCCAGAACAAAAATTAAGGACTTTTTAAGGACACATGTAACTTTTTATAAGGGCCTACTTGAAATACACAACATAACGGCATCAAACCTATCTCATGAAGAACATATTTTAATGATTATGAACCAGACAAGATATTTCAGAATTAAGTTTTTAAAAATGCCTAAAAATTAATATAAGATAAATCTATTTGACAACACCAAATTTTGAAAAATGTACATCTAAGGTTTGAGTGATCAAACTAAAAATAAATTGTGAATAAAAACAATATTATAAACAATACTTTCTAAGGGTTTAAAAATGACTGATATATATATATATATATATATATATATATATATATATATATATATATACTAGCTGATTATACCTGGTGTAGCCTGGGAAAGAAGAAAGTTTTAGACTTTTCTATTACATTCAAGAAAAATTTAAACTTCCAAAAGTAACTGAAATATCTATAAACCCCCATTCTCCATGCTTCGTTTAATTAAAATCTGCATGACTGTTAGCTATTAGGAAAGGCCAGCTGACTTTATACTTTAAACCTTTTAAGTATACAAAAGATTATTTATTTGTCATACAAGAAAACTGATAGGAAATCTCATGAGACTGTGGATCTCATAAATGGAGAAATTGATCACATTCCAATTTAAAAATTAAGGAGTTTTTAAGGACCTTTCATGAAAATTAAGTAGTTTTAAGGGCCCTTAAAAATAAAAACTAAAATTAAGGAGTTCTTAAGGACTTTTAAGGGCCATAGGAACCCTGTATCATTTAACTAAAATTTAGAGATTTGAGAAAAAAATTACTTCTTTTTGTTTTTATAGTTTGTACAGACATTTTTTTTAAAAAGCTAAAATTATTTCTTATATTCTTAATACTATATTAAAAAATTATTTTCTGCATAATTTTCCACAAAAAAGATACATGTAAAATATTTAACATTTTAATATCAATTAAAAATGTTCAAAAAAGAAATTATAAACAGTAAATTCACAATAGTAGAGGCATTTCATAAAACATTTAATATATATCACAAATTTATTGGTATAGAAACAATCCTTTCAACTTTTTACACAGATCCATCATTTTAAACGAAATAAAAACTGAACATTAGAGATCATCTTCATAAAAGGCACAGTATTTCTTAAGTAAATTTTAAATTAAAGTAACTATTTCTCTTACTTAAATCAAGAGATCACTTCATGAGAAAAGTTGTTAATTTGTCTTATAGAACTTTCCCCTGATATAGCAAAAATTTTCAAAGGAGACATTAAGAACATGTTCTCTTTCAAACATGAATAAATTACTAAATATACTGTCAATTTCTTAGAAAGCTGTAAAACTCTTGTAGCAGCTAAATTGTACAGCTTACAGTATATTTGTCAACAGTGAAAATTGTAAATTGTTTTGTTCTTTTCTACTTCATTTATAGGCTAGGCACTTGTGAATTGGCAATCTTTTTCATTTTCTGGCATATTAAATTTTCTGAAAAATGCACTGAAATTATTACATCTCAGATGTTTCTACATAAAGTTACTGTAACTCAAAATTATGATTATTTTCAAAAATACTGTCCAATGAAATTGTTTCTTGATTCATTGCAAAAAACTAAGAATTTAAATTTAATTGACCAAGTTCGATTTCTCTCATTCATCACTTTCCTTGTATAAATTTTACACTGCTATACAATTCTACTTTTTTAAGTAGAAATAATGAAATGCTTCAAATTGACTAGTAATAACTAGAAATGGAATCTTTATTAATTCGTTTGTTAAAATCAATGCAGTATTATGTTTCTTATTCAACTCCGAACTTTTATTCAATCCCTTTTAGTTGATTGCTAACCATAAGTTGAACACGTAATTATTGTGCTTGAATAATTTTTCTTGCTTTTAGAATATTTTCTTTTAATATATACATTTATACAAAAAAACTTATTGTAATTCAAGAATAGTACACTGCAGCACCATTAAACTCTCATACTCTCATAGAAATTATATTCATGAAATGCAAGAATTCATCATAAGGAGACCATCAAACTAATTTTTGACAGATGTTTTTGAAGTTCACATCCACAAAAATTGCACATGGTAGTACAAAAACCGAAAGACATGACTTAAATAAACTAAGAGCAAGATTCTCAAATCTAATTTATTCCATATTACCAAAACATGAAAGACAAGAAGAAAAATAAGAAAAAGAAAAAGCTAAAGCACATCAAAATCGCGCAAGATTGGTACTTTCGGGTCCTCATGATTAACAACACACTATAAACAAAGTGAGCCTACAATTCTAAGCGAGTCTGTAAATCTCTTTCAGCTTTTCGAAACTTTGCTTGTGACGTCATAGTCGACAGACCAATAAACAATATCCATTCCTTATTTATGCAGAAATATAGGGCCCAATCAACTTTGCTCTATAATAAACCAAAGAATATCACAAAAAATCAGTATACCCATTGGACTGGGAGTGCTACAATCTGCTTTTACACACAATACTTATCCACACACAGGCCCATCAGTGCTGGGGTCTCTCAAGGATCCAAGCTTGGCCCAATTTTATTTAATATTTATATTAGTGACATTCCTTATCAACACAACACGACACTAGCCATGTTTGCGGACGACACGGCAATTCTTGCTAAGAATAATAATGTTAAATACATGCACAAATACCTTCAGTGTCACGTTAATATATTAGATCGTTGGTTTGAGAGGTGGCGAATTAAAATTAACCACTCTAAAACTAAAGCTATTTTCTTTAGTTTTAACAGAATTCCACCTCCCCCGATCTCGGTGTGTGGACAGTCGGTTTACTTCGAGAGGGAAGTTAAATATTTAGGAATATTTTTAGACAGTAGGTTAACTTGGAAAAGTAATACTAACTACATAATTGCAAAATTTTATAAAGCTAGGAAATCTATTGCCTACCTTCTGTACCATACTCAAATGGGAATGGGAAATAAAGTGTTATTATATAAGATGGTGCTTAGACCCATTCTCCTCTACGCAGCCCCGGTCTGGGGTTCGGCTTCCAACACTCAGATCCAGAGACTGCAAACTATTAAAAATAAAACCCTTATAATGATAATCAAAGCTCACAGGTATGTCAGAAATGACATTATTCATAACACTCTTAATATCAAACCCATTCGGGACTTCATAGCAAAGCTATCCAATAACTTCTTTAATAATCTGAACAATATAAATAATGAAGAAATTTTCAACCTCCCCGATTATGATCCTGCAGAAAATCGGCGCAGGCCGAGAGCCACCACTTTATTATCGGGCATTCGCCCTCAGGTTTAAAATGTCAATTCTAATGTTGTAAATATATTCATGCCAAAAAAAACCCCCTCTGAAACTCTCTTATTTGATTTATGTAATTTATTGTATATCAACTAATCTCTTGTTTCTAATCTTGTTTTATACTATGTTATTTTACTGATTTTGTATTGTACTCACCCTTTGTAAAGAGAATATTCAGAGTGGAAAAAAAAATATGGGCAATGTTTATATCCTTATATAATTGTATATCTTGTTTACTTTCATTCTCTTTTCTCTTTTCCTTCCCCTCTCCTCTTTCCTTTTCTATATATATTATCCAAATATCAGCCAAAGGATTAGTTGTAATGTTGATCACATATATATGTCCAATACTGGGGATAAAGGGCCCTCGGCCCTAGGTGCCCCAAAATGTTCTTTCCAGTGTCCAGTGTCAATTTGCTTTTTACTCTGTGAAGGTTGAGACCGGGCCTATTGTATAGATTCAATTCCGAATGGCCCAAAACATCTATTCTAGCAACGGAATTCGATACCACACAAACTGAGATGCCAAACATCCTGTCCTACCTGTTCGGCGATCGTCTGGTATTCTCAATAGCACTAATGAATAATTGGCATTATGTACTTGTATAAACTTCATAAAATAAACTAAAATCGCAGTTTTTTTTTAATAACTACAGATCACCTTACTTTGACGGGAGTAAGGCGTTTGGGATGCCACACTGGAGAAGTCCCTCAAATTTGATCCTTCTTGAGAGTGGGAGGATGGCTTCCAATTCCTTATTCCTCCCACATGACAACGTACCGAGCCGCGGTAGCTCAGTCCGCGGTAGGACAGATCAAATGAACTTATGAAATGGCTTTGTGATTGTTAAATTATAAGAAAAAAAACCGAATACTATAAGAAAACCGAAACTATAAGAAAAAACCGAAATATAAGACTACTATAACCGACTATAAGAATAAACCAAAAACCTACCTAATCCGTGGATGGAAGCAAGGATCTAGTTTCCTGAAAACCCATGGCTTCTGTGTATGTTTTTCAATTTTTATTTATCATCAAATCCCAAATTGACCTGAAAGCCTATTGATCTTCCTTCTTTGCCTCTTAATGTAGTCCTGAAACCTCAGAATACCTTTCAATATTTGAAATTCTTTCTCATTTTTAAATGTTCTACTTAAAGTAATGTCTGATTCAGATAAATTCGTTTAAAACGGAACAAAAATGGCAGAAATAAAGATAATTAATAATGCATAATAAAAATTAGACCTGTTTTTAGAAAAGTTGTTCTTCATCCTTTCATTTTTCAAATAAGTAAAAATCTTTCGTGACGTTTATAGGAAGTACATGTTTATTGGTTGAATATGTCACATGCTAAAAACGGATATGTCACTCCGAAACCGTAGAGTACTTCCTCCGACAGGAAAATATGTGTTGTTAAACCTGCCTGACAATCTAATAGGAATGCAGGGATTTGCAAATTTAAACATTTTAAAATCATTTTGAACCATTCATATTTTATTTTATGCATTTTAAGCAATGATGCTTGAATGTCTGTTTAGATCTAGGGGAAAATTTGGTAATTTAGTCTAATTATGTTATGTTTATGATTAACATTGTTTGTTGTGAAAATGTTTCTTAATTCTTGCTAAATAAAGTAGTGAAAAATTATTAGGTATATTTCTTTTTTGCAAACTATTTTGTAAATTTCCAATTAGTTGAAATTTTTAAAGCCTTAGATCGACAAATTTGTTAGTGTATTAACGATAAAAGCGTGATACACTCTTAAAACAAGTTGTACTATCTTTTAAGCACATTCATTTTTCTTTAGTAAGTAATCTCCGAATGTGAAGAAAATGTTGATGAATATCTTTGAAATATCCTTCAGATTTGTATTGGTAATATCGAGCTTTGCTTGTAACTCATGCGGTGAAATTCTGATTAAGTGTTCATATACTTCAAAAACACAAAATCAATTTTTTACGTTAAATTGTTAGCGATATTTAGTTCAGCCTCAAACCTTGACTACTCAATTCTTCCATCCTGTTGTGAGATTGACATGTTTAGAAGCATAAAGCTTTTGGCTCAAATGCTATTATTATCGTTTGAAATTATATCATTCTTTAACATTGTGTATGTTTCAATCATTATTTGCCTAAATTATGTTCTGTATATGCGGTGAATTCAAGACTTTTCCTTAATAATTTTTATTTTAATGTATGTTTTCTATGAGGAATTTATTAATTGACTAGAACTAATGGTTGATCAGTATGAGCAGTTTTTTGAAATTTCATTAAGTACCATTACTAACTTCAAAATACTAAATCTAAAGATTGCAATTTTGTTTAATTGTTGTGCATTCCATTATATTATGCTATCAAGAATGTAAGCATTATTAATTTTTGTAAGGAATCATAAATTATATTCATTTGAAGGTTCATGTAAATATGAAGTAATTTAGAACTAGCGGTTGACCAATAAGAAAGTTTTTGAAATTTCGTTAATAGTCATTACTACTAACTACAAAAAAGTTAAATGAAAATCTTAAGTTTTGCTATATTTCCCATAACTTAAAATTGAATTACTGGATCTTAAAAAGAGACATTCACAAAGCATTTAAAATGAAAGTCAACAAAGAACTTAACTTTCAGTTCCAAATAAAGGTGAACCTTTTATAATGTTAAGAGTGTTATGCTTAGATAATGAGAACAAATATGGATGTAATATTATGTTCATCTGTTGTTAAAAATTAATATTAAAATTTGAGAAATATTTATTTAAATGATTACATTTAAAAATAGGAACTTAATTGCCTAGGTAATATTTTGGTGGTTTCAGAATCTTTAAAAGATTTTTAGTTCTGGAAAGATAATTATATAAAATGAAATCATGTTATGTATTTATATAATAACATGACTAGTCAAAAAATATTGTTTGTAAGATTAGATAATTAGATATTCAGGGTTGGCAAAAACCTGGGTTTTTTCAGAATAAACCCAACCCAGTGGGTTTTTTCAGGGGTTTTGAGGTTTTTTTCGGGTTTTTCACGGTTTTATCAGGGATTTTTCTATACTTTAAAGGGTTTTAGATGCTTTTTTTGGGGATTTGAAAACTTTTCAGGTTTTTTGTTATGTAAGAGGACAGGATATATAATTAATTGTATGATTAAAATAAATTTAAAATGTTAATCACTTTTTAAAATTTAAATTATGCAGAAGAAATTTTTGTCTAAATTAAAGAAAATTTTGAAATCTTAAAGTAAATTTTTTTCATATTATAAAATTTTTCTAACATCAAAAAACTAGTTTTTAATGGCGATTATTTTATACTAAAAGTTGGCTTTGAAATAGTTGCATTTGAAGTTTTTTCTTTTCAATAAAATGTATTAAATTATTGCTCTATATTTATTAGCAGTATTTTGTTATTAAAGCATTCAGAAGATACTTTTTTAGTTAATTTGTAAGTTATATATGATAAGTAGCAGAATTATTTATATATATTATCCCAATGTTTATTATTTGCAGTTATACATATTTTTTACCCAATTTTGCTTGTCCATTTTTCGATTAATTTTATCACATGTAAATAATACTTCAATATTCTTTTTTTTTTTTCATCATACATTCTTATTAACTAAGTTTAATTTAGATTTTATTGTATTTGTTATACAGATAACTATTTTTCCCTGAAAAGTTTTTAAGTTTTTGTTTTTCCTAGCAGCTTAGACTCCCTCAAATTAAAAAAAATTCTAGAATCATTGTCAAAGATGAAATATGTAATAAATATTATAGATTTAATTCAATATATTTATTATTAGTTAAATATGTAGAATTTTAAATAAAGATTTTGAGAACACAATTTTGAAAAAACCCACTTGGGTTTTTTTTTTAAAAACCTGCCCGGGTTTTTTCGGGTTGGGCAAAATAAGCCAACCCTGTAGATATTACATGATTATGTTAAATTTTTTATTTGTAATTGTATTGTATCAAAATAATATAAATAATCACTATTTTTTATCATCCATAGTAAATAATAATCTCAAAAATTTTTTTTAAATTTATTTCTATGTATTTAGACATAGTATATGAGAGCAAATTAATTGGTCACTTCTTTTTTAAAGACGAGATTTTAGGTTAAGTTTAATGCTATCAATTATTAATAAAACATTTTTAGCTATTTCAAAGATTGCTTAGTAAATATTAAATGAATTTGAACATTTACCTGTACTGTTAATCTCTGCTGTTTGTATTATTTTTTTGAAACAATTATAATTTAGGAAGATGCATCTGATTTTGTATTTTGAAAGTAGTATCTGTTAGCAACCTATTTTTTTCTCACCTCATTAAATTTATATTTAAAATCAGAATCTTATAATATCATATCTGAAAAGTTCAATGACCTTTGTTTTACATCTGTTTTGTGTTTGACCAATTACCTTAATTTTTTTAAAAAAAATTTTCGTATTGATAACTATTTTTTATAACAGTAATTTTTATAAATATTAGGACAAATTTTAATTTTGTTTAGAAGGATATTTTTCCCACTAAGTGAGATAGTATACATACATCAAAGCCAGTTGTACAATTTATTTAACTACTGAAGGATAGTGATTTCTTTTTAAAAACTTTTTTACCTTAAGATATAGATTTTAACACTAGATTGCCCAAGATTTCTTGTATACCTATATTGCCCAAAAACAGTCAAAATGACTGCATTGTGAAAAAATAACAAATATGTAAAGAAATTTGTTTAAAATTAATTTTTAATATTATATAATAAAGGAGGGTGGAAGTAACTACAATTATTCATAAACCCATTTATATGTTATGGAAAAAGCCACCAAATTCTAAGAAATTTTGTCATTATATTTCATAATTGTTTTTCTAATTGAAATTAAAAAACAGTCAAAATGACTGCCTTGGGCAATCTAGTGTTAATAAATATAGAAATATTTGTTATTCTCCCAAGTGACGATACTTAAAAAATAAGGAAGATAAAATTTTACTTACCTAAACTTTTCATTAATTAGCAATATGCATCAATCTAATAATCTCTCTCTCTCTCTCTCTCTCTCTCATATATGTGTGTGTGTGTGTGTGTGTAATTATAGATTTCATTTTATGTATTTCATGAGAAATATTTTGTTTGTTTTTAGGGTATTTCTTTCGCTGTCATGGCTTGGAATTATGCATTAGATCAGAATCTAATCTGTATCTTGCTCTGTATTACATCTCATGTTGAAAAATGTGGTTCAAAGTGCGGTTACGCTGCCCCAGCTTTTACTGGAATAGACTCTTCTATGTGCATTTCAACATTTCTTTGATTATCATTATTAATATTCTGATATGTTTTCCGTTTTCATCTCTGTCAGCTGCTCAAAATTATTCCCAGCCAAGTCATTTTATCATAGATTTTTCATCAGAAATTGTTGATAATGGTAATTTTTTTTTCTTATATTTGTTGTGCAACAACATAATTTTTGAACTTATACTGCATAATCATTATTTATACTGTATGTTTCATAATATAAGGTATAACATTTCTTATAATGTACACGACTATGACAATCTTGTTAAAAAAATTAACTGTTTGAGAAGTAAATGTCTTTAAACTGCTATATTTGCATTTATTTATTATTGAAAGCCATGAAGGCTGTTTTGAAGTTTGAAGATTACCATTTTTATTTATATAAAACTAAAAAATAGCTCAACCAAATATTTTCTGAAGAGTACATTGCTCTTTTGGTTAAACTTTACTTATTTTTAACTTCATATACATCTAATTTTTAGTTCTTTCTTATACTTATTTTTAATTTAACTTTTTGTATGTAATTTATTTTTTTTTCCATATACAAATTTATTTTAAATGTAGTCTTTTAATATAATTGATTATGAAATTCTTTATGATTCAATGGAAATTTGTATTATCTCTGTGGTTTAAAACCACAATTATTAATTGAACTTTCAAAACTTTAAATGGATGAGATTTATTTGTATGAAATATCAATTTTTTGAAACATAATATTTATTCTAAGCATATTTTAACTTGCAATGAATAGTTATTCAATTCTATATCCATCATAATTTATTGTAAACTGGTGTTATAATAATGAATTTTTTTTTTTAATTTTATTCAAATATATCAAAAAAGTTGTACTTTTATAAGATGAGGCTTCATAGTGAAATTAAATGGCAAATCTCCCTCTCTAATTATTTTTGTCATTTTTATAGAATACATTAGAATTTTTGGAATTCTTTTGAAAGAGACTGTGAAATTTCTCGGCATGCATTCTTTCACAAAGAACTTAAAGCACTGAACTAAATTATTTTCTTTAAATCCATATTTATGAAAAATTTCACATAAATTCATTCAACACTTAAAGTTCCATTTACCATTGCAATATTTTCTAAATACTTAAAAGACTATTTGACTTGCCAGTGTATCATTTAACATTTTAAGGACGTCTCTCCAAGGGGATTGGAAATGGACTGATTTTAGGGTGGTGGTACATAGCTTCAATCCCTGGAAACTGATAGTTAACTCATCATTTGAATGGTGTCAGTCACTGGAGACTGACAATAAATGTTCCATTCAGTAGTCCACTGTTAGGCCCCAGGGGCTGATGTCACATTCAGCATGTTCATCTGCAGCTTTTATAATGTTGTAGAAATGTTTCACTTTTAATAAAGTATAATTTTAAAATTGATATACTTGATTAAATTTTAAGTGTGTTAGTGAAACCTGTGATTTGATAATAGATGTTTTCGATGTTTGTGCTGCATTAAATTTATTAATGCCATTTATTACATCTTAAAAGTTGGTTTTATATAGTTTTATAATAATATTTTTTTAAAAAAAGTGAAATACTATTATAATTTAAAACTATAAAATCTTATAAAAATTTATTTATTTTTATTAATTTGGGAATGAAACATTTAATTATATTTTAAATGTTTGAGATGTGTGTTAATATATTTTTAATAATTTGTGACATTTTTTTTATGTGAACATATGTTAATATATTTTATTATCTTTGGTTTTTGAAAACTGTATTAATTTGCACCCCTTTTTATTTTATATTTCAGAATTCATTGTAAGTTTTAAAAAGTTTTATAACCCTGAAACTCGTGTAAAGTTTTTACAAGCAGCTCTTAAGTCATATGAACCAGACAGTTGGCAAATTTTACCACGTGATAATCCTGCCAGCAATTTTCCTAGTGATTTTGAAGTTCTACAGGTATTGTTTTGTAATAAATTGTTTATTAGTAGATTATATGATAGCTTAAATTGATACTTTTAAAATAATATACTGGAAAATATATTTGCTGAATATTTTAATATTAAGCAAATATATTTTTCAACATTATAATGTAATTGAATTATATTTTTTAGTTGCAGTCAGATATCATAGAAAAAAGTATACTTGCCTTAAAAAAGCATAATTCTATCAAACATGTGACACCACAAAGAAAAGTAACTCGTACTTTGACATCTGTTGATGGTAAGCTAAAGGTTTAGTTATGAATTTCTATTTTCAATCAGCATTTTTTTTCCTATGTATATACACTCAAGAGCCAAAATATTATGACCACCTGTCAATAACAAGTTGGCCCACCTTTGGTATGCAACACAGCTTCAAACCGCCTTGGCATGAATGCAACAAGTCCTTGGTAGATGGCCTGAGACATTTGCTGCGTAACCCCATATTCAACAGTGTCTGCTGAACAGTGTGCTCTGATACTATTCTACTTGGCCCTGCATTGTATTGGGTTGTTAGCTGAGCCACTGTCTGGCTCTGGTTTTGCTTCACCATGCGAGCCAGTCTCTGACGACTTTTTTCTTTGATAGTGTGTGGACGTCCAATATCATGTCGTCTACTGCTGGTTTCACCGTCATTCATCCACTTTGCATAAGTACTAACAAGTGCAGATTGCGAACAACCCACGAGTCGTGCAGTTTTGGAAATACTTGTTACGAGCCTTCGAGCCATTACAATCTACCTTCTATCAAAATCGCTTAGATCCGCAGCCATTCCCATTGCACACAGAAGTAAGTGAAAGAATGATTCTTCAGACTCTCTAGCAGAAATTAAATACCACTTCCACCTGATCACGTGCCTTCCACGTCATCCAGGTGAGTTCATTGCAAAATGTAGGGGTGGTCATAATGTTTTGGCTCTTGAGTGTATAATCCTGGGGTAAATTATGTTTGTGTGCATATGTATATAAAGTGTGGTTATATATAAAAAACATATAATTTT
>CM063509.1:110641331-110705898 GCA_032207245.1 Pardosa pseudoannulata
GCTGGAAATGGTCTATGTAAGACTAATTCTTTATTACAAACACAAATAATTCTGGACTAAATACTCACAAGTCTTGAAATAATGATGATATGTACAGTGAAATGATGATACTCCAAGATGGGATTAGTGTTACAAATAAGCACTGAAGTTTGGGAACTTCCTCGTAATTTCTTGCAGATCTCATGATGCTGCGGGTATTCTGCTCGATTAGAAACTCTATTGTTCATGGTTTCCCCACAAGAACTGTCAATCTAACTGAATCAGACTCATTTGATCGTGAGCAAAACTGAGCTGAACAGGAACTCGGAGATCTTTGGTTTGGTTTTGGTTAGAGCACTATGGTCTATTCTTAAGCAACATAAACAAGGATCCTTGATTTCTTTGTTTGAAAATTTGTATCTACCAAACATCGCTACTACAATTAGCTAGGTGTGGTGGGAGGGGCAAAGGACTCTCACAGCTGCTCTCCGCAGATGCTATTGGTCAAACTCAGGAGAACTTGATTAGACAAAAGTGATCCCCTAGGCAAAAAACTCAAGTCTTTTTGTGCTGTCATCTGTCTGCCAATTTTCTTCTAAGCTCTCTGGTGTTTGGTTGATGGCATATTCAGGCACTGTTGTATTTTTGTAGAACTGCTAGCAGGACAGGTGTAAGCAAGCCATTCATGGAATTTCTCATTAATCAAGAGCAGTTACAATGAATCCATAGAACATCGTTAATCAATGTCAGTAGTCAAGCATTGGAGAAAAAGGAAGGAAAAACTTGGTTCTTTACTTACTATATAGGGGGTTTCTTTCATGGGTAAATCTCTCTTCAAGGTGCTATTTAAACTGAAACTGAAAATACTCTACTGCACCCTAATGAATTTCATAGACAGAATGATTAAAATGGTCCTTGCTCAACAATGACCTTTTCAGCATCCTATTATGTTCAAATCAAGGTTCTGTCACAAAGTTATGATGAACACAGTTTTAGTGTAAAAAAAGATACTTTTGCTATTCTTACTGTCATTTTTCTCATGGCAACAGGTGAAGTGTATAGCTAGGAAGCTAATATAACGAAATTCATTATATCAGTTCAGATTCACTTATAAAATGGTGGTAAGCATTAAATATATATATATATATATATATATATTACTCACAACACATGCATACATATCATTGGCTATAAAACTAACAAAGTAAAAAAAGCAGTTTTTTATATCTGTCCTGTCATTGTTTTTTTATTCATATTTGTCAAGATGTGACCAAGCAAGGGAAGATAAAGAGCTGTTTAACTCTCTTGAATAACTTATTTTATATTTTGATTTAGTTTGCTTTATGCTGATAGTATGTATATGTGTGTGTGTATGAGTGCGTGAGAAGTTTCCTGCTTAAAAATGACCCATGGATATTTATTCTAGGTGCTGGTGTAAAAGTGGCAGTCTTTGATACTGGCTTGGTAAAAAATCATCCTCATTTTAAAAAGATAAAAGAGAGAACAAACTGGACCAATGAAAAAACCCTTGATGATGGTATAATGCTGTTAATTTATAAATGTTAAGCATGTTGATTGTTATATATAAAAAGCATAGAAAAAATAATTTGTAGTTTTTATTTATTTTTTACTACAATGAGTAATTAAATGTTTAGAAATGTTCACAGTTAGACAGATGGTATTCTTGTTTAAAAAAACTACAAAATCTAACAGTTAATTAGCTTAGACAAGATTTATTTCATTTATTATATATCATGAATTTGTACCAGTGCTAAAAGATATCTTTTAAGTATAAGTTTACAATGAAATTAATGTATGCAAAGGAAAATATTTTAAATTACCAAACTCTGAATCATAAAAAAAAGACATTTTATTTTACAGTTACAGGAAATATATGATATAAAAACACAACAATAAAGAAAAACACTTTTACATTCATTCTGATAAACTCATTAATTATAAAATTACAATACAAGTAGCACAATAAAAATGATTAATACATAACATGAATAAAAATAAATTTTTTACCATACTTTTTTAAGAATAAGTTACAAAATAGATTTTAGACCATTTTTTAAAATTCATTTTAACTAATGTAAGAAATCATTAATTTATTGGTTTTAGATGTTGTGTGAAAAAGAACTTAATTTTTTTAAAAATATTTTATGGAAAGATAATTACATAGGCCATTAAAATGTTTATTTAAAGTAATAGAATATATACTGTAAACTTTTTAACAGCATTATTTCATAATTTTATTTTAATAGGACTTGGTCATGGAACATTTGTTGCTGGTGTGATTGCGAGCAACAAAGAATGTCTTGGTTTTGCTCCAGATTCAGAACTTCATATTTACAGAGTATTTACAAATAATCAGGTGATTTCTTTTTCTTTTTTTTTAATTTTGTTTTTTTACTCCCAAATTTAAGTTTTAGTTTTGTTTTATTTTTAAAATTATTAATTTAGATCTGTGATTTAATTCATTATCTGAATAGTCTTTATACAAAGAAGCTAATTTTAATAAATACAAGAACAGCAATACTTTGTGCAATATACAGCAGAGTCTCTATAATTTGAGTCTTTATTGCTCAAGTTTCCCATAAATCTGAATTAATTTACCCCCTCCCAAAAAAATAATAATAATAATAATTAAAAAATAAATTTATGTCTGAAAAAAATGTCCAATACATAAAATTACATCTGTTTTTTATTGTTGTATGGATGGTCTCATGTTCACTGTGCATGCTGAAGCTATCAGCAGAAATCCTCCCTCTTAAGGTATCTCTACGTTAAAAACGTCATTTTTTTCCAAAAATCATAATTTTTTTTATTTCTCTTTTGTAAAATTTCAACTTTTAAGCTTCTAACTCTGTTTTTGTTTTGTCTCTATGGCATTTTAAAGAAAAGGTACAGTGTTTAAACATCAGTGACAGCTGTCAAAACAAAACTGAAGTAGCAACGTCGGAACTGGAAGTTGCAAATTTAAAGCCTTTTAAAGAGCATGTTTTGCACAAAACTTTTTTAATTTTCATAAAGATTAGTTTAAACATTTTTTCTGGTATTTTTAATAATTAGCAACCTAGCAATTAGAAAGTTTTGAGGCAAGAAAGTGTGGGGAAAAACATGTGTTTTAATTTTTTAATAGTTAGAGTTGCTTTCATAAACTTCAAATGCGTTTTCAAATCTAATGTCCGGTCCTGCAATACTAGTCCAGATTATTAGTATGTGTGCTCATTGTATTAGAAACTTATAAATTTTATTAAAGTTATTGTAATATTTAAGACTTTAAATATAATAACATACCCTAGTATAGATCTTGTAGAATCATTTGAAAGTAAATATACCTTAAAACTTTCAGTGGGAAGAAAATATTTTAAAACTTTTTTTTCTTTAGGTTTCCTATACGTCATGGTTTCTTGATGCTTTCAATTATGCTATCTTGAAAAAAATAAATGTTCTAAATTTAAGTATTGGTGGACCAGATTTTATGGATCATCCATTTGTTGATAAGGTAAGAAAGTTTTTAATGAACAGTACTGATTAAAATTAAGTTACCTATAAGAAAATTATAGGAATTGTCTGTATGAAAAAGGGAAAATAGAGTTAAAACTGTGTTTGTACATAATTTTTGTGTCACATACATTAATACAATTAAATCTGCCTATCTCAAATTTCATGGGTATAGAAAAAATTTTAAGATAGACTCTCTCTCTTCTTTTTTTCTTTTAAGTGAGAGATTATTTTACGCTGTCTTTCAAATCAGAAGAGGACATTTTTCAAGCTATGTCAACATATTTAGCGATTGAATTAATGTAATATAATAATCACAATGCAGGAAACAATTACATACTGCATTTAGTAGATATGTTAATATGCTTTTATTTTAAACTTTTTTTTTTTGTCTCATCTGTAAATTTTTTATTTTGAGAATGACAGAGAAACTGTTCACCAATGCCTTTATGCAATGCCAGAAAGTGTCTTAGGTATCAGTTGTCTGTTATTTTAGTCACAACTTTTGGAGTATCTGTTTCCTCCCCTGTTTCATCATTCTCATTATCTATATGAATCTGCAATTCTTGATTATTTCTGCATCTAATAAAGCTGCATAACTAGCAAAAGAATTGTCCGTATTTATAAACTTGAACCTACCATCTACTTCAAACATTTTACTGCAGTCATCCAGTCTTCATCCTGTAGTTCAATGCTAATACCATTAGTTTCTCAGCTCTAATTACATTAAATTTGTTAAGAATGGACTTCATATTATAAGATATAGAGGTTTTGGAAAGAAAATATTCGAGATAAACAAGGGAAATAGCAAGAAAAATTAATGACGAGAACAGAAAAATTAAAATTAATTAAAGATATACAGGTTTTTGAGGTATGTAGGTTTGAAATAGACAGGTTTAACTGTCTAATTATTATACAGATTTAAAATTAGGCTATAAATGTATATTTTAGATAAATTTTGTGCTGATTTTTACATTGATTTAAAGGGATATTAAAATAATAGTATGGTTTCTTTCTTGTTATTGTTTTGTTAAATATTTGATTTAAATTTTCTTAGGTTTGGGAATTGACTGCTAATAATGTGATAATGGTGTCTGCAATTGGCAATGATGGTCCTCTCTATGGGTTTGTTTCCTTTATGCCATTTTAAATTACTTGTATTTTGTTTAGTAAATAATAAAATTCTTAAGGCTTAGTTTAAAAAAAAAAAGATTAATGTTATTAATGTGTTACTTTAGGTACACAATTGTGTGCTTGAAATAAATTGGAATTTTTCTTTTATAAATTTCTTGTAATTTTATGTTGGTTCCCTAAAAAATTAAAGGTTTTAGGAAATTTCATTTTATGAGCTGTGTAGCAGGACAGTTTTATAGTTTAATATGTCTTTCTAATTGATTTTTATCAATTGGAAAGTTTAGTGTTCCACCCCCCTTTTTCCAAATTTTTAGTTTGTTATATTTTGAAAGCAGTAAAGGTGACTTTTAAAATATCAAAATTATGTGTATATGAATAGAGTCAATTGAATGAAACTATATGCATTTTTTTTTTTTTTTAAGGGTTTGCCTTCTTTTATTATAATGATAGCTTCTAGTAACATTTTATATATTCTTTAAAATTAGAAGTTTAGATTCTGGCAAGTGCTGCAATAGAAAGCCTAATAGCATTTAAAAGTGAGTAAAGATGTAATTAAAACATAGTGAAGGTAGCTTTGAGTATATAGCAAAAAAGCTATTTGTATTTAAATTTGAAAACAAATAATATAAATAAATAAAAGATTATGAATAAGTACATGATAAAAAAAAAAACACATAGATATAAATACACCTAAATTGTAGGAATTTTTCTTTTAAAAAAGGGTTTTTTAATATTTATTCTGTTGTTTAAAAAGAAAATTACCAGGTTTCTTTCAAGGGTCATGGATTTTGCAAATAGTGGCAAAAAAACTGATATTCCTGTGTAATGGTATATATGTATTGGCATATAAATTGATGACTGTATATGCTCTGATAACCCAAAGAATTAATAATTTTTAAATAAAATATCGCATCTAAACTAAATTATTCCAAAAACAAAGTATTGTTTAAAAGCAGGGTTGATTGATTTAAATCAATAATTCTTTTTTTTTTTCTACTTTGTGAAAATTTTAAGCATGATATTTTTAATTCATGTATTAATAATATAATTAAAATGTGATATTCATGATGTTTAAATTCTTTTTTATGCATATAGTACTCTAAACAATCCTGCAGATCAAATGGATGTTATTGGTGTTGGTGGGATTAATTTTGAGGATCAAATTGCCCGATTTTCATCCAGAGGAATGACCACTTGGGTAAATAAAATCAATTTTGTATAGTATTCAGTAGATCTGTATTTAATTCAAAGTATTATATGTTACTAGGTATTAACTATACATATTTTTTATTTAATCCTAGAATACTATCATAACATCTCATGAATGTTTTATTAATACAGTAATGAGCTGTTTAAAGTTGAAAATAACTTTAATAGGCAATGAATCATTTCTTAAAATGAAATAGCATAGATTGTATTTTTTGTATTTAAAATAATTTTTTAAAAAGTTGTCTTCCTGACATATTATAGTAATAATGTTTAACAAAAACAGGTTTGTGTTTGTAGGTTAAAGATTTCTGTAAAAGTCCTTTACACTGCAATAACTGAAGATAGAGATATGTTATACCCATATCCATTGTGGTATCATAGGTATCTTGTAAGACTGAAAAAAATAAGTTCTTGGCCAAAAGATTTATCTAAATATATACAAAAATTTATTTATAATATTATTGAAAAAAAAAATAGAAGTTCATTGAGATGTCACACAAAAAGGGTCATACTGCTTAAGTGATTCCATTTTTTTTTTTTTCTTTAAAAGTATTCAAGATAGATCTTAACAGAGACTCTTCATTGATCGGATACCACAAAAACAGAAAATTCTAAAACATTTGTAAAGAATATAAATCAAGGCAGTGAGTCTCAGTATTTGAGCAGCCAAAATTGAATCACTAAAATATTGGATGGATATCAACCAGTGATTGGTTGGCTCCATTTACTTTGCTCTAGAAAAAGTATCATTGAACTTTAGTCCTGCTCTGCCATTCAAATCTTAAAACTCTCTGCTTCCTGCTTCTTGTTGTTTCTTACCTTCTTCCAGTTACCAAGGATACCCTTTGGTGATTGGTCTGTGACTTTTCTTTCATCCTCAAGGAAGAAAACACCTCATACTACAGAGGATAGAACACCAAGGACTTTACACCATACCCTCCAACTTCTATAGATTTCCAGCAATCTTTCTGTTAATAATTACTCATCAATCCTAAAAATACTGATTGCATGATTCTTATATCAAATTTTCCAGTAGTTCATGTAATAGAGATCCAATTCCAATGTTGTGCTCCCATTGATGGCATTGATTAAATTAGTTCTTTCTTAAATTCATTTTGTATTTATTTGAATCTTGAAATTATTGACTTTTATTTATTCAAGTATTATTATTTAGGGAATTGCTATTAAATACTGTAAATGTCTTAGTGGTTTAAACAATTTCTTAAGGTGTATAAAATACAATGAAGTGATCCCTATGAAAAATCTTTTAGATACTAGTTATTGATGCAAAGTAGTAGTTATTGCTATTGCTAACTTTAACTGCAGTTTAAATTATCATTAATTATTTTAAGTTATCTGTCTGTGATATTTATATAACACTTAGTTTACACATTTTATAGCTGTCTATTTTATAATTTTAGGAACTTCCTGCTGGTTATGGGCGTGTCAAACCAGATATTGTTACTTATGGTTCAGCTGTCAGAGGTTCCAGCATCAAGTAATTTATATATTTTTATTTATTTATTTATTTTAATGTTTTAAAGCTTGACACATTCTGGAAAAGTTCCAATAATTTATTTGCAGATTGGTTAGTTATATAGAGTAATTGAATTGTATTTTACTTTACTTTATTTTAAACTATCCATTTCCATGTTTGAGTAATTAAAGTTAACAAAATAAAGGGTATAATTTTATCAAAACTTAAAATTAGTTTTTAATTATATATCAGCAGTATAAGCAATTTCAAAAACAAAACATCGTAGCCTGCATGCCTACCTAACTGGAGCAGGTATGGTGGGTTTTTTTTTTTTTCATGCTATTTGGAGGCACAAATAAAGTGATGATGACTCCAGCATTAACAAAATGATACAAAATGTATTTACAAAAAAGTAAATAATAAAAGATTGACACCACTGGATGAATCTCAGAGGTGGACCATCAAAATAATGTTTGCAGTCAAGCAGTCTGAAAAAAAGAAAAAAATTATTGATGGCATTCAGTACCAGAAAGGAAAAATCTCTGTTCCTCTCAAACTCCATGATCAGTACTGGGAGATGTTTATTCATACAATTCTCTCTGGAGTTTGTTTCTTTCTCCTTTTATTTTCTGTTACATAGCTGAAAACTCTCTACTTCCTCTTTCCTCATGGTGATCCATCAGAATCCTTTACCCCCAGTTGCTGTTCTTCAGCACTGTTCTTTAAAAAAAAAAAAAAAAAAAAAAAAAAAAAAAATGTGGAATTGATTTTCTGTGCTCAACTATCTCCAAAAATGTCCAGAGACTTTATGAGTTCTGTTACTAGGTCGTTCAAACCTCAAATGAATATGTAATGGAAAGGTCATGGGTCCACATCCGATAAGCTAGAAGGGGCATTGTGCACTGCCCATGTTTCGAAATTGATCATAGGTACAAATATTACCAAAAAAAATAACTCATTTTCATAAAATGAATAACAATTTTATTTAAATTTTATGTTCTTCCTAAACTTAAGGAATATAATATTTTGCAAATAATACTCAGCATAAAAGGAACTATATTCTTGGAAAAATTATTTAATGAACTGAGATACTTATGACCAAATAAGTTGGGTGTTTCTGTTCAGTACAAGAGTTCATAGATTCAAATCCTGTTGCTGGCATGGATGTTTGTAGTCATTTTGAATTGGTAGTAGGCCCTGGTCTCTCCCAATCAATCAACTTTCACCCTGACTATGTCTCTTAACTCAGCTTAAGATCAAATTAATTCCAAAATAAACGTGTGTGCATTATAGGAGAAAATAAGATTATAGGTGTGCAAAAATTAATTTTTATTTGACAGTTACTAAAGTTGTCAGTACTTTTTAAAAATGAGTCAGTATTTTACCAATTTGGGGCTGTAAAACCAATATTTTTAAGGCTCTGACTAGCTTTTATCCCTGCTATGGTTATACTTATAGCTGTAGTTATATTTACTGTAAATTATTTCTCTAAAGATTAAGTATCAAAAGATTAATTCAATGAATAATTATTGTTTTATTTAATAAATAATTATATAATAAATTTATACTGCATATTATTGATAAATTGATATTATCAAGAGTATTCGTCTTGAAATTTTAATTGCTGATTCAAATAGTATCCAGACTTCTATTTAGCAAACTGAATATAGTTACATTTTTATATAAAAGGTTTCAATGATTGTTTAATTTTATATGATGAGAAATTTGCAACAAGTAAACACTTTTATTTATGTAACATTATTAAATACAATTATGTATTATGCAACTTGATATATTTAGAAACACAGTTAAAGAAAATATAATTTTATTATCATGATAGTCAATTATAATCTTTTTTATTATCATTATTGTTCACGGCCAGTTAAAAATATCTTTATATTATCATATTTTTCTTTTATATTATTTATTTTTCATTTATTTCATTAATATTAATTATTTTATAATCTTTTTATATATTATATTTTATTTTTTTTATCATATATATTTATTATTTTAATTATCTATTTATTATTTTTTATACAAATTTTTATTTATGGCCAAATATCAACAATATTTTACCAGACTGAATATTTGGCTAAAAGACAGAATACCAAATATTTGGTACATTCTGCATGAATATATCAATATTACTTTTTTATACTTTTTTTATGAGTAATTACAAAACATTTTGTGTCAAAAGAGCCCATGCAGTACAGCAAAGATAACTCTTTTTATTTTTTAAAAATTGTTATCTATGTTTTGTCATATCTATATTTTGTATTTGATGGGGAAAACTATTTGGACACTTTTAATAATAAATTGTATTTTCTTTAATATAGAGGAGGATGTCGTTCCTTGTCGGGTACAAGTGTAGCTTCCCCTGTTGTTGCAGGTGCTGTCACTCTTCTAATGAGGTAAATTGTTTCCAGTTAATATGGAATAAATGTATGTCACAGTTCCAATATGTCCAAAATGAGTAAAAAATAATAAACCAATAAATTTCTGTAGGCAATATTGTAGGCTGCTAGTTTTATTTTTATTCTGCTGTTTATGCTTAAATGAAGTAGGAAATTGTAGAGTTATCTAGTTTTTCCTTTCAGAACCTTACGTTGGTTTATGTTATCAGTAATCACTTGAGTATGATCTGGAGAAATATTTATAGCATTACTAGTTTACCTTACATACTAGATGATTTGCAGGTGTGAATAAAAATTCTGAAATACACGTTAATCCAAAATATTTATAAATTTTTACTTAAAACGTTGATGAAAGCTATCTGATAAAATATGCCTCTCAAATAATTGAGTTGTGGCATAATAACAGCTAACTCAATGGCTGTCTTTTACCTTAAGTTCAAAACTGGTATATAAGCCAAAATTAAAGAACATTTATTACAATATTCAAATCTGTCAGCAAGAAGCCGAAAATGTTGCCAAGCAGGTAAAATGGGGGAAATGTTTTCCAATCAAATTGCTTTAAATTTAAATGTAGACCAACACTTTTTGAACCTTTTTCTCCATAGTATCCAACTTAAGCACCATGGAAGTAGATGATTGGTTGCTCCTTGACACAAATACAAAGACATCTTTTAGCAAATTTCAAAAGTAGCTAGGAGAAACAACTTACATTTTAAATTTTAATTAACTTCATGCTATCTTTATTATTTTCACAATTTTATACTAACTTATTTATATTACTGCCATGGTGCACAGTTTAATAATTGTGGTGCTAGACCATGCAGCCAATGATATTTTTACTTAGATGCTAAAGGAGAATAGTTTTAACTCTCGTAACACTATATAAAGATAACTTTTTCATAAATTTAAGCAATATAGGCTTTAATTAAAGGAAGGGAAATGCTATGTTGGGCAGTTTATCAATTGTTAAGCTTATTGATTGAATGCTTATGTAAGATTGTGTTTACTTGAAGATTAGCTGATCTACTGTTATAGTACTGTTGTTTTAGAGGGATTATAACACATATAAGAATCATTTTAAACTTATTTTATAATTTTTGTTTTTTTCTCATTTCAAAATTTTTGCAAACTTTGTTTACTTTTCACCGTAACACTTTTTTAATTTTTGCCGATTTGGTGACTTTGTTACCAACAGCAAAAAACGTTGCCAAAAAATAGATGTATTACATCTGTTCCATGGATCCATATATAAGCCGACTCCCCCACTTTAGATCTTTAAAAGCCCCAAAAATTCTTGGCTTATTTGTAGAAATATACAGTATTTGTTAAGCCTTTTTCTCTCTATTATTATTTATATACACGTATATACATATATTCCATGTGTGATTTTAAGAATAATCCTGATAAATGTTGTATGGAATAGATCAAATAGAATTTTTTTTTTTTAACTATGCTCTCCTTCCCCCCTCAACTGCAGAAGCTTGTTACTTTTTCTTTAGCTCCTGAGTCTGTAAATGAGTAATTATATGTATGCATGCCATATCAGAATATAATTAAATATTGTCTTGCTATATATGCACACTTAAATTCATATTTGTAAATGACTGTTTAATGTATAAACATTTCAAACTTTTACTGTTTATGTAAAATAATAATCATTCATTGTAATTTTCTATAAAATGTCTTTATTGAAATTTCTTTTTTATATTTAATAATTAACTTTTAAATGTTTTTAAAAAAATAAGTTTTTCAAATATTTTTTATTTTTTTTTTTATTTTCAGTGGTGTGATACATCTTGGTGGTGCAATTAATCCAGCAAGTATGAAACAGGCATTGATGGTTTCTGCTAGACGGTTACCTAGTGTTCCTATATTTGAGCAAGGTTGGGGTAAATTAGATTTAGTGAAAGCCTATCAAGCTTTAAGGAGTTATAGACCTCAAGCAACTCTTAGTCCCAGTTATCTGGATCTTACTGAATGCCCTTACATGTGGCCATACTGTTCTCAACCTTTGTACTATGGAGGATTACCCACAATAGTTAATGTAAGTTTTATATAATTCAATTGATTACCAACACTAGCCCCACTTTTTTTTTTTTTTTTTTTTTTTTTTTAAAGCATCTGAAATATTTTGTTTGAGATAATAACTGTGATAAATACAGACATTCAGGCACTTGTGGTCGGAGCAACAGCGTGGTTTGAAATTTTAACATGCTAATGACAGATTATACATAAGCACATATCTTATTGGTTTCTAAGTTAAAATTAAATTTAAAATATTTATACAGTAGTAAATTGTAAAAAATAAATTAAAATCTATGCATTTAAAAATTTATGAGTAGCCTTTTTAGCTTTAACAACTTGTTTTTCAGAACAGTGTTATAGCAACATTGACCCTGATTCAAATATTTCAATTTTTCTATCATCAGGGATTGTAGAGTTTGTCTAATCAAATTTGATATAAATTCAGTTTGGTTTTTTCTGCACAATACTAAAAATGCTGCATTACTTTGTGAAAAGAGTCATATTCAGCATTATTTTTTGCAAAACTTTGCATTTAATTGCTGAATTGTAATCTTTTAGCTGATCAAAGGTTTTTTTTTTTTTCCGGAGAAATCTGAGAAGTTACCAGAGTAATCAAATTTTCTTATTTCTCTGGAGCAACTCTGGAGAATCCGGAGTAGTTGGCATGGCTGTAAATATGCTCAAAATTACAAGTTTACAAACTTTTTTTAAACTCTTTTGCTCACTGTACAAGACAAGCATTTATAATGTCCAATTATGGTACTTTTCCTCATTCTAGTCATTTGATGCTTTATATCTATAAGTACAACATTAAATTATTGAAAAGGTAGATGCTTGATAAGTCATAAAGTTTTCCACAATATTTATATATCTATTTATTAAAAAATGTTATAAATTTTCCTTTTAGGATTTCTATCATATATCATACCTTTGCATACTTCTGTATATAACAATTTTTTTAAACTTTTCAAGAAGATAAAGTTCAAAGTTTTTGGTCTATTAACAAGTCTGTTTATTTTGCCAAAAAACATATTTTTCTCTTAGCCAGATGCAAGTGATAAATCACCTAAAATAGCACTTTATTTCATTAATTTACATTGGGTATGAAAAATTGTTAATTGAAATGGTTATTTGTTTAATGAATATAAGTTGTTATACTTTGTTATATTTCCACAATATTTATATATCTGTTTATTAAAAAATATTATAACAGTTTTCCTTTTAGGATTTCTATCATTTATATATCCCATCTTTGCATACTTTTGTATATAACAATTTTTTTAAACTTTTCAAGAAGATAAAGTTCAAATTTGTTGGTCTATTAACAAGTCTGTTTATCTTGCCAAAAAACATATTTTCCTGTTAGCAGATGCAAGTGATAAATCACTTAAAACAGCACTGTATTTCATTAATCTACATTGGGTATAAAAAATTGTTAATTGAAATGGATTATTTGTGTAATGAATATAAGTTGTTATATTTTCAAAATTATTTATAACATTAGTTTGTACCCTGTCTTTTTTTATTTTGGCATCCCTGCTATTTCAAGATAATATATTTTTTTCTACTTTTAAACTTATTTTTCATTTGTATAGAATTGCTGTTAGTAAATGCAATCACTAATAACATGATTTTTCTGTAGAAGAATTTCTCTTCCAGCACCATATTTCAGTCAGACTAACTAAAATAAACTGCTACAGAAGTAAGAATAGTACAGATAGCATAGATTGTACACTAGGCCACAAATGAATAGGAAAATTGTACTAGCTTCACATGGGATTACTAAACTTAAAACTATATTATTACCTAGTATATTATGTATAAATGTTATTGCCATATTTACTTTATATATGAATGGACAACACTTTGATTGGAAAATATTTGAATCGTTATAACTGCTTGGCAATGTTTTCGACTTCTTGGTGATATGTTTAAAAAATACAAGTGTTTTCCATTTTAGTCTTTATACACATTTTGAATTTCGGATAAACTTTTGAAGAAAAACTCTACTTTTGATTTATAGACATGAGATATATCTTGGCCAGGGATGAGCTTATATTAAGAATTATGCAGTATTTTTCTTTTGGAAGATATATTAAAGTTAAAGTTAAATATTAAAACAAGTACTCAAAGCTAACAATAAATCTTTTGTTCATTGTGTGCAATTACTATAAACTTTCAAATTGAAAATAATGTGTGTTATAAATTATACGGTACCGTCTACTTATTAGAGTAATATTACATTAACTAAAAGAAATGAATATAAGAAAGATATTATTTCCAATTTCTTATGAATTTTTATAAAGTTTTAGACTCCTATATTTAAGTACATAATTTTTCTATCAGAGTTTCATTAATAATTATAAATATTAAAAATAATGACTTGATTAACTAAATGCTATTTAAGTATGTGTAAAAAGGGGGAAGCATTTAAGCTGTAATAATTTTTTATTTGATTTAAATTAATGACTGACTTCAATATATTTTTGACATAACTAAACTATAACCAAACTTAGTTTCTACTGTTTAGTAATATAAATATGCTCTTCAATTGTGTGTGTGTACATGCATGCAATTTTTTACCTCATTAACTTAAACATTCATATTTTTCTCTTATTTAATAGGTGACAATTCTAAATGGTATGGGAGTATCTGGAAAAATTGTTAACAAGGTAAATATTACTTTCAAACTTTTTTACTTGATATTTTAAATATTAGGATGTAAATATTTGACTAAGAATATTACACTAAATGTCATATTCTTCATATTTAAACATTTTAGATGATTTATACTTCCTATTTAAACATTTTAGATGATTTATACAGGTTAGCTGCTTTATTAATTTACATAAGGTTCAAGTTTATATAGATTCTTGTATTAAGAAAATCCCTTTAAATAAGTTATTTCTTGTAATCTTCCATTATTTTATGTTTTGTACTATATTTTGATTTGTGTTTTCCAGCCTCAGTGGCATCCTTACACTCCTCAATATGGTCACAATCTTGAAGTGGCCCTTTCCTATTCAGACATTTTATGGCCTTGGTCTGGTTACATTGCTGTACATATTTCTGTATCTTCCTTGGCTGCTAATTGGGAAGGAATTGCTCAAGGGCATATTTCTTTGACTGTAGAGTCACCTCCTGAGGTAAAGTATTGAAGTTTTTACTATGAATATTTTTACATTCTTTTATATGTATACATACATGTGTACACACACACATATAAATGTATAGGTATGTATGTATACATCTAGTTCAATCATGCTAATATAACTTCTTTCTACTTTTGAACTTTTTTTATTTCTAAAGAACTACTAGATGAAGTGTTCTGAAAATTTAAACAGAGTTTATTGAACATTTCATTTTACTTCATTTCAAAATAGTGACACTGCTACATGTTCACTAAGACATTTACCAGTAAAGGGATAAAAGACAACCCTAGGGCAAGACAAAATGCAATTTCAGCATTTTGGGGTTTATTAGTAGGCTAATTGGCTAGTAAATTTGTAAAATCAACATTAAGGGTCCAATTGCATCACATGGATATGTTAAATAGACAAAGAATTAAAAAAATCAAGATTTTATTGATTATGGAAGATATTGCAGTCTTGTATTGAGGTTCTTTTCTTCAAAATAATAAGGAATTAAAATCGGGAAAGATAAATTAGATGTGTGTCAGTTAAATTTTTAATATAATACATAGATTTTTTTCAAGCTGATTAAAAGATTGCAAGCATAATAGTACAATAATACCCATTTGTATATAGTTATCTTTTTATATGTATAACTTTAACTAGCCTACAACTTTGTGCTATAGCCACTTGACACAACTGCAATTATATTCTGGAGTGATAGAGACTGTTCAGAAACATCACCAAAGAAAATTTATGAAAGCAGTCTTTTTCTGTGTGTTCAATCTGATTAGTGTTTTAATAAAGAAATTTTAAATTATAGAAGTTTATTACTTTAGTATAATTTGAGTGATTCTTATGTAAAAAAGAAACTAAATGTTGGCTAATTATTTTCAAGCTATGAAAAATTAACTTTTTTTTTCTTTTTTGTAAAAAAATAATTTGCTGTTAACAAGAAGTGAATAATTTTTAAAAGATAAGAATCATTTTCTTTTTTATTTATAGGAAGGTGAAGTTGAAGTTCGAAGATCTCATATAAAACTGCCATTAAAAGTGAAAATCATACCTACTCCTCCTAGAAGGTATTTTGACCGGAGTGTCTTTTATTACTTGCATTATTTTTAAAAACTGTAAATGCATAGTTTAAAAATTTATGCATTGAATTTATTTATTTTTCAGCAAAAGAATACTATGGGATCAGTATCACAATTTAAGGTATCCACCAGGCTATTTTCCTAGGGACAATCTTCGGATGAAAAATGATCCTCTAGATTGGTTAGTTACTAGTGCTGAATGTTATTATTGAAATTTGTGGTATTAGGGAAACAATTTATATTTGTCTCCATTACATGCGTTTAAAACATTTTTGTAATACTATCCATAATGCAATACAAACCTTTTTTAACATCTATCAGTATAACAGTTATTATCTTTCAAATATTTTGATGCTTTTTAAGGTATCTGTCTACGTTAAAAACGTCATTTTTTGACAAAAATCATAATTTTATTTCTTTTGTAAAATTCCAACTTTTAGGCTTCTAAATCTGTTTTTCTTTTGTCTTTACGGCATTTTAAAGAAAATTTACAGCTGTTTAAACATCAGTGACAGCTGTCAAAATAAAACAGAAGTAGTGACTTCAGAACCGGAAGTTGTGAATTTAAAGCCTTTTAAAGAGTATTTTTTGGACAAAACTTTTTAATTTTTCATGAAGATTAGTTTAAACATTTTTCTAGTATTTTTAATAATTAGCAACTTGGGACAATTAGAAAGTTTTGAAGCAAGAAAGTGTGGAGAATTTTAAACATGTATTTTAATTTTTTAATTGTTAAAGTTGCTTTCATAAACTTCAAATGTATTTTTCTCAGAACAGTATTTTTAATAAAATGTTGAAACTTGAAATGGGATTTCTCAAAAAGTTCTTAAAATATTTTGTTGAAAATTATTATGAATGCCTTTGATAGTATTTACTAGTAAATGACCTAAAAGCTTTAAATTTGGATCATTTTAAATGATGTTACACTCATAGTTAGATATAAAGGTAATGAAAATTCGTTAAAAATTCAATGTATGATTTTGAAGGACCAAAATTTTTTACCAAATGTAAATTAAGCAAAGATTTTAGGTGATTCAGTAGTCCAGTGTATAAGAAATGTGTTGCATCAAAAAAATATTGAAATAATTTAATTTATTAAAAAACTAGACCTTTTGAAAAAAACGATTTTTTTAAAAATTAAAAACATTAATTAGTTTCTACATTTAAAGAAAAAAGTTCTCTGAACGTAGATGGATACCTTAAGTATATAGCAAATAAGGACATATTACTGCTTTTTCAGAAAGAAAAAAACTTTTAAACTATTCATTTTAAGGAAATGTTGGAAGTTAAAATAGAGATGTTTTCTCCTCTTGATTCCACTATTTTTTGTTTATTTTTGTAATAGACCAGCTAGTTGAGTAAGTAGGGTGATATATTAGAATGCAGAGTGTATTTATTTGTGTTTTACTGGGTGCTTGTTTCCATTCAGAATTGACTTTAAACAAAAGTCCTCATCTAATTACCTGTTGAGCAGTACAGAGTTGAATAGTGTTCTCACAACAAACGTTCACACTTTAATGGTTTTGAGTCAAAATATTGTCATTATAACATCACTGGTCTGAAGTATCACCTGCCAAAAATTTCATCTCCTAACATTTATGAAACTTAATATTAGCATAAAATAAAATATAAATTTAAAATATTTTAGTAATATGATTTAGTTTTTACTATCATGCTTTTTTAAATGCCACCAAAATGGGTAGGTTAATATATCTTGGTCAAAATAACTGATTAATCTATTCAAAAATTTCAAGTAGATTTTGTTTTGCCTGATTTTTAAAGATTTTTGCACAACAAAAACAGTATCATAATATATTTTTGATAAATATTTAAAGTAATATAATAACTGTAATTTATGTATATATTTTTAAAATAAATTTTTAAATGGGTACAAAACTTTGCATCTGCCTTGTTTTGTGTGCAATTGTTTTATTTTGCAATAAACAATATTTTGATATTTTGGACATTTCAATATAAATTTTTTGTAAATGTTAAGAGGCAAATATTATTGACAGATGATATTATGGATCATGGATATTCTAGTGCCGATATTTTGATGATGTCTGATTTAATAGAAAAAAGTGCATGTTAGCTGTTGATCATCATCTTCATCCCTATTTCTCAATATATATGTTACCTTGTATATATATTGTAAAATTGAAATTTGACTAGAAATCAGTTGTCTGTATTTTGAATCTGATTAATATAAATTTTTCCTTATTTAAATTAGTTTTAGTTCTTACATGTTTGGATTTAGAAATTGTACTATACTATTTAGTAAATGTTAGATATTGTGGTCTTAACACTGACTAGCAGTAAAATGACCAAAAAATAAATAAGAATTAAACTTACCTGGAAAAGCTGATGTCTCAATAACATTGTGAGATATTTCTTTAGATTTTGAAAGGAAATTTATCATATGTATCTATAGTATTAAGAAAAGTTAATTATAAATATATGTGATAAATAGGAAAATAGAGATATCTGGTGAGATTAACATAATAAAAAAAAATTTAAATTGGAAAAGAAGAAGGGGTAAAAAAATAAGTTTGGTCCTGTATATAAGGTTGGTCATACTTGGTGATAAATGACTAACTTGTAATTTTTAAACATGTAGTAATTTTATATGTTTCCATGTATAAACTGAGGGATTTTTTAAAAACCTAATGTGACTTATATATGGATTCATGGAACATATGTAATACATGTGGGGGGGCAAAATATTTTGCCATTAGCTATGCAGAATCGGCAAAAATTAATGAAGTGGGGATTTTTTTAAATTACAGTAAAGAACAAAAAAGAAAATGTATAACAATGAATAGTAATTGAAGTCTGCAAAAATTTTGATATGAGAAGAAATGTAAAAATTAAAAAATAAATTTAAAATGACTGTTATCTGTGTTATAATTGATCCAAAACAATACTTAATGGTAGCAGATCAGCTAATCTTCTAATAAACACTATTCTACATAAGCCTAAAGTAATCAATAAATTGCCAAACATAGCTTTTTTTTTTTTTTTTTTTTTAACTTGTCATTAGCATCTGAGTAAAAATATCATTGGCTGCATGGTCTAGCACCGCGATTATCAAACACGTATCATGGCAGTAATCTAGTCAGTGTAAAATTGTGAAATTACTTGAGACAGCATGAAAGTAATTAAAATTTAAAATGTAAGTTGTTTTTCTTCACCACTTGTGAAATGTACTAAGACACTAATATTATTAGACAATAATATTTTTTGTGTTCTTGTACCTGTGTTGAGGTTCGATTGATCCTCTACCTCTGCAGTACTTAAATTGGATGCCAAGGCAAAAAAGATTTGAAATACGTTGTTCTAGCATTTTACTTTAAAGCAATTTGATTGGGAAATATTTCCCCTATTTTACCAGTTTGGCAACATTTTCGGTTTCTTGGCAACAAATTTGATTGTTCTAGAAATTGTTTTTTTCATTTCAACTTGTACACAGGTTTTGAACTTTAGGTAAATTTTTGAAGGAAAATCACACTCTCGGCTTATATATGGAGGGGTTTATGTTTGGAAATATATGGTATATAAAATCTTAAAATATATATATTAAAAAATTATAATGCTACTAATGTTTTTATTTTATTCAAATCTATTAGGTATTTAAAACTTATTTTGTTCCATATTTGTTTTATTTTCTGATTAATTCATTCTGCCTTAATCATGTTTTTTTAGGAATGGAGATCATATTCATACAAATTTTAAAGATATGTACCAACATTTGAGAAATAATGGATACTATGTTGAAGTTTTAGGTATGTTAATGTGTGGATTTATTCTATGCTGTAAATTTATTTATGCTAAGAATGTTAGTATTCATGCTTTAATCAATTGATGCAGTAATTAACATTGAGATCTTTTTTTCTTACAGGTTCTCCCTTTACTTGTTTTGATGCTCAGCAGTATGGTAAGAATATGTTTTATCAGTAAATTATTTTAAAGAAACGTAAAACTTATTGATAACAACAGTACAACAATTTAACAATTTCTAATTAATATAGAAACTTGATTGAGCCATTAAAAGTTTACTGAAACATTTTCATTAATAATGGTTGCAATTTTACACTTCTGTTTTTCACTTTTAACTAAACTTTGAAATACTGTAAAACAAAATTGTTCTAATTTTGTATATATGAAATTACTCAGCCACATTGTAACAAAAAAAAAAAAGAGTGTTTACCTGTTACTTATTTTTTCAAATTTATTTATTTTGTTTTTAACCAAAACTATTTATAATATTTTTTGTGTTATATATTCTAAATAAAAGATGCTTAGGAATTTAGTACTAATAAAAAAAGTCTCATACCTAATCACCTATGTGTGAAAGAATAAGTCCAATGTAGCCCATGCATGTCATAAGATAAGACTAAAATAGGTACACGGGCTCAGCAGTTTATATCAGAGGACTGGCCCCTCAGGTTGGGAGTTGAACATGGGGTTGTCAATCTCACCTTGTTATAACATTCTGTTCAGAAATTCCAGGAAATTTTAGCTATATAGAATCTAGGAACCAGACTTGGCAAGAAAATGGATATGATTTTTGGAACATAGAATACCAGAACTCCATACAGGAGCATTGAGAAATGAAGTTAATGTTTTTGAAGAGTATAATATTGATTATTCTGGCATTGTAGGAAGCTTGGTGGACTGGTCAGGAGATCTTTGAAAAGACAAAACACTAAGTAAGCCTTGGCCTGTAATACCTGAGACGGAGAAGAAAGTCGTATGTTTTTCCACTTTCTGCCACTGGCAGGGCATAAACTATTTTCTGCCAGCAAGTCACCACCCTTCTAAGAGGCTCTAGTACAATGATAATTCATAATATTCTCATGAGATCATTTCAAAGAGTATAGAAAGAAAATGCAAGTGAGTTATTTCATGTCATGGGAAAGTTAAGTTACTGCATTCTCAAGAATGAGACTGTATTTGAATTACAAAGGAGAATTAAGATCTGAGAATATAATTTAGCACTATTCAGATAATTTTTAATACATTATGTATGTATATCTTGAAAGTTATTTATTCCACCATCCAAATCTATATATTATCTTATTCTCATTTTTTTTTAATATGTAGGTGCTTTATTGTTGGTTGATAGTGAAGAAGAATTTTTTCCAGAAGAAGTTTCTAAACTTATTAAAGATATATACAGTGGTCTTTCATTGGTTGTATTTGCGGACTGGTATAATGTATCAGTTATGAAAAAGGTCAAGTTTTATGATGAAAATACAAGGTGTGTTTCTCAGGTTTCTATGTATTAAAATCATAAAAATGGATTTATTTAATACCAAGTAAATTTCTTAACACATCTTAATCAGGATTTTCCTGACAAACTCTCACCATATAGCAGGTTTTGTTATATATCATTTATTATTATTGAAGTACTAAGTGTTCCATAATTGATGAAATCTATTGTGGACCATTTTTGGGAATTGCAAAAAGTCAAGTTAAATCACTTTATCACCAAAACACCTGCCAATAATTTGTTTAAAGCAAGTTTTGCTATCTCCTATACTTTAATTTCAATATGTACAAAATGAATTTAGCTATATAAGATGTGTTGTAAGAAACTGAATATTAGTTTAATATCCTTCCATTTATATTATGAACCATTACTTTAAGTAAAATCAAAGGCGTAATTTTTTTAGTTATGAATTAAGTTATGGGTTATTAATTATTCATAATTTATGCACTGCTGCTTTGTTACAAAATATTTTAAAATACTTGAGAAAGAGTAGTAAGTTTATTTTTATTTGTTAATATTTTGGTTCTTTAAAATTTCTTTGCCCCTCATGTGATATAAGAATTCTTTCATTTTACAACATATATATTGATCTCTTATTAATTTATTTAGCCATATAATAATGATTTTTATATACAGTAGAACCTCCATAAGTTGACCACCTAAGGGACTGTAACTAAGTGGTCAACATACGGAGGTGGTCAACTTAGGGAATTTAAAAAAAAATATTTACTATAGTACAATATTATGCGCTTTATATCGTCTTCCTTCAGAGTTGGGTAGTTTTCAGTTTCATCGTTACTTGGATCATCATTCTCTTCGCCGTCCGTTTCTCGTACCTTAGAGTCCTCTTTGTGCTTAGTCCCAGAGAGTATCTCACTGAAGATTGCCTCTAGGTCTGGTTCAATGCATGTTACTAACTCATCATTCATGGTAACATAAACTTCAAAATTAATTCCATCAAAAACTGGCAATTGAGATAGAGGAAGCTCATCCTCTTGCAGTGATGTTGTAGCTGTAATAAATCCAACTTTCTTCTACCAGTTCTTAATCGTAGCTTGCGTAACTTTATTCCAAGCTGAATTAATACAATGAACAGCATTCAATGCATTTACTGATGCATCTGTTGATGATGCCAACGCAGAAGGACCACAGGTTTGTGCTTTCATGATCACCCATTCCAGAAGTTGAGCTCTGTAGTGCACTTTGAAAGACTGAATAATGCTTTGATCTAAAGGTTGGGTTTTCGAAGTTGTGTTTGGAAGCAAAAATTTTAGCTTCACATTTGTGAGATTATTCACTTTTGGGTGGCTGGGGCAGTTATCCATGGTAAGTAGAATAGACTGCTTCTTTTTCCTCATTTCTGCTTTTATTCCTCTAACCCACTCTTCGAATAAAGCACTGGTCATCCAAGCGGATTATTCGCTCTCCAAAAAACAGGAAGGTCATCAGGTTTTACATTTTTAAATGCACAGGGTTTTGTGGTTTTGCCGATCACCATAGGCTTCAATTTTTCTCCAGTCATACTAGCACATAGAAGAACAGTAAAAAGCTGTTTTGAAAGTTTTCCTCTTGTGCAAGAGTCACCCTTCATTACTAGACTTCTATCAGGCATTGCTTTAAAGAAGAGAATGCATTCCTCAGCAGTAAAGATGTCCTCATCTTTAAAACCTTTAGCAGACTCTGAGAATTTTTCAATAAACTTCTTCACCACTTCAGCTGAAACCTCATTCGATTCCCTACACAAAACTTTTTGAGAAATCTCGTATCGTAGTTTGAATTTTTCAAGTCAACCTGCTGACGCTTTGAAGTCCTCAATTTCGAATCCTTTTGCAAATTTTTTTGCTACTTCCTGAAGCATAGACCCCCGATATTCTTGCGTTAATTGATCTCATCAAACCAATGAAAACCAATGAAATGTGGCTTCATTCACAGCGTCGAGACACGTTTTTCTCCTTTTTCTTTGAAGTTCCCCGTTTTCAGAAGAATATCTTTCCAGATATTATTCCTTTCGTTTTAAAATGTTGCTCACAGTTGTCTTACTCTCACCAAATTTTTCTGCTGTCTTTCTTTGGCTGCTGCTTTCCAGAAAATTAAGAAGATCCACTTTCTAAGTTCTTTAGAGTTTTCTTTGAGCCAATTTTAATAAAAAGTCGCAAATAAGCGACTGGTACTACCACGACGCGATGTCCAGAAAAAAAAAGAACAGAACGTGTTTCACATGTGAGCGATACACGTTGTTTTCCAATTCTGCGTAGTTCGTTAATTGCTACACTGCTACACACATACCCCACTCTCCTGACCTTTTTCGACAGATTTCAGCAATTACAGTCAATCCAAGAAATGAAAGCATGCAAAGGGCTAGAATATCATTTCTCCTTAACAAAATGATATATAATCTCTGGTATTTCCCTCCCATAGTACTATACTGGAAGTGAACAATGAATGGGACACCAAAGAGGGGGGATCGTGAGTGTTGCTCAGATAATCCAATTAACTCATAAAGAAATTCCTAGAAACCAGGTGGAGAACTGTGGGAGGGAAAATCTAATTCAAGAAAACCTCTGTGGTCAAGTTACAGAGAGTAAAACCTACTAAAAATTGGTCAACATACAACTTACGGAGGTGGTCAACATAGAGAGGTAAATCGCCATTGAAAATGCGTTATGACCATTCAAACTAATAAATTTCGGTCAACATAGAGAGGTGGTCAACAGGTGGTCAACTTTGGAGGTTTTACTGTATGTACATGTTGAGCAAAAAAGATTGTGTCTTTGTGCACTTTAAAAAGTCTTTGTGTACTTAATAATTTAAGATATTTTTAGTATAAAAAGTATAATTATGATCTAGTAAGTTTATAATATCTGATTTGTATGCCACATGATTTTCTTGCATGCTTATTAAAATCATACACATTTTTTGCTGTTCTTTAAACTTATTTTATTTGAATGTGACATACAATGTGAATTGTTAAATACTGTAAATTATTTATTTACGTAATTATTTTGTAGTTCCTTCCCCTTGATTATAAATGTAGCTATCATATTTTATTTATTTTTCTTCAGGCAATGGTGGATGCCAGACACTGGTGGAGCTAACATTCCAGCACTTAATGATCTTTTATCTCCCTGGGAAATGGCATTCAGGTAAGTTTTGCTGTTTTAAATATAGTTTGTTGTATAAAATAATTTGACATACTGGGAATTTCTTTTAACTTGGAATAATTATTGTTTTAGTGATGAAGTATATGAAGGGGATTTTACATTAGGAAATCATGAAAGTGAGTACTGAAATATTTTTATATGTGATATTTTTTATTATTGTTAATAATAATATAATGTAACATAAGTTTTATGTATATCACATACTTGCTAATTTGCGTGTTTTTATCATTTTATCATGTAGGTTTCAATCTTTATGTCTCTTAAGTTTGTATGCTTATGTCTTAAGATTGTAGAATCTTGCACTGTGCATAATCAGTTTTGAAATAGGTTATTTGATTTTAAAATAGGAAATAAATCTCTCAAAAGAAAAAAAGGCAATGTTAGTATGTGATGGAGTATTTTATAGTTTTCTTGCAAATATCTCTTTCAGTGACTTGTTTATACAATTATTTCTGCCTAAAATTTTACTTTTTTTTTCTACTTTGTACAAGTGGTATATTTCTGATACTGAAAGGCAATGTCATACCCATTTGGCATAATTGAAGGGAGCATAAAGATTACAAAATTATAGCTTGCATAAATAGCAAGACTTTCTGGAAGGATATATTTAACCCATTGACTAACAAGGCATTATATATGTGTGTGTGTATTTTTGTGTAATGTATCAAAACTATTGTCTCATGTTTCTCAAATTCCTCCCCAATTTGCAGTTCTATATTTTAATCTTTTATTAGCCTGCCATCAAAAGTAAGAAAGGAAGTGAGTCAGGAAGATTGATTTCTTTCCATAATTCTTAAAAACCGTACACTGAAGTAATGTATGCCAAATGTGTGGCACACAACTGACAGAAAAATGCTAGCTCAGAAACTATTGCATAAGTATTAAAAATCACATCATCAGCCTGGTTTTGGAGTTGTTTCTCATATACTTAAAGACTTGTCGCGATTCTTATAGCTATCAGACATATTCTATGTCTGTCTGAGAACTTAGATGATGAAAAAATTTAGCTTTCAGAAAGTTTGTCTGGTTTCAATTAAGTGGATATAACTCTTCATGATTATATAAACAAACGATCAACATTGTCAAGCAAACCTATGTCAAATATTTGGGATAATACTGCAAGTGTAACACTAAAAAAAATTTAATGCTTGTCACACATGCATTTATAGGATTTATATCAAAAATTATTAACTGTGAAGTTTTCCAAAATTCTCCCAATTCACATTCTACTTTTCTTAATCTTGATATTCCTTACCACCCAAACTGAATCAAGGATGTGATTAGTTTAGATTACATTCCTTCCACCCTTCTCAAAACTAAAGTCTAAATTAATAACTGTTACATGTGGCCCTTTCTTTTTCTTTTCTAATCTGTCAATTCTAAAAAAAAAAAAAGAAAAAAAAATTACAGACCTTTTACAATTTTTATTGCATGCATTTGTCTTGCCACAAATGTTTTAACAAGCCACTAAAGAACAGAGTTCCCACGGTCATGAAAAGTGCTTAAATTTTCTTTTTGCTTTTTAAGGCCTTAAAAGTTTTTGAATTTTCTTTGAGGTCCGGTGCTTGATTTTTCTTTTTTAAGTCCCTGCAAGATGTTATGTAGCCTCCACACTATGGCCAATTGTTCACCATTTCCTAATGGGGACCTGGAACGATGGTTCAGGCTTGGTTGCATCCACACACTGGGCCACTCAATGAGCAAGCTCATGGATTCATCCATTGGGTCTACTGCGCACTTTAGTGGTGCATCTGGCTGCCTTTGACCTTTGGAGAAAAACCACCTCCGAAGCCATCGTTCGTCAAGGCTATTTTATCATTTGCTGCCATCGACCACCATAAGCCATACCGTATCATGAACACCGTATCAAAGAGGTGCTTGAAAAAAATATCAGATTTTGGAAAAGTCATTGAAAAGTGCTTGAAATTTTCAGAAGCAAAAGAATGGGAACCATGAAGAACCACTGATTTGAAAATTTCTCATTAGAAGTTATTCACATGATTTCTTTCTCCTCAAGATTACCTTGTCACAAATCAACAAATGAATGTTTGTCTCTTGCCTGTGTAAGACATATTAGTCAGTTCTCAGACTTTTAGGTGAAAACAAAGGTGTTTGTTAAGTTTGCCTGATTTATAGTTTCTAATTTCTGATTCTAAATTGCAAAATCTAAACATTTTCACTTTTTCCTCTGCGTTCAATTAGTCATGGTAATGTCTACCGAACAATAGCCAAATGGTTAGAGGGCTGATCTTCAGTACTAGAGTTTGTGAGTTCAAATCCCACTGTGGCATGGATGTTCATAGCCTTTCAAAATTGGCTTTAAGCAATAGGTCCCTGTATCTTTAACCCTCATGTTGAAAAAGTAGACTGTAGTGCTCCAAAACCAAACCAGGGTAAGGTATTTTTTGTGAGAGCAAATTAGCACATAAGTTTGTGGATTTTAACTCTGATGCATTTACCTTGTTATCATAACCTGGAAATTAAATATAACAGAATATAAAAAGGGCAACATTTGCAAATGTTAAACCAGCATTAAATTGTTTATTTTTTTTTTAATACAAGGAAAGTGGTTATTAAAAGTGAAATTCACTTGAATTTTCATTATTGTGTTTTTTAATGCTTCAAATGTACTATCATAAATGATTCTGAGTGGCTCTGTGCTAGTAAATATTATAATGCATGAAAAATACTTTTTTTCCCTCTTAAATCTATTGAAAATACAGTTGTGATAATGTCCAGTTTTTCATTAGTTTCATTTAATTTTATATAAATAAAATTCTAAGATTATTTAACTTGTTTTTTTGTAGTGTATTATGCATCTGGAACAAGTCTGGCCCGTTTTCCAAAGAGTGGCATTGTTATCAGTCAGGCACTTAACAATCAAGGTAAATTACTTTATGGAGTTTTTAAGTATGGGCCTTAAAGGTTTAAGTTGTAAGTTTAGTCCTTTTTAAATGAATATTTAAAATTTTAATGGATAAAATTTTAACCATCCATTTTTTTAAGAATATTATTAAAGGGAATGTAAAATCGCAAATGTAATTTAAATAAAAATTAATGTTTATTAAAATTAAATAATAAAAATATTTTAAGATTTATGTTATTTTTGAAAATGTATGCTTCATTATTTAATTTTGTACATGCAGTTTAAAAGAAATAGAAAATGCACAGTTTCTTTTAACCTAGATTTCCGATATTCAATATACTAGCAATCCCAATTAACTCAGATAATCAAGGTTCTCCTGTACTTATTATTTAAGTATGCTAATTTTCTGTAAAATTGATAAAAGTATAACATGTGAGGGGTTACAGCATTAAATGTATTGCATTTTGTATTATTCTCTAATATGATTGTCTAACCTAATAACTTTTAAAAAATCTTTTACATGTATAACAATTTTTTTTCATCCTTCAGTTACAAATAGATTGTTATTGCAATGACTTCCTGTAAAAAAATATAAATAAATGTGACATTTCATTATTCATTTAGTTTTATGCAAAGATCCTTTCAGCTTAGTTTTCTTGCCAGTTAAGTAAATCTAATAAGTTTTGGTTTGTAGTTTTTAGCATTATCATTTCTTTTTTTCTAGGTATGGAAGTACTTAAAGGCCAAGCTGATAGAGTTGATAAAGTTCCTATACTTGGACTTTATCAAACATCTCAGGATAGTTCATCAGGACGTATAGTTGTATATGGTGATTCTAATTGTCTAGATACTGCACATATGCAGAAAGGTAAGAATAGAAAAATTCTAATTCACTTTATTTTATTTTTTATTGTTTCCATTAAGCTTCTATAATGTTTTAAACTAACACACCCATGAAAGGACTCTTACATGTTGAAGCATTACTTCCCTCCTTCCTTCTCCACCCTGCATGAAGGGTAAAATATGTTAGCAAAATTGTTCTGTGAGAAAAAAAAACTAAGAAGTAAACTCACTACAAATGTCTTCTATGTAAAAAATAACATTGCAATTTGGTGAAATAAAAGCATAATCAGATAAATAGAAAAACAAATCTTTTTTCTACATCTCTCAGGTCATAGCATAGATTGCAGGTCTATAAAGCAACGCATCTGAGTCAACAAACTGGATGGGTACTATCCTTACAACTTTTTGGTAAAAACACTGCTGCTTCAAGTGATGCTGAAGTAATTAGGGAATCAGCTGCATCTATCATGTACCCTCTTGCTTTTGATCACCCTTTGATCTTAAAAATCAGGAGTAGGACTACTTACAGTTCTAATTCAACAAATGACAAAGGTTAATTTAACTTTAGCAAAAATGTTGCTTCCAATGAAGTGACTGAAAGAACTAGCTGCTTCTCTAGGGATGTGATTTCTCCTCCTTCCTCCTAGATGTTTTGATTGCCTCTCATCCTCAAATCACCCTTATGAATGAGAAATGAAAACAGTTACAGCTGTAATTCAATATATAGCAAAGGTGAATTTAGCTGTAGCAAAAAAATGTTGCTAGTGACCCTGTAGCAACTAGCAGAGCCACCTGAATCTTTGGGGATATAACTTCCTATTTGTTTATCTTCTTTCACAATTGTCTTAACCCTATGAATCAGGTGTATGATCAGTTAGTTCTAATTCAATAAATGTAAAGGTGAATTTAACTTAATAAAAAGGCTGCTTCCACTGACCTAGGGGGAAAATAATGGCAAAAGGGTTAGGGTTCTGCTTTTAGGTACCAAAGTTTATGGATTCAAATCCTACTGATGGTATGGATGTTCGTAGCCATTTGAAATCAGCTTTTTGAAGTAGGACTCAATCTCATTAGCCTTTATGTAGAAAAAATGTAGACTATAGCACTCCCAACTAGTCAACCAATCAGTGACCCAGGAGCAACTAAGGGAACCAGCTGTGTCTGTGGAGCTGTTTCTCTCCTCCCTCAGTTATTTGACTACTCTTAACCTAACCTCTTCCTATGAATGAAGTGTGAAACCAGTTACAGTTCTAATTCAACAAATGGCAAAAGTGAATTAACTTTATCAAAAATGAGATTTTTTTTAATTTAAACAGATCTTTAAATTAATTTTGCATTCAAATTTCCTGAAACAAGTCATTTTATTCAAAACTTTTTTTTATTTATTTATTGGCTTGTAATTTGATGCTACCAAAATCTATGACAAGGAGATTGCTTGTAATATTTGTTCTGGTATTTATGCTTTTCTGTAACATAATAAATGCTATCATAGGTTAATGAAGTCTATATTTTAAAAATTGTCCTTCTCATATATACATGCAAATATCCCTCTAATTATTAAGTCTACTAATCAGTATATTTAGGTTCATTCTTTTCAGTGTAGAATATAATTTTATTTGAGAAATGATAAGTCTAATTGTACATTTATAAGGGAATTATCAGGTTTTAATATTATATGACTGCAATTAAAATAGTGTTTTTTTTTCCTTCTGTAGATTGCTTTTGGCTACTTGATGCATTACTTCAGTATGCAACAACTACTCACATTCCTCCTATATTTGAAGAATTGAAATCTGATTTCAATTTAGAAGCTAAAAGCTTGCCTCAGAGAATGGAAGGTAGGACTTTTTTTTGTTCATGCATTTTATTTTTATTTGGCATGAATATTGTATTTCAACTAGTTAGTACTTATTAAAATATATTTTTTGCATAGTAAATAAATGTAATATCATTACCATATCATGCCTGCTAATTCTACTGGATTTTCCAGGAAATTCTCAAATTTTCTCTCAGACTTCTGATTTTTATTAAAGTTCTACTAATTGTTAATTTAAAGGGGAATAATCCCGTTTAAGTTAATTTAATAATCCCGTAAGGAATTTGGAAGGGAAATTGCCCTTGATAGGAAAAACTTTCCTTGTAGTATTGTCCCCCCCCCTTAAGTACTTCTATCCCTCTATTGATTATTTATAGTTGAATCTGTATCTCAAATTTTATTGGGATAGAAAGAAATCAGAGATAGATGCATTTTCATAATATGTAGGCTTTAAAATGAGATATTTTATTCCAGAATTATGAATATATTTAGTAAATAAAATTATGTAATGTAATAATCATACTGCAGAATACAATTACATGCCCTAATAAAAAAATCTTAATACAGTTTGGTGTTAAACATATTTGAATTGATTTCTATTCTACTTATTTTAGCTATGTCATAGAAACCATTCTGACCAATGCTCTTCTTGCATTAAGTCTTCTATAATTCCAGAAAGTTTCTTGGAGTATCAGTTGCATTATCTATAAAGTAGCAAAAGAATTTCTCCTTATTTATAAACTCATAAGTAACTTTTACTTCAGGTGCTTTCCATACTGCCATCCAATCTTCACCTTACAGTTCAATGTTAGTATTATATATTTCTTGCCTCTCTTCTAACTTTTGTGTCTTTTGCCCAAATCCAGCTTGAAGGATATCATTCTTGATTGTTTATAATGTAAATAATGACTTTACTACAAATCTGGGAATGACATTTTGAGATATAAATATTTTTCTGGGATAATATTTGAGGTAAACAGGATAAAAAGCAAGAAAAGATAATCGAGAGTGCAGAAAAGTTTTTTAAAATTTTGAGATAGACAGGTTTGACTGTCTTCAATAACAATTACTGTCTTTTGTTGAACAGGTATTTTGCTGATTTATAATTTTTAAGTACATGCTCAGTTTAAAGATACATAATAGGTAGATATTGTTTCAGCAGGTATATGTCTTTGGATTTCTAATATAATGTGTGTAATTTTTTTTAAATTTTAGGCAATCACTTGTATCGATACTCCAAAGTGCTTGAGCATCATCTTGGAACACCTCAGACTCGTCCATTGCCCACTTGCCCAAGGCTTAGTTGGGTTCGTCCACAGCCTCTGAACAAATCTGGTCCAAGGTAATGTAAAAATTATTAACCTTAATAATTTTAATGCTGTTGATATTATTCTGTGAGAGGGAAACTTAAACTAAAATTGAATTTTACAAATTAATAGTATAGTAATTAGAAGTTTTTTGTTGTTTTTTTCCCACAACTTTTAATACACATAAGGAAAAAATTTGCAATAATAATACAAACCAATCTTTTTGTTTTGTTTTTTAAATAAAATATAGCATTAAAAACTTTATATCCCCTATATAATAATAGCCTAAGTTGTGTGTCTGCAAATTTATGAAGCTGTTGTAGCTGGAATGGATAGAGGCATCCATATTGTATTTTTGATGATTTAGGGTTAGCAAAATTCAAAGAGAGTTCGAATTCCACCCCTTCCCCCCTTTTCGAGTGTTTAATGCCATTATATCAAGCTATGTTGTTCCTGGTTAAGGGCAGAACATTAAATTTAATTTGTATTAAATAATAGATTAGGTACATATGTGCTAATTTTAAATTTAATCATCAATTATTTTTTGTTGCAATGAAAATTTTATCACCGGTATTAACAATAAATTCTTTTCATAAAAGTCTAGGAGTCTATTTCACAGACTAATATATAGCTAGTGTTTAAGTTATATATCTTTGAAAATTAAGAAGTTTGTTCATTTGTGTGTTTGTTTTTTATACATAACCACATGGTTTTCAATTAATTCGCTCAATTTTGGACATCATTCATGTATACCGCCAAATAATCACTGTCAATATTAAAACCTCTGCTCTCCATCCTATCATGTAATAGGACAAGATAAATTAAAGTTGGAAACTGACATGTGGTCAGTAAAGATAAACAAATTATTGAGCGTGTACCAGATAATTCTCAGCCAAAAAACAAACCATTTCTTTTTACCTGCCTTATTGGGTACTTTACAATTTTAGAAAATTTAAAATTTTACTGATCCTATCATATGACGGGCTATATGCTAGTCTATATATATGTACATGCTCATAATTTTTGTGCATTTTCTTTGTTGGTAACTTTGAATTATTGATTATGCATCAGTATTAAAAGTACTTTTGTATTGTTTTCTTCATTTCTTATACACATATATTCTATGTTTTATTTAACCAATTTTAATTATTTTCCATTTAAAGTGATGTGTTTAATTATTGCTGTTAAATACGCCTGTGTTGATTAAAGGCATTTTTTGTTATTCAGTTGTATTTTGATGCAATAGGTTTTGTAGATTTTTTTAATCAAAATAGAACTGATATAAAAAAAATTTCTTCCATAAAAAATTCCTATTTTGTTGTGTTTAAAAAATCGTTCTACCTATTGAAAATGTTTTAAATGATGCCATATTTGGATAAAAAATAAAATAAAATTGTACAATTTTAAATTACAACCCAGTGGGGAACAGAGGATAAAAAAATTACAAAACTAATTAGTTCTAAACCTTTACAGTGTTGTGTATTACTCAATCAATTTCCTAATTATAATAATGGCTAGATTTTATATGTGTTGCTTATAGTTTACTTTTACTGCCAAATCTCATTATAGCAAAACTGGTATATAATAAACTTATAGATAAACAAATGATAATTATGGTTGCATTGTTTTCTATTCTATTATTTTTAATGCTAATTATCCATTTATAGCAAACTACCAAATTCTTAAAAATAAGATATAATAAGCCTTGTTTTTCAATAGTCTACAGTTTTTTTTTTTTTTTTTTTTTTTTTTTAAGTTTTTAGCAGTAGTAAAAACAGTATTTCATTTGTAATTTCTTAACAAAATACATAAAATTAATTTTTTTTACCTTACAAACAGTGGAAGTGTTTACTTTATTACCTTAGTTGTAGTCTACATTAAGTTCCTACTAACCTTGAAAGCCTGGGAAAGTGAGAGCATTTATTAATAAAACAGGTTTTTCATGGGTCTTAAAAAGTTTGAAACAATTTTCAAATAGAGCTGAAATAAAGCTACCATTCTCCTTTTCTTGAATTTAAAAATTATTAATGCACAAAATTCCCACATTTAATAAACCAGTTTCATTACAGACAAAATTCTCAAATTTAAAAAAATTAACACACTTTTTATATTTGGAATAAAACAGTTTTATTATACACAAAATTCTCGCATTCTTCCATTTTATTATTTTTTTTTTATTCTAAGCAAAATTCTTGTATTTAATACTTTCTGCCTCTTTATTTAATTTATTGTTTCTCTTCAGGCTGTTATTCATCTTATTACAGTACGAATACAAAGTGTTCCACAAATAACTGCAATAAGCAGGACATTATCAATACCCCCTAGATAGGAGGGTGATTGGCATTACACTGTAAACATGACCTTTCCCCTTTCTGTGGAACCTGACATTAAACAGTAATACACACTTCATATTAGAATAAACAACAAAAAAATTTTTTCAGATGAAACAAGTGTCATATATGCCATTGTAGAATAGCTACTACCTTAGCTAGGATGCAATTTTGGATGTGTTTTTTCTTAATTTTTAAAAATCTCACTCTATTTTTGGAAAAGAGTGAAAAATTATTTTACTGTAACAGACATGCCAACTACTCCGGATTCTCCAGAGTTGCTGTGGAGAGATGAGAGAATTTCCTAACTCTAGAAACCTCTGTTTAATTTAATTTGTTTGAGCTATTTTGTTTTGCTTATATATGTGAATTGCTTATGCCTGTGATGACTTCATTGTTCTCGAGTGAAGAGGTAGCATGAAGAAGGATCACAATCATGATAAAATGGGAAATCACTTTTATTCTTTGAGCAAATACGGCTATATACAAGGGGAGTCTAATCTCCCAAAACAAGTCAAAATGCAAAAGATTGTTGCCTGCATAAGTGGGAATGCTATTCCAGGGTGCAATGCAAACCCAATTTATCCCCTGTTCAGTATCCGAGACTCGGCTGCTCCCTATATGAGCAGACTTTACAAATCTCCCAAATTTAATCACTAGAAAGTGGGTTCTGGTCAAAAGACACGAAAGCCTCCACGAGATCAAAGCACCTACATAAGAAAAATGTCAAAAAATTCTAGGCTTGTTATACCTTGTGGTCAGTTACGATCCTGCCAACTGTTTTTCGGTCAGTTATGATTCCAGTTACCTGGGAACTCCAGCTAAGGTTACAGCTAGTTTTTTTTTAGCTGAATTCTCATAGGAGGCTTCAAATCAGCTGATTCTGATCATTAGTTCTGGACAAAGGGGGTCTTCACATGCCAGTACTTTGTGGGTAGTATGATAAATTTTAAATCTTAAAATAATGTAAAATTAAAGCATCAAATTTCAAAAATTGTGAGCATCAAATTATTCTATCGGAGATTAATAGACTCAAAGTTATTGGTCAAATCTAATGAAACCTCAAGAGTTTAAATAAAAGAGTTTAATCAAAATACGGTAGAAATATTTTGATTTGAATTGATACTATTCAATCTTTCACATTTACACATTCCAGGATACATAAATATAGCGTTTAAGAAAACTCAACTTTTGTTTATACGATGATAGTTTTTTGGTCCATTCTAATGAAACCCCAAGAGTTTAAATAAAAGAGTTTAATCAAAATACGGTAGAAATATTTTGATTTGAATTGATACTTTTCAATCTTCCACATTTAGCTGTAATGAAAACCCTGTATTAGTAATTTGTTCTCCCCTAAACAACTCTAAAAGTTGGATTTATAGTAATCATTAATATTGTTTATTTTTTATTTTTTGCAGCACTTTGTACAAAGCTCAGAAGTTGCTCTCTGTGAATTTGGATGCTCCTTTTCCCTTCCGGCCTGGCCCAGAAACTCAAATGTCTAAACTTCCATGGGACTCTCCTCAAACAGTGAGCAATCCTACCACTGACTTTCAGTGGAAATCTCTTCACGTAATTATTGTGATAGCCACAGCAGCTGCTGCCCTCTCCCTGTTTTACAATTGGTTACGATTGCGAGGGAGACATCGGCGAAGGAAAATCAGACCTCGGAGGACTGTCAGAACTCCTCAAGCATCTCCGGGTAGAATTCCAGCCGTCTGAGTTGGGAGAAAAGTTACAAAATATATAACAAAATGTGATATTTGTATATAGTTGCACAATCTTAAAAAATATTCCTTTACTGAGACTCTGTTTAGAAAGGGGAGAACTTTTTTTGTGACTTAGTCCATTGTTTTAGAACATTATGAATTTTAGCTTGTTTTTGTTTGTGTATAAGGCAGTACAATGATAAAGGACATAAATTTTGTCTTTTTTATTTAGACACTAAGTATTTCTATTGTGTAAATAGTTTAAGTCCTCTTTTTTTTACTAAAAAGTTGACAAATTCATGACTACAAAACTGATTGCATTAATTAAAATATGTACTTCAGCTATTCCAAAGTTCCCTATATATGTTTGTTTTGTTTGGATATTTATTAAATCCCCATATAATTATGAAAGCTTGTGTGTGCAATATTGTATTTATTTTGTAAATAACTGGATCATTGAGTTTCTACTAACAGGTTGTAATTGCTATTAACTACTAATGGGTGTTGGTATTGATTTCTGTGTCTTCTAGCTTTTTAGTAAAAGTTTCTGTATCTGTGCAGGTTCAAAAAGAGTCCTGGGTTTTGCCTGATGGTACTCGTGTCCAGAAAATATGCCACACTGTTGGTAGGTGTAGAAAAACTGCATTTCCATTTTCTCACAACTCTCTCGAAATGTCTGATATCATTGAAATCAGGTGCAATATTGAAGTGCATGAACAGGTACAGGATGGTGAGGACCCGATGTCATATAGTGGCGATATTGAGGAGGAAGCCTATCAGACCAATACTTATGATGACGCAGATGAGGTAGAAGTGGTGCCCAATTCAACTGTTGTATTGCATTCGGATTTTGGTGCTGAATATCACTTTAGTAGATTTTCTGGGAATCATGTTGAAATCCACTATAACTTTGTTGATGAAAGTGTAAATGAAAATGTTTGTAGGTTGGAACCCGTACTGAGCTATCTTATTCCAGAGGATAGAAGTGTGTGTAGAGCAGCTGTAACTGTTGTACATAATGCCAGGTGATAACTGAACATTCATCTCTAGTTCTTATTCATTTTAAGGTGATATGCCTTTGATGTTATATCTTGTTATTATGGCAGCATGAAATTATCAATTGTTAGTTGAAAGTTATTTATTCAGCCACTACAAAAATTGCTTTATTTATTTATTTATTTAAATTTAGGGAAAATGGAATCTGCATAGTTTTAAACTAATTTATAAACATTCTGATTCTAAAATTCATTTCTTTCATTTTTTATATAATTCCCCCCCCCCTCCTCATGATAAATTTTTTGCACTACACAAGCATTATCCTGTCCTTTTCAAAGGAAAATGAGCACTTTTATCAAACATTTAAAAAACTAGAAAAATTAATATGATTAAACAACTCTGAACCACATGTTATAATATAGTAGGTTTAGGTCTTTCATCTGAATTTTGTTATTTTGCTTCTTTATAAAATTACTTTTGTTAGCAATTTTTATTTGTTGCTTTTATATAATGTCTTTGAAGGATATCTAAATTAGAATTATTTTGAGTAAATACATCCTTTTGTATTTATTTTGTTACAAAATAAATCAAATTATGTTTTTATACCTAATCATTAAAATGCTTTTCTTTTTATTGTGCAGTAGTATAATCAGTAATTTAAATGGTATTCCCCCCCTGCTTAGCCTTTATTCAAATGTTTGGTTTTTTAAATTTAATTGCAGTTTATCCTCATAAACAAACACAAAATATTAAGGTTTATGCTAGTAAGTATAAAGTAACCTACAGTTCATAATTAAATCACATGTTCCCAAACTTTCTTTTTTATATGTCTTCTACCACATGGAAAGAATCTTATCCCCCATTATAATAGTTTTATATTTTTGATATGAATTGCAATTAGTAGTGCATTACTGCTTATGCCACATATTAAAGACAAACAAGTTTCAGGCATGTTAGAATTGTAAAATTCACCACAATATAAATAAAATAAAAATTTACTCTATAACAGTACATTTTTATGGCTTCTATTATCTGACACAGTTTCAGTTAATGATTGTTGTCATAAGACAGAAAGAAAAATGAGATTTATTCCTATATTACTGCTGTTTAAAATTTTTAAATCCAGCTTGCACTGACTAGCTTGTGATTGTATTTATGCTGAAAAAAGTCACTGCACACTCATGTCATATCATATGGTGTCATGAAGCAGTGAATGATTATACAAATGAGTATTTTTAACACAAAATTAATTTTTTTTATATTTTCTTTAAAAAATATATAAAACAAATTTACTTATAATAGGTAACTTTATTTGAATTTGAATTTTTTTTTCGCTTTGAATTGCAGTTGTACCCATTTGTTTTTTACAAAGTAATATCAGCTATGCACAAAACAGTTTTAATTTTTCTAATTTATAGTTTGTACTTAACATTCATAACCCTTTCATGTAGAAATGAATTGTGATTCAATATAATAAAAAGTGCAATTTATTTGGCTGATACATTGACAAACTGGACATATCAGCATAACTGTTGGTCAGTGAAGTCTAGAAAAAGTTTTAAAAATGTCAAATTAGTCTCTACTTTCTTTTTTTATGGGGGGGGGGAGGGGCAAGTTAAAAAACAACAGATACCAGATGTATGAATAGCAAAGAAAAGGACGTTGGTAAATCCATCACTTAAGTCTGGCAATCCAATATCGTTTCCATATATAAACAGATGGTAGAGCAGGATAAGATGCAAGGTCAGGCATGCCCATAACTTCCCAGTTATCACACAGACAAAAAAGGTCAGAAGCAAGTTATATTTTATGGAGATGCTTACAGTGATAATCATGGCCATGGAAAAGCCATTGCATTGTTACCTATTTGCCTGCAGGACATTCAGTAACAGGTCAAGGAAATTAGTCGCATGTAATGATTTTTTTCTTATAAATAATCCTTTTAGTAATTTTTTTTCAAATAATTTTAATTTTGTCATTTTTTAAACTTTTAAAACAAGTTAAAATCTATTTAATAATTAATGCAAAAATAAATTAGAGAGATATATAAAAGAAAATGTGAATTAAAGTATTGATAATTTAAATACACGTTTTATGTCATATTAGCAATAGTATTTTTAATGAGGATGGACATCATATGAATATCATTTAAATTATTATAATTTATTTTTTTACTTTGGATAGAATTAATCACTTTATATCTTCCTAACTTTTAGGAAATCCAAAAATAAATGCAATTCTTAGCTACAATAACACACACACACATATATATATATATATATTACGTAAATTTTTTCTAAGATTTTTAAAATAAAATATGTCTATCTTTCCCATTATTAAATGGGCATTTGGGGCTCCTTAGCCAGACGACCATATCCCCGATCTAAAAGGTTAAAAAGTTAGCAAGATGAAATCTGTGAGTAAAATTTGGAATAGAAATTTTGAGGAGTAAATTTTAAGGTGAAAATATCTCAAGAAATTCACAATGTGTGTCCAAAATGTCATGAAATAAACTTACAAATTCAGTAAATATCCTGAGAATGGAATATTTATATTCTGAAAAATATAGAGAAGATTTATATACATAATGTTACATCTGTATCATTTTTATTTTGTAACTACACTAAAATTTGCTTATGTCTTGAAGATTCCAGTATGTACAAAAGCATTTAAAGACCTGACTTATAATATTTATATGTTAAGGGGTTAAGTAAAAATGGTAGAAGTAATTATAAACTATGTAAATATATAATTATTTAAATCAATATTTATTACCAACTGCAACATCTATGGAATTTAATTAACTTATTTATTTGTTTAAAATATAGTCATGCTTTTCAATGTCTCTATATGATTGAAGATATATTGTATATGATATATTGTAAATTATTAAATTGTGGGTAATTTGTGTACATTCTCAGATATGAAAACTCTGTTATATGTTTGTATGTATTTTACAATGAAAGGCATATAAAAAATTTCTACTACAAACCAAGGTATGCATCACAGATGCTAAACTAAAAAATTACAATGTATTTTCTCATTTGGCCTCTCTACAAGGTGGGAAATGTGTTATACATGTATTGTGCTTCCATTTATTGTAATTAGGTATCTTAATTTAGTTAATCTGTGAATATATATGCATATATACATATTAACTGTTCATTATTTCTTGCAATATATGTGTTCAGAGCTTGTCATGTTTCAGCTGAAATACTTTAAAAATTAATACAATAAAGGTGTATATATATATATATATATATATATATATATATATATATATATATATGCATACATACATACACCTTTATTGGATTATAATACTTTGTTTATTAAGTGTAAATTATTTAATTTTTATGTTAAAGAATTTTCTATGATTTATAATCTGCAAAAGTACTAAAATTCTTTTTATTTTTAGTTTGGGTTTCTTAGAGACATGGAAATTTTTAGAAATTGTGTAAAGTTGTATTTCTGGGTCAGCTATATAAAGTCTCTGAAAGGAATTAAATATGTAAATATGCACTTATTGTTATCAATTTTCTCATATTTCTTTTAGAGGGCAAAATGAAATTATATGGGGTTAGTTTTAAAGTAACAGGACTAACTTAAAAAAGGATATTTATTTACAATTTATGGCAGATTCTTTAATCTATTCTTTGTCTACTTGACTATATTGACACTCACATGTTAACCCATTTTTATTTTCTGTTGGTTAAAAGCATTTTGCAGTTTATTTTCTGCTATCTGTTGTAATAGCTAAATCTGTTTCTAGGAAGTCAAACACCTGCATTTTTTTTAATCCGTATAAAATTTTAAGGTACATAAAACATGTGTGTACAAAGATATATTGGTGTTTGGCAAAATAAACAAGGTATATTTGCAAACAAAGCATTCAACTAAGGAAACAATAAAAACAAAAGCACTAATATTTAAATAAAATAAATATTTTTTAAATTAACAGACTGGATTTAGCATCCTAAATTTTGGTACCTAGCAAAATTGCCTATCTCTTTTGGTGTACTGCCACATATTCACCAGGAATGACCCTGGTAATAGTTGTGGCATTTTCTTAAACCTTTTTAACTATTGTGTTGTAGAACTGCAACATACCCAAAAATTGATGTTATTCGAAACTTGAATGATTGGAAATGCAAGAAAACAATTTAAGAAATTTTTATTTACCATGAATTCATTATGCAGAAGGTTTTAAAGAAAATAAAGATGTTGCAATGATTAGTTATTCTTATAACATCTAAACCAGTGATAGCAAACCTATGACCTGTGAGTCAGACACTGATCCACAAATGCTTTTAAAATGATTTACACATTGTATTTTATAAACTTATTTTTCATATCAGAGAAGAGAGTAGATCAAAAATATTAAAAAATTAAAGTATAAATGTCTAAGGAATTAGTTTTTAAAAATTTCCAAATTGACATACTCTGATTTTCATAATATATTTTTCTTTACACTTTCTTCAGTACTCAGTACAGAGACACAACTGGGCCGTGATATCACTTGATGCAGTAATTTGTGGTATGGTTCCATTGATATCCCTTTTTGACATCAAAGTTAACTTTTTGCACTTCATTTGCAAAAGTAAAAGTTGTAACATAAGACTGAAACATAAATCTTTTTGAAAGATTTTAAAAGTAAGAATCTGAAAAAGGGTCAGTTGTCATTTTTTTTTATTTAAAAAGCTTTGGGGTTTTTGAATTATCAGTATCTTTTTTACTCCCCTCCAGGTGATGCCACTGACTTAGTGAGCTAAACTAAACTCCTAGGTACACCAGTTGTACTTAGGGCTTATAGCCTATGTTGCCAATTTCTGTATTCTAAAACAAAGGTACAGGTATGCAAAGCATTTGTCCTGGTTTGGTGCAACATCTCCCATTATTTAGTTGAAGATATGAAAAACTGAGTCAACCTTCCCAGTCCAAGGATCAAAACCTGGGCCTAGGCGAAGCACTATCATAATGCTATCTGGTTTAAAAACATGAGCTATTTAGAAAATAATTTGACTCACTTCTGAATATTTGCCATCACTGGTCTAAACTGTGACTTGAAAGTTCTACAACTGGTCATTTAAAAACTTTGTCTCTTATTTTTGTAGAAGTATATAAATTATCACTTTTAAATAGGAAATGAGTTGTTAATGGAATGGAATACAGGTTCAAATGGAAGTTTTAGTTATTAGTTTCACTTTATGGGGCACTTTTAAAGAGATTACAAGTATGAGGTCTTTACTTTGTCTTTCTTTAGAGTCGAACTTGCTCAATCATTAGCTAGTAAAGTCTAGATTTTAATATTAAATCAGTGTTTAAAATTATTTAAAGAGAATTTGGCTTTTGAATACAGAAAAAAATGTTTTTTACATCTTATTTTGTGTGTTTCCGTCAATGGTATGCTTAAATTATTATTTGAAAAGGTTAAAATCCATGTATGTGTCAAATTTCTTATGTATGTAAACACACAGTTTGGGCTTTGTAATGATTGTGTGAAAAGGAGGTGGAGTTTGTACTGCATCCTTATTTATACCAAATGTAAATAAATGTAGCAATGTATTTATGGAAAAAGACTGTTTAATTTTCCTGTTTTTAGTATTTTAGAATTGAATTGAAACTCACAATAGAACATTTATATTATTTATTAACACCTAAACCATTAGTTATATGATTGATTTATAAATATAAGACTTGGTAAAATGTAACTTCCAAGTAAACAAAATATGTTATTTAGTGTGCTCATGTGTATGTTTACATTTATTCTGTGCTTGTTTATTGCTGGATGGTTTTACATTATTGTGTTGAACTATTCTTTTTATTTGTCCCATTTTGTGATTCTGACTAAAAATTATTTTTTAGTTATTTCAATTCTTTTGCATGTAAAATCTGATCAATGTATTTATTGCATAAAAATTAAGTAATGAGCAGCTCTCCCCACTTCCCGTCAATAATTGCTTTCAGTAGAATAAATCAATTTATTTTTTGTGAAGTAGAATCTTGAATTCACGATTTACACTTTCAGATTCTGATTAAAAATTTTTGAATGCTTTTATGCTTAAAATCTGAAAAATGTGTTTGCAAAAATATTATTTAATCAATCAGCAGTTTCTGACTCCTTGTTACCATAATTTGGGGTAGATAAGCTGCACTAGCATATATGCTACTCGCATAGCACACTAAATGAAAATAAAATTTCATTAGATCATTGGTTCTCCTACAAAATTTTAATATATATATATATATATAAAACAATTACTGCTATTTAAAAATGAATTCTAACTTTTGACACTGATAATTCCTTTTATATCTGCTGAATTATGCATTTCTCTATCATCCAAATGACCAGATGATGTTGACATTTTGATGCATCTGGATGTTTAATACAGCAAGATTTATGGTTCCAAGACATAACACATTTATTAAAAAATAAACACACAGTTTTAGCTAAAGTTAGAAAAGAAGCCTTTAAAATGACTGCAAGCATGCCTAGTACAGTATACTAATCTCACACATTATCTCTGTAGACTAATACCTAAGTTAGCTCTGGGGCATTGGCATAAGAGTAGAATTCACTAATACCATATGGGTCTGTATTAAGAAAGCAAACCAATTATGTTGCATAATATAGACCCATGGTAAACATTCTCTTAAAATACTTTTGAACTGGTAACAAAAAAATAAAATTACTTCAGAAATCCTACTGCAGCAGTGGTTTGCAGAGGTTAAATTTCAACTTTCAAACACGTATAAACCATGGCTTATCTACCCAAAATTATGGTATTTATTTCTGTAGGTCAAATTAACTTATTTTTCTTGAAATAGAATCTTGAACTTACAGTTTATACCTTCAGAATTTGCTTTATAGAACAACTATCTATAAATTTGAGATCCATGATGTTATTTAAAATCATCCACAAATTGTTTTTATACCATTTGCAAGTAGCTGATGAACACTGCCTTGTCATTTCAACTCTTTTGTTTTTATGACTATATCCTATGATGTTTATTAACTCATTAACTGTTCTTTTACATAAAGTTATTGTTATAACACTTTTTTAGCAGATTTTTAGTAATTAGACTTCTGGTGCTTATAAAAAGTATTTTTGGGTGTGTTTCAACTAAATTTAAATGTTTCAATGAGCTTATTTCTTTTGAACATTATTTTTGGTTTTTATTTAAAAAACAAACTGTTATTACACAAATTTAGTACACTTGTATAATATTTCGTTGTTATTGTTTTCATTATATTATTTAGGCAATAACCTTAGTATTTTTTAATCTATAGTTAAATTAATATAACTAGTTCATAACACCTATTGATTGTTCTGAAATTATACAAACCTTATTTTTTCTGTAGAATTAAAATTATAAATATCTCTCTGTAATGAAAAACACTCTACCAATAATTTTCATTAGTTCTTATGTTATTTAATGATGAAAGGAAGGTTATTTTAACTGTTTAAATTTCGCCTAACTTCTGTTCCATCTTTTATTTATCTTCAAAGAGCTTAATTTCACTCCTTAAGAGAGCTTAATTGTTCTACTTTATAGTGTCAATCTAGGAATGGAAGCATTGATAAATATGGAATCTTTTCTTAAGTTTTTAATACATAATCATTAGTTAATATATTTTTCATTGTACCTATACCTTGCTCAACCTGCAACAGTTAAAGCATTTTTGATTTATCTAGATAAAAGTAAAGTTTAAAGGACTAAAAAATGAAAATTGTCATAGTCTTTTGATGTAGTAATGGTAATTTAAGGACTTAATCAAAGTTCTACCCAGAAGATTGACTGTCTTATTTATGTTGTTTTATTTTGCATTACCAAATAATATATTATGTAATCCATTTTTTTCATACTCCTTCAAAGGAGAAAGTTAATAGCATTCTAAAGTACAAAGATGCAGTGTCTCATATTCAAGAGAATCAGCAGTCTAATTTAAAACTTTATTTCAGAAACATCACACATCTTTTTCTGGACAATATACAATCAAAAGCCACAGAGTTCATGCTCTCACACAAGTACACCCAAGAGCACTGACAACAAGAATTTTAACACAACAAAAACATTAATAGGCGAATTGACTGCAATATCAGATAAAAAAATGTAACACCTAAACTGCTGTATAGACAGAAAGTTTCAGTTTTATGACAGAAAATGGTAATGTTAAGGACTTAATCAAAGTTCTACACAATGTTGAGACTGTGATATTTAGATGAATTAAAATGGAAAATATAGTTTTATATAAGAAATATTAAAGTTAAATAATTTTGATTAATATTAATATATATAAATATAATTCTGTATGCATAATATATATGAATATAATTCTTATAATTCTGTATGCATGTTGGCAAGAAAAATTTTCAAATTTTAGCTCGTAAAAAAGGGGCCAAGAAAGGGATGCAGTCTGATTCTCATATTTTATAAAATTTTAACTTCATTTCCTGATAAAATAAATCTGTTGCTTCTCTCACAACGATGTATAATAATGAATAATCTTACTGTTTTACTGATTTGTTAAAGTTTTTAAATATACATTAATGATTAAGTTTAGACTATTTAAAACTTAAAATTGGCTCTGTTATTTTAGTAGTATGTCCTCTGTCATGTGGGCTGTTTTCTGTATAAACATTGGATTGATTGTATTATGTAGGGGAGAGTACTTTGTTTTGATTCTAAGTGACAGGGAGTTTGGAGCCCTTGAGTACTCCTTCTACATCCTTATTTTGGAATGAATCATTTCATCTGGTCAATTTTTTATGTTTTTGTAACTAATAAGTATTACATTTAAATAGACTTAATTCAGTTAATCTGTGTACATCAAAAGGTACCATAATTTTCCTATTAATTATATCCTGTTAATTGTGATTTTTGCTATGATAGTGATCTTCGTTTTCATCAGTCTTAAAGCCGTTATGTGTTATCATATTTTCATACATCGCACAAGTAGGTTGCTATCTTTTTTTAGTATATGTGTTTGACATCAAAGTTTTTATTGTAATTTAATTAACAGGATACTTATAACAAAGGTATGTGCACAACCCTCTAAAAAAACAAAATTTGTAATTGATTTAATAGAATATTCTAAATGTGATAATTTTTTTTTAATGTTTATGTGCGTTATACTTTATGTTTAAATATTTGCTTTATATGTTCCTGTTGATAATGACAGTAATAGAAACCTTTAATTTTGGTTTTTAAATCAAAGTGTTTTAGATATTTTACTGCCTTAAAATGATTATAAAAATATCAGTTTTATCCTACATAAAATTTTTTACCTGCAAATATTATCTAAAAAAGACTGTAATGTATAATGATATATATACTTCTTTCTGTTGCATATATTAATCTGTTTAACAGATAATTGTTTATATTTTGTGTTCAGAAGAAAGACTAATTGGACATGACATTACCGTTTAAAAATGGGCGTTGTATTTCAGAAATTAAACTGTTGCAAATTCTTTTTTATTTTTAATAACAGTACTTTTAGGATTATTTTTTGTTGGTTTTTTTTGTGTTTCTTGAACAAATCTCACATTAATTAATTTCATGTATTTTAATTGTAGTCTGTATTCAGTAAGCTGTCTAAATAAGTCTTTTATATAGAAGTAAAGCCCCCTTTTTTTTATCAGTTAAGTATCTTTACAATCTCTTCACACTGTTTAGTAATATTATTTAAATCAGCAAATCTTAACAAGTGTTCTGCAAAACCCATGGGAAATTCATATTTCATTGCCTTTGCAACCACATATTTGTGTGAAGTTCATGGTATATTTTGACAAAAACAAATTATAGAAACAAAATGGGTGCTACATAGATGTGTTAATTCAGTTATTAAGCATAACACCTAAGTTTAAGAAAATCATAAAATGAATAAGTAGCAACATTTTTCTCATTAGTGTTTTTTTTTTTTTTTTTTTTTTTTTTTTTTTTTTTTTTTTTTTTTTTTTTAGTTTAAATACTAAGATTTTTAAAATTATATTTTGTTTTATTGAATATCATACTACAATTAAGATGGATGGAGTCAATAAATCAAGAAATGTAGGGATTCTATAAACTTTTAAAAAATATTTTAAAGATTCTGCTATATTAAAGATTTAAGAACACTGATTTATATCCTATGTTAGATTTTTAAACTCCAATTTATCTTCAGAATCTGAAAGAGATTAAATTTTAAAGAATTTTAGGGACCAAATTTATAGAGTACAAATTTTAGAATTTTATTATTATTTGTAATATTATAACTAATGTGTTAGGGTATAGATGTAAATATCGTTTATTTCTTTATTAAATGTAAGAGCAATTTCTCAAACATATTCCAAGACATACGGAGATGCTTACTAGGTTTTAAATGTTATTTATAAAATTAGTTAAATACAATCCTATAAAAACTTCATATTCTTAATAATTATCTATCATAAGTATATAAAACTACATTTCTGATTAATGGTGGAAAATATGCACAATAGTGTGATTGGTGGATATGTAGCTGTATAATTGTTGTCTTCTATTTGTGTATTACAGAATCAACTGCTCAAACATTTCATGTATTATTCATTTATTTATTTTATTTTGCTATAACTTTATTAAATCTAAATAGTTACTCCAAATCTTTTAACACTTTAACAATATTATTTCTACTTAGGTGAAGCACACCCAGTATGTTAACAATTCCATTGATCTTTTCATAGCAGTGAATGATTACATATGGACTTTGTTTGTAAATATGTGTGAATATATAATTGTTATTTAACATTTCAAATTTGTTGTATGTGTGCTCTATATACTTATTTTTACATCTATTATAACTACAGAAAAGAATAAAATTCATTTCTCAATTCTTAGTAAGTTTGTTTTGTGTTTTAATTGTGTCTTATGAAGCTAATATAAATTATATCTATATAACTAATATACATTATATCTTAAGTAGTATATGTTACAGAAAATTAATACTATAAATAAATTCCAATATCAAGTATATTAGACATTCTCAGTATCGTTCAATTATATGAGAATCAAGGAAAAATAATTTTGTGATATTTTATACTGAAAATGATATTCTAAATTATATAAGAAAAATTATTTGTTCTGCACAATCCTATTAACTAAAATTAAAAAAAGCTTGAATGACTTGGAAAGGGAGCTGCAAATAAACCAAAACAGACAATGCATTTACTTAATGTTATTATTAAATTAAAATTTTATATTGTTATAAGTGGTATTTTAAAAAATATCAATAAAATGGCTAAAATCAAACTCAACCTGTATTCACTTTGAATAAATCTGAGATATCAGTTTTTCAATCTACTACCAACTATTATTGAGAACTCAATCGAATTTAATAAATTATTTTTAACTATTCTTTATTATTTAAATTAGTAGTCTCATATGAGTTTTAGTTGAACAAGAAGGTTAAAAAAGATATATGTATTTACTTACATGATTTTCAAAAAGGGAAACAACCCTTAAGTCAGTAAACTTTCATATAAATAAACATTGTAATTAGAATTAGAATTGATTCCTGGCTCTGTCTCAGAAGAGCTTACTGACTACCCTAGACCAAAGAAGTTCAAAGAATAGTAGCCCCAACAGAAGACTGAAAGGAGACACTCGTGGGACTACCATTTGTCACCTGAAATTCCAAAACAACAGATGAGACCCAAATATATATTGTAAAAATTACTTTCATAGCTATCCTTTAAAAATGTAATATAGGTCCTCATTGATTACTGTTTTTTCATTGGCAATCAAAAAGTCAGCAAAACGATAACATAAAAGAAGAGAATCAAATTTGATATTCATCCCAGGACCTTGACTGCCCCATTTGAAACCTGGTGTTAAATTCTGGTTAAACCCATCACTTATCCCTTTTTACCTCAAAGTTACAGATAGGAGAAAGTTTTGTAAAACATATGGAAGGTTTTTTGTTCTTGCAGTTGTCACATGACCAATATTTATAGCAGCTGGAAACTTCTACAAAATTCTTTATATTTCACATTTTCATAGTAATCAAACATAGCAGACACCATTGTAGTATTTTGAGTTAGAATAGGAGACTCAAAGAAATAAAAATTAATGCATTTTAGGAGCTTTGAAACAGAAAATCCATGCAAAATGGAAGAACAAACTTTCCTCAATAGCTCTCCAGGATCTGGTAGAAGAATTAAGACAATATTTGAAAGCAACAAAATGGATTTTTACATCAAATGCAAGTAAGTAAAACACATATATTTCTGTGTATTACCTTCTATAGGTATGCCATATATTCCATCTTAATGCACAGTTTTCAATCTAAAATTTATTTATATTCGTAGAATGATAAAATTATCATTTCTTGTACAATAATGATACTAATTTTCACTTTTAGTGAACTTCATATATAGATAAATGTTTTGTAATTGTATTTCTTCCTGGAATTATAAAATTATTATGTGATGAAATAAAGACCATCATAATTAGTTGGAGGAGAGGGGAGGCAAGAGAATGTTAAAATGTTCATTAGAATCTTAAGCAATTTCAATTATCAGACTAATTTTTTGACTCACAACTGAATACTTTAATGTGCAGAAAATATTGTTTTATTTAATTTTCGTCATAATGACTTTCGAAGTCGCCAGAGATGGGAATGTTGATACCATAAATGGTTGTCTGGCACAAGGCCGTAGGCAGGGGGAGCGATTTGGGGGACTGGTCCCCCCCCCCCGAAATTTTGAAAAACCATTTTGTAGATAGACAATGTCCTACGTTTGTGTGTGTGTGCGCTATCTACCTAGCTGTTCATGAACATAGACAGTTATTCTCTTAAAAAAAAACGCTCAGACCATAAAAGTCTTGCTGGGCAGCTAGCCGGAAATACAGCATTGTATTTCCGGTACTGTATTCCAGAAATACAGTGCTTTCCCTTTCATAAATTGAAGTATCATTCACAAATAAAGACGTCTTTCTCCCTTGGTCCCCCTCCGAAAATAATTTCTGGCTACAGCCGTGGTCAGGCATCATTATGACTGAGACTTTTATTTATTTAGTTTATATTTAGTTTATGACTATTAAATGACTTTATATCATGGAGTTTAACGATCTATTAGAAGTTTAAATTATCTGAATTCACTAACAAAGTTAATAAATATATGTGGTACTGTATACGATACAATCTCACCAGGTTAAGAACCTTAATTTGCATTATATCAATAATTAGTATTTTCCGAGATCAACCAATTTACTTCGAGAAAGAAGTTAAATATCTTGAGATTTTCATAGACATTTGGCTTACATGGAACAAACTATCCAAAACAAAACTTTAAGATCAATAATTAAAGCTCATCCCTACGTGCGCATTGATATTATCCATAAAGATCTGAATGCTGAAACAATTAGATCATTTATAGTAAAAACATTATAAAAATTCTGCCAAAAATTATATTCCATCAATAATGAATAAATTCTTAATCAACATGATTATGACCCACTGGAGTATCGTACATGCACTAGGTAAACTATTACGCACAGACTAGATACGTTCTACTATGCTTCCTACAGGCATTAGGCCACATTCTTAAATGATATACTTGTAAATAACTTCTTACCCTTAAATTAAAAATAATATATATCTTATTTTTGTAATATATACTTGTTTTGTGCATTTATTGTTTATTTTGTCCCCCTCCTCTTTTTGTGTTTCTTTTCCAACTTTTATCATAGGAGACCAGGGGTCTTAGACTGTAGGTGCCCAAAAATGAACTATTCCAGGGTTCCACAGTTATCCTCCTGATGCCCGTTTAAGAAATAGTGTATGATCGCAAATTTCTTATCGCTAATACGAGATTCTCACCCATTATTCACCATATTTTTTATTCATTCGCAAAGAGTCATTCTTTACTCGCAATTAAGAATGATTTGTGAATTGTAGCAGAGAATGAATCACCTGTTAGCCACGATCAGTGTTTGTTTACAAAGTGTAGTGTCTGCTATGATTGTCTGCAATTTACATAAGTAAAATCAAATTTTAAGAAATTTTATTAACTTAACAGAATGGATATTACTCCACTTTTTAAAGCTTGTATCAAAACTTTAAGAACTCGAAACAAAGCATTAGGATTGGGAGAAAAAGATAAAGCTATATTGGGACTGAATAATAGAGGAAGTAAAATAAAATCTGAGTTTGCTATGAAAGCAAAAGAAGTGGTAAGTTTTCTTTGTATGTTAATATCCCATTAAAAGGTTGGTGGTTATAAGGGATTTGTAATTATTCATTATGTTGGTAGATTATTTTTACATAGTCGTAGGAACTAAATCTTGTTATATACTCTCACAGTTGTGTGTATAAAATGCTGCTGCGTTATTTCTGAATATGTTTATAATTTGAAGTTTCATTAACATAAAAACAGGAGTATTTTATGCAGTGAAGACAATTTTTAATGAATCTTTTACAGCTGGGAACTATCACTAAAATGCGAGATTTTTTATTGGAACACAGAAAGGACTACATAGCCGTAAAGTGAGTACTAATAACATTTTACTCTTATATATAAGGACAATTTCATGATATTACTTTATTGGGGAGAGATTAAAAACTAATAAGATGAATAAATATATTTTAACAAGTAAAGAATACATATATTTTACAAAGTACTAAAATGGTTTAGTTGTAATATTTAATAGATTGAATATATGCTTAAATATGTTGTACACATTATTTAGTAGGTTTAAAATTCAATTTAAAGTATTATTAAATGAAATTAAATTTTATGATTAAAATTTGTTATATGTAATTAAAACAAAATTTCACCATATCCCAGTTCAGGGGGCATACCAGTTTTCTGGCAAACCTTGCTCTTTTCTTCGGACTCTTCTGCCACCCCCCCAAAAAAGGTGAGGATGTCAATCAGCTTTGGGTATTGGGGAAAATAACAGGTGATTAGAATAGCTTATTGTTATTGATTCTTGTCTCTAACAATACTCCAAGACCACTAAATTTGGATTTTCTAGCGTCCATTTCGATTGTGCCCTTGTGGTAATTTTTTATACAAGATTTTCAAAGCATATTTTGAACAATAAAAGGTTTGAAATGTTGCTATGTCAATACAAATGAAAACTTGAGTTTTTAATGTATTTAAACATGTTTCAGTACTGCCAAATATTAGTAAATAAATTGTATCCTCCAAATACATGGGATACCTAATTTTGGTATGTGCAATGTTAATTAAATTTCATGCTTATATTTTTCAAACCGTTTTATTCAAGTTGTATCTAATTTTAATACCAAACAGAGGAAAAATATTTTAAATTAATATTTTATAGTATATTACAGTGTTTTTTAAATTATATTATTTCGGCAATTGTTAATAGTGAGGTCGAGTGGACCTTTACCTCCCTTGGAGAAGAAAAATCAATCATTTAGTCCCCTCATTTTCTTTAGAATTTTAAATAATTTCTTTAAAACATTTATTAAGTTCTTTTCTGTCCGGTTTTATGCTAAACTTCTAAAAGCAGTTTGTAACATACATTATTTTATAATTATTCGATAGTTTAAAAATAATTTCATTAAATAGCAACAGTATTTTATGAATATAACCATGTATTTTATAAGCATAATCACCTAAATATAACAAAGTCATGTTTATATTTTGCTTAATTTGTACCCGTGGCAGAAATTATACGCTGTTTAGTTCAATAAACAGTACAAAATTGCATTTAAATACATTAAAAACTCAAATTTAAATTAGTATTCACCTAAGCAAAATTTGAAATCTTTTTTGTTCAAAATATGCTTTAAAATTGGGTATAAACTTAATACAAAATGAAATACAAATTGTAAACATTACTTGGCGACAATTTGACGATCACTTGTATGAAAATATTGCCAAGAACATGGCAGCCAGCCCATGGAACTGGGATTCTACCTAAAATTCTTTATGTTATTTTGAAAAATAAAAATGCTAGTGCCATATTAACTTGTTTTATTAAGCTAAATACTCAAATATATTTATAATGCTTATATTGTAAAGGGTATTTTTTTTTTATAAATACTGAACAATAGTCTTATCTATATTATAATTATTTGATCTAGATGTAAAAATTAAACATTAGTCTGACTTTTCAATCAATAAAAGTAATCGTGAGGACTTTCACTTTTATTATTATTTCTTTTAATATGAAATTTATATATCTTGTGTTAGCATATATAATGTATAATAATGTATTAAAACTTTAAACAAAGAAATTCTATGGTTCACAATTAAAATTTTTTAAACTATTTTTTATAGGTATTATTATAAAGATTTACTTTACACTGGTGTTTTATGAAACAACCATATTTTTATTCTTTTTTTAGTGTTATCAATAAATAGTAGTTAAAGTAAGTTTATTATTTCTATAATTTATTAGAAGCATTATGTTTTAAATTCTTAAAATTTCAAATTATTCGTAGGATCTATTCATATAGTTTGATATTAAGAATTTAAAACTCATTTGAAGGGTAAGAGCCATTTCAAATGTGTTCCAGTACATCCGGAACAAAACAACTCAACTTTTCTGTGATTCGTTTTCGGCGCTATTCAGAACTTTCCATTAGTTGCACATCACATCGTGTACGCATCAGCTCGGCAGCTGGCAGCTGTCCGTTTTTCATTTTGTTTCGCACATGCACATTTTTATGTCATACTTGTTTTTGTGTTGTATAAAATAAGTTTTTGTGTTTGAAAAGAAGTGTTTTCATTCGCATAATTAACCACATCGCAACAAAATGTTTTTGTATGAGTCTTTTATTTTAGTATTATGTTTTCACAGAAAATATGGAAGATATTTTGTAAAGTATAATAAAAAAATTAGTAATATCGGCCAAGATTAAGAGTTAAAATAATTCTTATGACTTTATTTAATGCAGTTTTTCTTAAAAATTCAAACTTTCAGAAGTTAAAAAAAAAAAAAAAAAAAAAAAAAAAAACTATCTAAGAATATGAACTGTACTTAGTTCTTTTTATAATTGATTTAATAAAATTATTCTTTTATATAGTATCACTATCTAAAGTAGTGAAATATTTTTAGCCATATTCTACACGGTGTTTCAAGTATGACAGACAGTGAAAGGGATAAAATTGATAGTGATGCCCAAGCATTTATGCAAATGTGTGTTGAAGTTATAAAAACATTAAGTCAAGAAGGTAGGCTTTTTTAATAATTTTTCTCATTTTTGATATCTGGACTACAATTGCCTAGCAATATTCTTATTTATTTTCTTTAATAAATAAAGTAACTTTATTTAAACAGTTATCTTTTCCATACTGTATCTAAAATTTTATTTAAGTTGAATAATAACTTATGTATAATAATAGACAACTGTATTTTCAACTATAAAATACTGATTATATATATATTTGTGTGTATGTGTATGACATTTGTATATGTGTATAAAGTGGGCATATAAACAGCAATTTAAACTTTCAAATGTTACTTTTTATTTTCAGTTAAAAAGTCATTTTCCCCTCAGTTAAAAGATCACCAAGAAGCAGTAATATCTTTGATAGATCAATATTTAAAAGGTAAAACTACTTCCTTATAATAGTTTAAATTTGTTTTATTCTGTTAAGGATATAGCATTAAAGACCACAGTATAAAAAAATTGGGTGACATCTATCTAAACAATATAGCTTATATTCTAGCTATATTACTTTTGCATACTAGAACCTGCATAATCCCATAGTCCAGAGGTCTTCAACCTGGTTCTACAGAATCATAGGGTTTTCCTTGAACTTTGACAGATGTTCCACAAATGATCACTATTTGCTTAGTCAAACTTCCAAAATTTTGGTAAAATTTTAATTTTTATAAAAGATAAAATACAAAGACTCATAAAAGAATCTAACATAGACATTAGAGGAAATATCTTTCATAAATCTGTGCAAATTTTTGCCTTTGCAGATGACATCGTTATTGTAGCACGGACCAAAGAGACTCTAAATCAAGCCTTCCTTTCTTTAGAAAATGAAGCAAAGAAGATGCATCTTTTAATCAACCAGAAAAAGACCAAATACATAACAAATACTAGCTATAGTGAACCCTATTTTGAAATAAATGACTATAGATTCGAAACTGTTAACAGCTTTACCTATTTAGGTTCCGAACTAAGTGTTAACAATGATAGTGAGCCGGAAGTTCGCAACAGAGTTTCTGCCGCTACCAGATGTTTTTTTGGTATCCACAAATATCTCAAATCAAATTTCATAAACAGAAGAACAAAGTTATTGCTTTATAAAACTCTAATTTGACAATCCTCTCATACGCTGCTGAAACATGGACATTAACTGAAAGAAACAAGGAGACTGGCTGTTTTCAAAAGAAAAGTACCCCGCAGCATTTTGGGAGGTTTGAAATGCAACGACACTTGGAGGAGTATCAAAAATTCCAAAATCTATAAGATTTTTAAGGAGCCAGACATAATAAAATTTCTATTCAACATATGAAATGAGCAGGACACGTGATTAGAATGAATGATGACCAAACCACCAAGAGGATCTTTGAGGCCAAAGCATTGGCAGCTCGTAAAAGGGGAAGAGCAAGAATTCAGTGGATTGACTACCTTGAAATAGACATAAAGATCCTAAAAATCAAAAACTGGAAGAGTCTATCCTAGAAAAGAGATGCCTGGAACTTGATTCTGCAGAAGGCCATGGCTCACCCTGTGCTGGCACACCATTGAAGAAGGAGAAGAAAATACAAAAACAGATTCTATGCTGATGACGACATTAGGTTGCAAATTTATTGCACAATCATTCCAAACATAAAACTACTTTGTTATAAAAAACAATCATAGCCAAGTTATTAAAAAAATTTCTTTTTATTGGTTTGATTTGTTATACTTTAAAATATTGTTGCTTCTGTTTATTATTTATAGAATAAAATTTATAGGAAACCAAAAATCATCCATTAGGTACTTTACCATTCACTATCTTAGTAAGATGTTTTTTATTGTGATAAAATAGAGATGTAATAATAATTTTGTAAATTTGAAACGAATACAGGTGTATATTAAGTTATTTTATATTATACAGTTTGAGATAAAACTTTTCATTAACAGTTATGATAAACATTTATCTTTTTTAGTTTTTCAGTGATATAGCTGTAAATACAAATGAGGCAAGGAACTTATAACTCTCAACAACATATAAACAAATATATTTATTGTTTTAAAATCTACTTAGGTTTTAAAATTTTAAGTATTGATTTCTAAAGATTTCTACAAATTTGTTAGATAAAATTTCTAATCTATAATGTTTTGCTGTAACACTTTTTGTTAATAATGACATATTTTCTGTTTAAGAATTCACATTAACTTTTAGTTTGAATTCTACTTGAATTTTCTATTTGTCCAGTATATATTGATCACATTAATTTTGTAGGTGGGTTTATTTTGTATGGTACTATTCTAGTGAATACAGTGTTTCACAGAGAAATATCTTTCAATTTTGTCAGTAAGACTGTAATAGTCTAAAATTATTGATAGCCCTTTTTTGATAATAAATATGAATAATCAGATTAAATTTTAACATGAATTCATGTGTTACTTGTTGCAAATTTTTACAATTTAATTGTTTAACTCTTATTGTTACTTTTTTAGCTGTTTGTAAAATTTATAGTGGTCAGAAAGCTATTCGTGTGAAACAAGCAGTGGACAGACAAAAAATGTAAGTTTATTATATCTATAGTATATGTTTATTTTTTGCTATGAAGATGCAAATTTTAAATCCTTTTTGTACATTAATAAAGTTTATGAAATATTTTTCAGGCCTATTTTAATCTTAAATAGCAAAAATTACTATAAATAAAGAATTAAATTTGATCCTTCAAATACCTCTGTTTATTTAGAAATACTTATTTCAGAACTATGATTGTTATACTGAAGTATATTAAATTAAAAGATAAAATCTTTCCTTGCATGATTAAAAAAAAATAGTTTTGAAAACAGTTAGGGAAATCCTTTTGCATGTATGAAGTAAACTGTAATTGTGCAGAACTAAATTTTTTTAAAAGAAATATTTTACTTCTAAATTATCTTATGTTTAATATAAAGGGTCTAATTACCTCTCCCAAAATGTCTATGTAAATATTTTAGGAAATAACTAAAATAGAAACCTTTTAAAACAAGAAAAATACATAGAAAGCATTTTCAGTTTGTGTAAAGAAAATTAATGTCATATTGGCATAGTGATTGGTGATTAACAGTATTTTAAATTAATTGAGCTTTTGAATATTCTCTCTGTAGGTTAAGACTAGAAAGTGATTTTAGGAGACCTAAAAGTCTGGTACCAGAAGATAGTCCAATTTCAAAGCCAATAGAAATTGAAAACACTAGACTGTCACCTTCTCGCGAATCTCCACAAAACTGTGATTATTTTTCTAGTGATTCTCCTGATGTGGAATTTTCACCTGAGGAACTTCAAATGGTATTTTTATTTGTATTAACCATAAATTTTATTTCTATTTTCTCTTTCCCTTTTATTTTCTCTTCATGCACATACCAATGACTTATACTAGATCATGCTGAGATAACACAAAGAGTTAAGACACCAGATACAAATGAGCAAAGACTTACAGTTTTGCAGACTTGTTTATTTAGAAATTTAATCTTTCACAATCTGGTGACACAAATAAAATATGTTCATTCTCAATATGGAGATGCCGTAAACCGCTGAAATATGGAAGCAATTCCCGCTGATGACGCTATCTTCAGATGAACAAAAAAGTTGAGTGTTCCCTGCCTCTTCTGAAGTTCTCTTCGCTTCATCTTTCCTTCAAATCTGCTGGGCAAAAATCCAAAAGCTGCTGTTGCCAAGGCCAAAGATGACTGACCTGCATTAGCCACCCCTCTTGTCCAGTGGGATCGAAGGGGGTGGTCACTGACATCACCCTCATCCCTCGGTCAGTCTCCACTGGCATTGTCCAGCAGTGTAACTCATTGTTACAGTGCATAAATACTTATACATGCAATCAGGGCTGCCACTATTAAAAACAGTGCCTGGTACTGAATTGCATGACATGCCCAGTTCCATTCATACTCCAAAATGAGTCTATTCAAATTATATGTTTGCAGGAATGTTATGGATTTACAATACTTAACTGTTAAATTTTTAAATTTTAATGTAAACATATTTAAAATTTGTCTAACAGTTAAGAAGTGTTATAATTATTTTCATACAGTAGGAACTGAATTATTACTCATGTTCTGTACCATATATATACATTTTATTTACACATTCAGTGACCAGTTAGTGTCTTGATTGGGTCAAAGATTGAAGTCAAAGAATATGTGTCAATGCACTTGTTCTTTTCCCTCCTTTTCAAGGCAACAAATTATCATGTTTCTACTGGAATTAAATAAACAAAGGTAATGTATACACACAAACACACATATGTATATATAAACTTTAATTTTTACCTTTCACTGGCATACATAACAATTCTATGGTTTTAACTTTTACATACTAATTATTTTATAATTGGAACTAATCAAGCAACAGAAATTGGCCTATATTCACCAATCAATTGGTGTGGAATTATTTTGTGCAGATAGTCTCTAATGATGGTACTCCAATGTAATAATTCCTCATTTTGCTTGTAATCTGTAGCAGTAACCTTGTGTTTGATGATGTTCTATCTGAGGTGTAGCAAAACACTGTAACTTGTCAAGATATATACAACTTGCTGCTGTGTGCTTAGGGAATAAAAATGGCCCTATTTCTTCAACTATGGCCAACCATACGTTGCTCTTCACTGTACATCAGTCATTTTGATACTGGAATGTTGGTTATTTCTCATTTGTAAGTTTTCTATCTGCAGTCATAACATGCCATATATGTGTATATATATATATATATATATGTCAGGTCTAAAAAAGGGATAGTTGGAAATTACGTGAGTTATACTGATTTTAAAAAGGAAACTCTTTTATAATAATAAAATAAATGAAAAAGACTCATGCTCACATAAGCTTTTAGGATAATCCCGTCAAATGGAAGCATTTTGGCTGAATTTGATGAGTTTGCTAAGAAATAAGAGTCAGTTAGTGCGTGGACATGGAGCTGTCAACACCTTTTCCACGCTTAGCTCCACCATGAAAAATGAAAATGGCTCAAGTTGCTTTTAAATGGAACTATGATTTAATAAACTTATTATTATCAAGAAAGACTGTTTTCCATTTGCTTTAACACTGGAACACAATATATATATATTTATTTATTTATATTCAAATAAAGCTTTTTTTAAATTGTTCTCTCATTTAAGAAACAACAATGGACACTACAGTATTTTGCTTTTGTTTTGTGGGATTTTGAAATGTGCTTGATAACTTATGTTCACCTTATGCTATATATGCATAGTAAATAATATTGGATTGCAATAATAACACACATATATAAATAATCTAAATCTATATTATAACATACACATATATAAATAATACTATGTATAGTAAATAATATATATGCATAGTAAATAATATTGGATTGCAATAATAACACACATATATAAATAATCTAAATCTATATTATAACATACACATATATAAATAATCTAATGCTATGTAATAACATATGCATATATAAATGACATACCATTTTGTAACAAAATATATGCATACATACATATATTATAACATAATAAACAACAACGCTTATTTTCTTTTGTCTGCTTATAGTGAATCTCACTTTTCTTATGAATAATTTATAAAGTGGAAATAATTACTATTCATTTTACAAAAAAAGTTTTTATTTTAGTTGTTTGATTTCAGATTCTTTGGGTAATTTATGACTAATTTAGGCTTTCAATGTTTCTAATAACAAAAAATAATCTCTAACTGTTGTTATAAAGTGTTAATGAATATGTTATGGCATACTGTATAGAATCTTCTAAGCTATTATATTTTGTAGTTTGAAGAAGAAAATCAAAGGTTATATGAAGATATGAACACATTAGTAGATGAAGTTAGGTAAATATTATTTTATTTTCTTATAAGTGGTTAATCATTTTGAAAAATTTGGTTTTATTTACTTTTGCTTTGCTACTTTTGATCTAAATACTGCTGTTGGAAATATACATTTAATGAGATATTTCACATAAAAATTTAATTTGCAAAAAATAATTTTTTTTCTACAGTTTTGTGATTTTACTTGGGATATGATGAATAATATCCTGTTTGTTTTCAGAAAGTTACTAAAATAAACACACACTAGCCAGGGTTGTAATTTTGACAAGTCAAAACTGATTTTGATCAGCACACTGGATAAAAGTGGTTTAACCATCCCAAACCCATCAAAAATGGTCAGAAGTGGTCAGATATGTTAAAAATAGTTTTAAATAGTCTTAATTTTAATATATAATATCTTTTGTAATTAGAAGTGACTTTTAATAAGCAATAAAAATAGTAGTGCAATTAAACAAAATATTACACTAACAAGTTCATGAGATTTAACATGCTTATACAGTATAATAAGAATGTTTGAATTTTAAAAATGAACCATGCACATGCAATTGTAAAAATGTAATCCAGTTGCAGTAAAAAACATAAAATATGAGTTACAGTTAAAAAATAAAACATGAGTTGAAGTTAAAAACATAAGTTGTAGTTAAAAGCATAAATTTTAAAATTAAAACAAATAACATGACATTTTACAATTAAAATTGTTATTAATTTATAATCATTTTAAGTGCAATCCCCATAGTTTTGTTATATCTGTGATTTGCATTTAAAGCAGTGATTGCATTTAAAGCAGAATCTTTACCATATCCCTAATCTTTCTTTTCTGAAAGTGTAAAATATACATTTGGACCTAATGTCTGGAGGGCAACAATGAAGAAGGTTAAAGGCATTAACATAAAATTTGTTGATTTTACAATACATCTAATGAACTGTTGGGCCATCTCTTCATCTATAGAAAGATTATTTTCAAAGTTTGGAGTAATCCAAAATAAATTATGAAATTGTTTAAATTTAGAGACAACTACAAAACTTGTTACTTGTAACTGTTTTTTAAATTCAGCATAAATTACATATAAAACAGCTTGTATAAAAAAATAAGTAAAACATTTTTTTGTATCTTGGTGTTTGTTTTTTGCTGGTGTTATTTATATTATGACATTTTTAACAAATATAACTTGCCTTAATCATATGCTTGTAAACTATGTTTGATTAGTATTAATTGTATTTAAAAGTGAATTTCAGTGGTTAAAATGGTCAAAATTGATATTGACCAGGATAGTTAAAAACCGGTTAAAACCTCTGGGTTTAAAACCCCATTGTTAAAACTGATACAACCCTGACACTAGTCTGCATAAGGGAAATTACTCAAAGAGCTTGTTAAACATTTTATGTATTGTTATACAATTAACACTCAATCAGGTATGCAGATCTATCAGATATACTCATGCCAATATGTTTGTTTTAAATCTAGAAAACTACTTCCTTTGACTTCGACCTTACCAGTATCTGTATCTGATCACATGCCCGTTTGTAATACAGTAACTACCAGTACAGTTTAGGAAAAACTATTTACAACTCTAATATGAAGTATTTAACAGTTAAAAATACTTTGACCCTCTGACAGCTCAATTTGTAAACCGAAATCTCTTTAAAAATTGTCTATTTTTTTGTTGCATAGTTAAAGTATATATATAAATTGGAGAATTGAAATACTAATTTTTCTTCTAGAAAATATTTTTTTATATTAACTTTTATCATGAAAACTAAGCTTTCAGAAAAACTAATTTCAGATATTATCACATAAAAAATTTATTTTTTAATAAATTTCAATTGAAATATAGTTCATTTCTATTTATAACGTACTATCTATAATTCTATTATCTAATATAATTATAGTTCTAGTCATATAATTCTATTTATTACCTAATCAAATGTCTAATACTGTACATAATCTATTCCACTGGTTAAATGGTGAAAAGGTGGAATGTTCTTCTTAAAGGAAGAAAAACACATCCCACGAAAATCGCGGGAATGAGCAAATTTTGCTACATTTGAATTGCTTGTGGAAATCATAGGATGAGTAGTCAGAGGGTTAGTAGTATTTAACATGTAAAAATATAGTCTCTGTTTACAATTTAGGGAATATTTTCTTTTTCTGAGCTTACTTGAAATTTTGTTTCTCTGAGTTATAAGTATCCAATAACATTCATCACTTCAAGTTTTGTGATAGTATTAAAAACTCCTATAAGTTTTCAGCTGGTTTGTTTTCCTAAACCCTTTTTAGAAATGAATTATTCAAAAAGACTCTGAAACTAGTCTATAATATTATATTTTAGTGGTAAAAATGAAAAAAATTACAGGTTATGATTTGCAAATGGAATTTTAAACATACAGACCCAACTACTGATAAAGAAAAAATCGCAAAAATTTCCAATACCTCAAATAAATGTAAAAGGTGTGCTAGGTGCCAAGCAAATAAAAAATATAGATTAACTCAAAATTCCTGCATAAAATGCAATGAATATTTTTTATTTGAAACATGAAGTAATAATAAGTCCAGAAATGTGCAGCTAAAAACATCTTAAATTTAGAATCAAATTAGAGCATAATTGATTTATTATGTTTTTTTCTGTGGTATGTATATTTGTTACATTATTTTGCTCAATACTGTGCCTTTTTAATATTTTCAACTGCAGTAATTGACTCACAGTATGTTTTAAAAAACATTATTTTTTACAGTATACAACAGCATTTCTAAATAATAAGTAGATAAATAAAATTTGCGATAGTTGTTTTGCATTAATGTCAATTCTATTACCAATTATCTGGCGAAAACGATGACAACAACGAAAATATGGTCATTATTTGTCACGCCAACTCAACAGTTAAAATGACTGTACTACATAATTAAAACGGTGTTTTTGTTGGTTTTAAAATGTATTTCAAACTAATTAGAATATCTGAACTCGATTGACCGAAATCACTTCTTTAAGTAATTCTGCCAAGCCTAATAATAAATAGATGTTAGTGTGGTCTCAAAATTGGACAAATGAAAATGGCGCAATTGAATTGACAATGAAAGAAAAATACTAAATATTGATAAAATGAACTAAGCACATAAGATCAAAAGCCCAGAACAGTTATATTACTTGAAAGTGTTATCATAAGAATGAAATTACTTAAATGATTTCAATTTTTATAACACTTAATTAAAAGAAATATACCGAAAGTTGCCAAGGTTATTTAATAATAGATGAAGTACAGAGTGAAGTCTTAAAATTGGATAAATAAAAATGGCGCATTTGAATTCAGAATGAAAGAAATATACCAAACTAATATTGATAAAACGAAATAAGTATATAAGGCTAAAATACCGAGAACAATTATATTATTTGAAATCACATTTTAAACTTTATTCAAAAGTGGTTACAATATCTCAACATTTCATAGTTGCCATTTCTAAAATGAAAACTTATTTGTTCCCTGTATATCACTTGCCAATTTTTTTTCTCTAGTGTAGTTGAGTTTTAGATAACAAAACCTATAACCATATGTTAGTTTTTATTTTATAAATGGCAACTGCGAAATAAAAACAAATTTGATAGAATATGGCAATTTTTAATTACTGAAAATAAAAATATCGCCAAGCAAATAAAATAGAAAAAAGAAGTTATTTCTTAAACAAAAATGAGTTTATCTTTTATCATATAAAAAATAGTCTTATATACATATATGCCATCATATATTTATATACTTACACTGGAATTTAAATAGCGTAGATACGTTTATGTGTTTCCCGAATACCAAATATCTGGCGATAATAAAGCCAACAATGAATAACACTGCCATATTTAGATGCCAACTCGACAATGGAAAGCTCGTGTCGCAAAATTACACTGGCATTTTGTTCGGTTTTTCGTCAATATCTTTCGAACTAATCGAAATATCGGAAAGCGAATGGGCGAAATGACATCCTTGGATCGTTTCACGTCTTTTGGTACTTTTGGTGCCCGTCTGCGTCCAGCGGTTCGCAAGGAGATAGACGCAAATACAAACATACATACATATATAGTCACAGTCAGATTTTAATCTTGGAATTCAAAATGTATTAATACGGAATATGTTCATTTGGCGGTATTAAGTATTTCTTTCCAAAGTTAGTTACTCTATGACTTATCGGGTAGATTTGTATAAAAAAACATAAAAATGAAAACTGTTCTTAATATCAATAAATAAAAATAACAAAATATATGTTTACATGCTAACGATTAAATCTGCATCAAATTTGTGTCTTATATTAAAGTTGCTGAAACTTTTTTCTTATGGTAAAATATAAGTTTAACCCTAAATTACATTACTGTATTACTACTGTAAGTTGATTAGCAACGTTAATATACCCTGCCATATTACGTGGTAGAGTAGAAAGCAGAGGTTTTGACAGCAACAGTGCTAATTTTGTTGGTAGTAATAAATGTTTTCCAAAATTAAGGACATTTATGACAAACGACATAGTTTTGTATGAAACAGAAATCACATTCATATGAATATGAAGATAACTATATAAAATGATAGGTTTTTATTTATCCATGAGAGTCACTGAAATTTGTACTTTTTGTTGTTAAAATATTGTTGATAAACATTTCATTGTAACGTAAAAATTAACTAAGAATTAAAATAAGTTCTCATATAAAAATACTATAATTTGCGCCACATAGAAATGAAAGTTAATCACTTTATGTCTCACTTTCCAGGTCAAATCGAATTGATACTAAGCAGACGATGTTTAAATAATATAAAATAATAAATGAATAAATCAGATATTTAAAGTAATGACGTCATAATGATAGAAAAATATCGACGTTTAAATAATATAAAATAAGAAATGAATAAATCAGATATTTAAATTAATGACGTCATAATGATAGAAAAATATCATTTTCACCTATCAATTATGTGATAAATTGAAAATTTTAATCTTTTGCTTTTAACCGAGGAAAACTCTGTTTAAAACAATTACTTGGGATGACGTCACATTGCTAGAAATATTGCTTCTTTCACTTAGTTATGATGCGATAAATTAAAAAATTAATCGTTTGCGTTTAACCGGGGAAAATAATGCTTGGAATAATGACATGAAATGCTTGAAAAAGGGGGAAGGAATGAATTTCGAACGTTAAAAATTTGCAAAAACCTTCCCAGGGATATACCTAAATATTTCCCAAATTTTCACGGCGATTGGATGCATAGTTTTTGAGTCTATAGAGAACATACAGACACACACATTCATTTTTATATATATAGACTAGC
>CM063509.1:110705998-110721574 GCA_032207245.1 Pardosa pseudoannulata
GGAGGGACCGGTTCCCTAAATCCCCTAGACAATAACTTTTTATTGTTATTATTCCAGCTCATATATCTGTATGTACAATGCATCAAGCGGAAAGGTGAGATTGTAGTAAGAACTAGTGCATTACTGATGTCAAAATATTGTTAAATGATCTACTAACGTTTCCTAAATGTTAAACACTGAAAGATAATATATCATTGTTGCATGGTGAAAGGTATATTCATAAAGTTTGACATATCCATTACTTCAAGATACCATGGTAGCAGAGAAACCAGAATTTCCTCTTACACATATATAATGTGCTTATGTATAATCGTAATACATTTACTTTGCGTCTGAGCAAGATATAGTGAGGAGGTCTACTTTCATTTACTACACGACAGTTAAGGAAACCGAATGATGGTAAGGAGATTCCAGACTACTATGAACATTTATAACAGAGGAATAATTCGAATCCACGAACTCTTTGTACAGTAGAGTAGCGTCTTAACCATTTGACGAATTTATTACTAGGTTTATCAACTCGTTAAAACTAACGTATTCGTCCACAATCTGTAATATACAAGGTTTAAAATTTTTATTAGCATGTATATCACGAATAGTAGATTACTTTATAGATATGAACAAAAGAGAGCCACTTTTCTACCCCTGAAGCAGCTTTTCAGTTGTTGTGGTTTAACATAATGTAAAAATAGTTTTATTGTTAATAAATATTGAATTTAACCGAGCACAATTTTATCCCGGTATGTTGTGAATTTGTTTTGTATATTCATGCACCAAGGCAATAGGTGCCTAGCAAAAAATTACTGAAGTTAATATATGTATATATATATATATATATATATATATATATATATATATATATATATATATATATATATATAAATTATGCATTACAACTAGTGTCCGTCTTGTTATGTTTATTATATTTACCAAGGCCATAGACAGACGGTATGGGTGGCGATTTTCGTATCCTACCTCCTAGGGGTGCCTCCCGGGCAACGTCCTCACCACGCATTGTGGATAGAGGGTGGCTAAAAGGCTACAAAAAGAATTCAAAGAGTCAAGTTCCAAGCACAGGGTCGTATCTTATTTCGCGCACTCAACATATGTGGTAATCCATCGTATAACTGTGTGATCAATTAATTCAGCCACAAGTTCGTGGCGTGGACTGGTTGCCTGCCCTGGTGTGTTTTACATTTCGCTCCAATGGCTGGGGGAAATTTGTCTATTTTGTGTTTGCTTTTGTCCTCGTGCTGTTTGGTTGTTTGACGGGTTTTTCCTTCTTTCGTGTTGTTATCTTCGTTGAATGTTTCCCGTGTTGGGTTTGTCGTCTTTTTGGTTTTAATATCTGATATCTGCGTTTGTTTTATCATGGAAGAGTTTAGCGTACTTCGCTTTGTGCTTCTTCCTCTCTGGTTCTGTCTGTAGAGATAAATCCGGCCATGTGGCTGTAGCATATATCTCACAAATAGCTCTAATAATAATAATAATAATAATAACAATAATAGACGTTATCCCTTATATAATAATAGCCTCAGCTATCTGTCGGTGACGTAATTTATGAAGCGGTTGGACCTGGAATGGATACAGGCATCCATATTAGATTTTTGATGAGTTATGGTTAGGAAAATTCAAAGCGAGTGAAGTTTATCTTCTCCTAAACTATCGATCCTATTAAAATATAAATTGGTATAAATATGCTTCATATCACAGAGAAAAATACATCTTTTAAAATCTTCAATAAATTACAAAAATTTTATACGATACCAAAATTAAATTTCTTTCTATTTCGATTCCTATCAAGAAAGATACGACACAGTTATATTCTGCGATTCTCGACGATCAGGTAAGTAGCTTTCCATATGTTCTTGATAAGATTTTAACTGAGATTGCAATTATTTAGTTGATTTTTAACAAAAGTGATATTTACAAGTAAAACTAATTATATGGTAATGTTTATGCGTGGCTAATGTAACATTCTTAGTAAAGAGAGAACATGTTATCTTTCCACGAAGCTTGCAGCTCCGTTACATACGTGTTTTACCTTTTATCAAAAATTGAAAAACATGGACGCAGACAACTGTTCGCCGTCCGAGCTGTATTATCAATATCAATGACAAGAGGTCTGTGGTTGAAATGGGACTAAGAGAGGACGTAAAGTAAAATTTCTTAGGGATTTTCTAGCGAAGGGGATGAACCGCTTTACCTCCGAACATAGTAAATACAAACAAAACCAATAAATGGTAGAGCTAGGGTAGTATTTGACTGTAGGGGAAATACCAGTACTCTACGTCTTTTGATATCATGTAAACAAGCATGCTTCGTACGCTGCTACGTTAAGCTGACGTAAATTGCGTCAACTTAACGTAACAGAGTACCCCAGAATGACAAAACTACTCATTCCATCTCTTGTCGTCGTAGTGTACAATTGTCCCTGGCCGCAAAAATATATTGTTTTTTTCTGTCACTTTCTCCTCTCTCGTTTTGTGTTATGAACTCACGAATCCAATTCCCTATCCCCTTCTTCCATCTTTTAGCTAATTTATTTTCTGCTTACTGTTAGAAATATCTGGATTAGAGAGTTCGGCCCAGGTAATCCAGTTGACCTTCCGCCTTGAAGTGTATTGAAGGGAGTCTTGTTCGAAGCTCAAGTTAGTCACGCTTAGGTGTGATAGGTATGGGTCAAAGGCATTGACTCTACGGAATATTATCGCGTAGTAGGCTTAACTTTCGACGGTAGTTGTTTTTATTTTATCGCCGATGTGTTGACTCTCGCTTGTCTCAGTTCTAGTCATGTTATCGCTTTATACAGTGAACTCCGCTTAATGTGATCGCGGTTAATGTTATCAATCACTTATTGTTATCGAAATCATTTGGTCCCGATTTCTTCTATTCATTTGTATGTTAAAATTATCGCTTTATGGGATCGTCACATCGGTTAATGTTATCAGTTTTCGAACCTCATTTTAAATGGCAAAGGAATATTCACAATGTATTTAGAAGGAACCCATTTTTTATTTTCTTTCGCTGTTGTTTGAATTTCCGAGAATTCTCCCTCTTCCACCTAGGGAAATGGGGAATGATCAAAGGATTGGGGAATTAAACACGCTCTTGGAATTTTTCAGAAATACGCACACCCTGCTGGTGGTCAATGGTTGTCAAATAAGCAGGAGGCAACACATTCTAATCGGAACAGAGAAAAAGCATATTCACATTTTATGCCTTGCTCGCTTACATGCAGCTTGTCGATATGGAAGACAGAAAGCGAAGTGATTTAACATTAAAACTAATGATCGAAATTTTAAATCGTTATGACAGGTTATCAAAAATGAGTCAATGCAATACTGCAGCGCAGTTAAACATTTCTCAGCCTCTGAATTGCATTGAAAGTGTCGAAACGGGAAGTACAACAGAGCCCGGATAAGACATTAAAAAACATTATGATTATGAACAATCCCTTATATAATAATAGCCTAAGTTATCTGTACGTCTGTCCTCGATTTTATGAAGCGTTTGAACCTGGAATTGATGGAGGTAACCATAGTTAGCAAAATTCAAAGAGAGTAATGTTTATATTCTCCTAAACTATCGATCTGATTCTAAAATAAATTGGTATAAATATGCTTCATATCACAGCAAAAAATACTACCTTCTTTAAAACGTTCGAAATCCACCCCTTCCTCTCTTTTCGAGCTTTTAATGTCATTATTATAACTCCTATTTTCCCCGGTTAAGAGCAGGCGATTAAATTTATCAATTTATCACACAGCAAATAGGTAAAAATAACATTTTTCTAGCATTATGACGTCATTCCTTTAACCATCTCATTGAATCATTTCTTATTTTAAATTATTTAAATTATGCCTTATTTTCATACGTTTTATCATTGAACTTAGATATGACGTAAATAATTTTCTTTTATATTTGGCTTAAATAATAGAGTAGGGTACATATGTGATAATTTTAAATTTAATCGATTATTTTTTTGTTGCAAGATAATTCGGTTAATTCCCAGTGAACGGTACGCTCCTTGTCCGCCATCTTGTTTTTGGCGACTATTGGCGAAACACAACTCCGCGAAGCACACGCCAAGTACCTAAGCCTAACACGCAGCGGGACACCGACCGTTCGCCATCGCAAAATCAGAAAACGTGACGCCGACGATGTTCCGGTGGCGAGTGGTCGATGTATCTTCGTGCTAGACCTAGAAACTCAGCGTGAATTCTATGGAGTCGTGCTCCGAAAATAGTCACCAAAAACAAGAAAATACAACAAAACAACAATAAATTTCAAAAATTTTAGAAAGACAAAAAACACTTTCATAAAATCAACAAAGGTATAAACACTTACTTTTTAATTCTCGTGATTCTTCATCTCTCCTTTTGCTGCCTTAATTTTAACTTTATTTAGAACAAATAAAATTTTTGAAATAAATACGATTGAAGAGAATACAGAACTTAACCACTCCACTGGTGAAAAACAGATTGAAATGTAGCAAGCTGCAAAACCGTTAAATTAACGGCAAAAAGTGTTGAAATTCAAACTTACCTCCTACAACTTTTAATATAATTGGATCAAACAAGAATTAGATCATCATGACATCACATCATTTATTGCGCAAGTTACTCCAAAGAGGATCCGATAACGCACACAAACAATTTTGGAAAATTAAAAATTTTACTGATCCCGTCATATTACGGGTTGTATGCTAGTTTATCAATAAGCTTCATAGAAAAAATTGTAGACAGTCAACAATTGATTTTTTTAATAATGTATACAATTCTTATATTTAAAGGATAATATAAGTACATAAATATATGAATTTTTTCATTTTATTTTGAAATTTAGTATGTGTGAATTAAAGGGGGAGGTAAATTTATCTAATTTTGCATATCGTTTATTGTTATCAAAACCAGGTTGTCCCAAACTGGTCACATTAAGCGGAGTCCACTGTATTTATTTTACGGATTATGTAACTATGTGAGTTACATTTCCTGAGACTTAAGTTTATTTCTGTATATCCTGTTGTGAGATATTTCATAAACTGTAAATATTTTAAATGTTGTTTGTAAACTATTATTAATTGAAATAAATACAGATTTAGTTTTGATCTGTTTGTTTAATGGGCTCACACCACATTTTACACCTAGTAGTTACTGTATAGTCAGGGTATTACCGCCTCCCACCAACAGTTACCACAGTTGAAACTATCGTCACTGGCATTTACAGGGTATCTGCCACAATAAAATTTTTGAAATCCATGACTTTTCATGACTTTCCCTGATTTAGCAGTTCCATGACTTTAAAAAGCTTTCGTTAAAGTATATATGAATAAAACTTTTGATGTGCATACAAATAAAATATATGCTTTTAGAGAAATTACAGGAATTTTATCATAAAAAAACTATAAACTTACTTTATAAGTGTTAATAAACTCACATACATAAAAATAAATTGTTGTATCTACATACTTAAGTTTAATCATATAGCAATTTTTCAAATATGAATTCAGGGTACTTTGGTATTATTCAGGTGACCATGAATAATAGCCAAATATAACCCTATAATGTTTATATACAATATCCCTAGAGATAAACTTATATTTTGTGCAAAAATCTTAACTAATTTTTATTAAAAAATAATTATTATTATATTAATAAAATTTTAACGTACAATTTAAGAAAAAACCAGAATAATATACATTTACCCACCTATTAAGCTTTCTTACTTTGAGTTTCCTTGGTGAACAAATTTTACTTGGCCATATGGTCAATAAGATAATACATAAATACCAAACTCAGTAACTTCAGCCAAATGACAAGTAAAAATAGAATTAAACAATTCAATGCATTTTTCTTTAATCGGTAGTTTAGCAGATCCATGACTTTTACTCATTATACTTGAAAAATCAAGATTTTCCATTTCAAAATTAATCCATTGTCTAAATCCATGATTTTCCATGACTTTCCAGGTGCACGGAAACGATGCATCTATGCAAAAATATTATTTGCTGCATGGTCTATTACCATGATTCTTAGTCTGGGTAGTAATCTAGATAGTTAGTATAAAATTGTGAAATTAATAACGATAGCATGGAATTATTTAAAAGTTAAAATGTAACTTATTTGTTCTTGTAGGTACTAAGAAACATATTTCTCTCAAGGTGCAACCAATTAGCTACCTCCGCAGTACTTAAAAAAAAATTGAGCAGCATTAGTCTAGCATTTAAATTTAAATAAATTTGATGGAAAATACTTCCATTCCTGTTTTGGTTTCTTGGTGACATATTTGAACGTTCCAGAAATTGTTGCTTTCATTTTAGCTTACAAACAGGTTTTGAATTCTAGGTAAACTTTTTAAGGAAAATCAGCTTATACAAGGATGGGCTTATACTTAGAAATATATGGTAATTAAAATTATAGTTATCACAGCACTTATAATACACATGTACCAAAGTACTTTCCCATGGTGGTCTGCACGTGCATACACAGCCGTGGGAGAGATTTCCTAGAGGAATTCAGGACTCCAATTGTACACGTCTAGTTTAGGGACCCCCGCAGAGAAGGTATAGATCACAGCGTAACAGTCAAGCTCGCACAGAGATGTAACCGTGAGTTATGGGAGCAGGGGCTAAAAAGTAATGTCAGCTTGCACAAAAGGGGCTATTTTAATGAGCCTACCTGCACTCCCGAAGGGGGTGCAGATGTGGGAAAATTTCATGAAACAGGCGATTGGAAAGGAAGAAAAAGGGGCGTTAAAACCGAGGTGAGGAGTTTGGAAACGAAGTTAAGGAGAGGAGTGGAAGTTGGAATTCGAGAGAAATGGGACAAGAATCTAAGCCCCACTCACCAGCACCAACTCGTCCCGTGTGCCTGAACACCCAGACCGACTATCCGCATGAGGAAAGCCTATACCTGACCCTCTGTACCAACTGAAGGATCGACGCATCGCATGAGAAAAGCCCCTGCCTGCTCCCCTCTGCCTTTAATGTAGGTAAAGATAAAATAATATTTACAGTCACTTAACTTAGGCCTCTGTTAATAATTTAACCTGGTGATTAGTAATAGTTCATTATAAAGAGAATTGTAGTAATTATGGTGTTAATATAAGACAAAAATAATTGATTATTATGATTATGATATATGATAACCAAGGATCTATTTGTAAATGAATGTACAGAATAAATGTTTGAATCTCAGTATAAAGTATTATATTTTTTTTACTGTGTTTCCCCCTTGTAACTGAACACTGGTGTATAGGTTGTAAGTACATTACAACAACACAAAAAAAAATCAGCTTACAAAGAATCAAATCATATTTTTACAATCCCACTGCATGATCATAAAGTATTGGAAATCAAATGTGCTTTAAAAAATTTATTTTTCCATTGATATATTTATAAACCTATGTATTCCTTTACAAATTTGTTAGCAACCATTATGGACTGTACCAGTCCAAAAATAACAGAGAGAAAGACAATACAATAAGAAAAAATAAAATCCAAACTCTGAAGCCTGCATTTTTCTTCATAGCCTGTAAAAGAGAAAAAAAAACAGTTAAAAACTTTTACATTAAAGAATGTAACTTATAATAAAATTGAAAAAAAAATCAAAGTGAACTTTTTTTATGGCACTAACTCCAAAATTCTTCAGCTGAAAGATGGCCGATTCGTTAGGGTGCTGACCTTTGGTGCTGAAGTTTATGGGTTCGAATCCCAATGTGGCATAGATGATCATAGCCGTTCAGAATCAGCTTTGAGCTGTAGGTCCCAGTCTCATAAGCCTTTACATTGCAAAAAGTAGACTGTAGCACTTCAAACCAAACCAAACTTCTTCATCACAATACAATATAGTAACTTTTAATTTTACTCAAACCATATCCCAATAGCTGATATATTAAATAAAATATAAAAGGAAAAGAAAGAATGCTATTCAGAAATCTAAATTAGAAGTATCAAATCTAAAAATAATTTTTTCTTTTCAGTGCAGGTGGCAATACAGACAAATATCTTTATGCCAAACACAGCTCTGAATCTATTATTTATGTATGCTCCAAGTGTGGTGTAAAATAACTTAAAGAATGCTACAGAAACAAATAACATTGTCTCTGTTGAGTCCCCGTAATTTAGAAGCAGGGGCCAAACAGAAGAGCCTCAGGCTTGGTCTCTCACCTACTGAGGTATCTGTAAGAGTTGCGTCTATCTCTGTCTGTAGTCAAGCGAACTTTTGTTCATTTAAAAAATTGAATATGACAGTATTGTCACCGTAATGATCTTTTTGATGCACGGAGGTATCAAGTGTGTCGTTTATCAACACCCTGACAGAGAAAAGGATTTGTATGACCGAGTCGGCCAGTCATCAAGGGTGCTTTGGCTACCCAAGGACAAGGGTCAAAAAGGGGGGGAAGTCAATCTTCCCTAAAACCAAGGTTTCCTGTTTGGAAAAGAAAGCACACCCAGCTGAACTTTGAGAGAGTAGGTTAATCTAGAGTTATCTCCTCTTTGGATAAAAGGTTGCATCTGCATATAGTTTTTCTTTAAATATTTCTGTTTTTTTTTAGTAAATCAACCTTTGTTAAGTTTGAAACATCCATGGCTCTGATTATTTATCATTAAGTCTGTTGCACTCCATGAAACCCATGCAAAGTTATACCCAAAATGACTAGCATGTGATTGACTACAGGAAAATAGAAAGAATCACAACCACTTGGCAATATAACAGTATCATTGGAACTTGGAGGACATCGTGATCATGACTTTATTTTACGTGCCCCAGTTTTCATTAATAAACATGGCTTATCTTTGGCAGGATCAAGCTGCAAACTATAAGATCAACACCTTTTCCAATTGAGCTACCATGGCTCACTGATAAATAGTTCTAAATATCTATATTTATCAATAATAAACAGAAATTAGTAACATTTTTCAGTTTGATAAACAATTACAAAAAGTAGCATTAAATTTTATTTAATAACTAAATTTCATATAAATTTTAAAATATTACATTTTCTTTTGGACTTTCATTAAAGACTACCAATAATAACATATAGGTTGACTCACTAAAGAAAAGCTTTATTGTAGTGATTGATTGGCAAGGTGCCTGCCCTGTACTTACTCGCATCACCAAGTTGATGGTTCTGTCCCCCGCGATGACATATTTTCTAATTATTATTTAATTTGTAATTTACGATTATTTTCAGTTAACTTAATATTTTTTTAATCTATTTAAGTCCTTTTCTGATTTTAAACTTTTATTTTCTTATTTTAATTCATTTTTAAACATTTTTTATTATACGTCAAATTGTTTTTATTTTTCACTACTATTCTGATCTCCCTGACCGAAAAATATTTTGTGTTTTCTATCCCTAAACTTTCTACTCTTTAGTTACTGTGTTATGAACTCACGAATACACCATCCTCTCCTCCTCTTTTATCTTTTAGTTGTTTTTATGCTCTGTTCGTTGTCAATTTCTCTGCTTACTGTAAGAAATCTATCGATTAGAGAGCTAGGCCCAAGCAATCCAGTTGCCCTACCATCCTGAAGGTCTTGAAGGTGATTGATTGGTTTGTTGGAGTTTATTGGTGCAAAATACTCTAGGGACATGCTGCACCAGACAAATTGTAAAATCTAAAGCACATGAACATCAACACACATTGACATCTAAAGCACATGAACATGTTCATTGCCAAGCTGAAAATAGGTCCAAGACAGTCAATACTTTCTCTAGTGGCCAATATAAATATGTATTATTTTGTACAGCTTAGAACTTGATAGCAATGTCTACATGATAATGTGTGATTGCCTGTTTGGTAAGAATATTCATCATGTGACAATGAACATGTTAAAAAAGCATTCAATACTAATGCAGGTATAAGAATAAAACTGAGTAAGATGAAAATATTTAAACCAATAAGTTAGTAAAGGTTGATTAAAAAACTATGAATGAAAATAAAATAAAAATTACTAATCACAGAAATCAGATTTCAAAACAAAAGCTAGTACAGTGAAAGAAAAGGAAATGAACCTAAAATGAGACATTTCCCAAATGATTAAATCAAGATTTGCCGATAGACTTCTAAAATTTTTTAAGTACATAGACCTAAAACAACCCAAGATTACAATGCATATGACTATTTAGAGTATCTTGCAACACACATAGCACATATCCAGTTCAACCAGAAAGAAATATGCATGAGTGCAAAGACAGCCCTCCAATTAGTGAATGGAGCAGCTATTTTAGGCACCAAGCCCTAGGATGCAACTCAGTGGTAGAGAATGAAAAAGTGATGGCATGAATTTTCATTCAGAAAAAATATTATTATAACAAGGGAGTACCAAAATTCTCACTCCATCTTAAAATTTGCCTCAGACTGGTACTGCATGAGTGAACCAGCATTGACAAGTGAGAATCCCATTGCATTTTCTAATGGTTTGGTTTGGAGTGTGACAGTCAACTATTTTGCAATATGAGGGGTAATGAAACCAGAACCTACTGCTGAGAGCCAATTCTGAATGCTAGGAACATTTATGCCACAATAGGATTCGAATCCACAAACTCTCGCAATGAAGATTAGTGCCCTAACCATTCGACCACATTTTCTAATGGATAGTGGTGCCACATATATAGGTTATCACTTTGATACAGTGCAATTTATTATGCCCCTGCATAAAGTCTGAAGTTATTGCTGGTCAATGTGAGTCTTTGCCTTAATAGCATTTTTCACACTACAATGAGGAAGGTCATTATAAAACAAGGTGGATAAGTTTTTAGCTGCACTATCCACAAGGCCATTTTCATAAATTTTGACTTGGCTTGGAATCTTACACAATAGTGGTTTATAACCCCTAGGTCCATAGAGCAGCTGTATTTCAATGAGAAAAAAATAACTGCAGTGAGATTCTAAAATTTATTGAGCTGAGTGAATCTGTATAAAAAATGTATGGTCTACTTCAATGTCAAGAAATATAATTCAAACACTCGCAGATGGCCTAATGAAGTGACAGGCAATATTTTTTAGAACTGGGCCAAAAGAAAAAGAAATTTTGGTGGGTCAATATAAATTATTATAATAAGGACTCATAACATATTTTACATCTTCTTACAATTTAACATAATGAATAAAGCTATGAATGTATTTCTAAAAGTTTCATACAAGATTTTACCAACTACACTTTGTTGAAGATTATAAACACAAATTTTATAAGAGCATAAATTCTTAGTTAAATACAGTTATTTTCTCTGATATAATTACTAAATTTCATTTTCATTTTAACATAATATGTAATAAGACCAATACTGAGATTACATAATTAAGAGGGACAGGAAACTTCACATGGAATATTTATAGAAAAAAGTGATATAAAGAAATGGCTATACTAAACTTTTTCCATGACAATTTTTTTTTATTTACACTTATATGTATAAAATCCTTCCTTCCCTCTAACAGATACTTGCCTCACACTTACTGAAACAAACACATGTTCAAAAATTTTAATTATTTAACATTATCTTTGATAAATAATAATATGCTATTTGTTTTACCTCTCGTAATTCTTCATTTCCTTCTTTTATATTTTCTGTAGTTCCCATGACAGTGTCTGATATCCTGTTTATATCTTGATCCTGTAATATAATATAATAATTTGTGAAAATCATTTTTGATAAAGCTTAATATATAAGCACATATATACATGATTAAAGTGAAGTATGAGTGTACATATGTACATGTATTTATATATATACATGTATATACATGTATATGTGTATGTAGATACAAATACAGATGCACACCCAGAATTTTGTATTGAAAAGGGGCTCAACAAACTAAAGCCTAACCATTTCACAAAGTCCAATACATCATATTAAACTATGTGAAATAGAAAAGTCGAAATTTCATTTTAATTAATCAATGATTTTAGCATTGTATTTATTTGGTTTAAATACATGAGAAAAACAATAAAACTAAGAAATATTGTTAAGAAATAAAAAGTTAGGTATTTTGGAATACCTAAATAAGTTTCTAAACCAAATATAAAAATTAATATTATTCAAAAAATAAAGTTTTAAAATTAAATTTTTATATTTACATTTTTTAACTTAAAAAATTAATCTTTTTACTAAAAAAAATCTTTTAATTTAGATTTTAGTGCTGCAATTTTTTTAGAATTTTTAATTAAATTAGGTATAATTACCTGTTGTAAGACTTTTTCAGATAAAATTTCTTGTAGCCTTCCAATTTCAACAACTTTTCCTTCAATTTCCCTAAAGAAAAATGCATTAAGTTTCTGACAAAGTCAAACATTCTCAATTTATTTTCATGTCAAACCACTATTATACTAAAACATTAACAATCTAGACTGGCCCCAATCATAACAACCTGGAACCCTTAGCAGAGATCAATTGGGAGGGTCCCTAATGTACTATTAATGGAATGCATCCCAGAAAGTGAAAACATTTATTGAACTAAAAGCTCTGTCCTGTAAAAATAAATACAAAAATAATAAAAAAATAGTTCAATGTTATTAAAATAAAGACTATATTTTAAACTGTTTAATGCTATTAAAATGTTTTTAACAGTTAAATACTTCCTATTAACCCTTTTGCTGTTTTTTTTGTTTGTTTTTTTAAATCAAAATAGGTTCAAAAATTGCATATTTTTTTATTACATATTTCAAATCTATATCCATTTTAGAGTTAAAACATCCAAAAAATTTTTGTAAAAGAGTTTTTTTTTAATATAGAATTAGGTCATAAAAAAAGGTGTTCAGAATAATGAAATTGAAGAATAATGATATAAATGCTAAATTTTGAAAATTAATTTTGGTTAAATTATTATTTATTTTATAAAATACAAGAGCAAAATGTAAATACTAATTAAAAAATGCAGAAGTACAAAATATTTATTGGAAATGAATTCTTGTATGATAAATTTCGAAACAAGGCTCGAGGCAAAGTTCTACCTTGCAATCCTTACACCAAATTCACGCTTCTTTTCGAAGTTTTTTTCCACCTTCCTATGTTTTTTTTAACAACAGACAGCACACAATCTACGAGGCTCTTTCTTGATGGAATTTGAGTGTATATGGCTGGCAAAGTGTCAAGCAGTTAGTCTCATGGGTCTGTTACTCTCATGTACTGTTGGTCTCTTTTACTATTATTTGCAACATAACATTGTCAAAATAAAGTTCAAAATAGTAAAAAACAGTTGCATTATTTGCCATAGTGAAACTTAGTCCAGGATTTCCAAAGAAAGGAAATGAAGCAGGAGCTGGTGGAATATTTTGCATATCAATTTTGCACCACTGTCTACATTTTGAATAGAAAATGAATTTCCAGATTCATCACTATCCGCAGAGGAATCCAAAAAATTCTCATCAGTTTCACTATAACTATCTTCAATATAGTTGAAATCAGAGTCACAAATGCTATCAGTGTCAAAATATCATAAGGAGTATAGGTTATATCACTCGCAAAACGCTTCCTGCCACACATCTTTCAGCTATGAAAAGTTCTAGCAAAATGCTACAAAAAATTCTTCTATATTTTGCAAAAATGTACACAATTAAAGCCATCTGCTAGTTTACAGCTAAATGAACAAATAAAAATCACAGTAAAGCCAAAATGAAAGAATGAACAAGGAAAGAGTGGGTTGCACAGTGAAATAGACGGCTACAATACATGCCTGTGGAAATTGCGGGTAGTGCAAATTTTGTTACATCTACGATGTCCATGGATATCGCAGGATATGCAGCGAGAGGGTTAAGGTTGTAAATAATTATTTATCCATAATTTCAAATGTACTAAATTTGCTCATTTATGATCTTATATATACTTTTTGTTTTCTATTTTCATTTCCATAAAAAACAACTCATTGAATATTCACTGTATATCATTCATAGCATGGCAAGTATTTTTAATAATATTTACACTGCACTGGATGAGCTTCAAAACTTATAGCATCAAGCACACTGTATCTTACAGATACATCTTTGTTTTAATATGATTTCTGTTGATTTGTATTACTTAAAATTTTTATTCTTTTAAGGTTCAGGCTGATTATACCTAGATATTTTCTTTCTTTTCAAATTTTATTTATCTACTTACTGTTTAGAAATGCTGTTGTATACTGTAATTTATCTACTTACTGTTTAGAAATGCTGTTGTATACTGTAAAAAATTATGTTTTTTAAAACATACTGTGAGTCAATTACTGCAGTTGAAAATATTAAAAAGGCGCAGTATTGAGCAAAATAATGTAACAAATATACATACCATAGAAATGACATAATAAATCAATTATATTCTTATTTAAATCTAAATTTAAGTTGTTTTTAGCTGCACATTTCTGGCTTATTATTACTGCATGTTTCAAACAAAAATATTCATTACATTTTATGCAGGAATTTTGAGTTAATCTACATTTTTTATTTGCTTGGCACTTAGCACACCTTTTGCATTTATTTGCGGTATTGGAAATATTTGCATATTTTCTTTATCAGTAGTTGGGCTACATGTTTAAAGTTCCATTTGCAAATCATAACCTGTAATTTTTTTCATTTCTATCACTAAATATAATATTATGGACTAGTTTAAAATCTTTTTGAATAATTCAGTTCTAAAAAGGATTTAGAGAAAAAAAACAAGCTGAAAACTTATAGGAGTTTTTTATATTATCACAAAGATTGAAGTGATGAATGTTACTGGATACTTATATCTCAGAGATATAAAATTTCAAGTAAGCTCAGAAAAAGAAAATATTCCTAAATTGTAAACACTGATTATATTTTTGCATGTTAAATACTATTATCCCTCTGACATCTGCTCATCCAGCGATTTCCATGGGCAATTCAAATGTATCAAAATTTGCTCATTCCGCGATTTTCGCATGTGTTTTTCTTCCTTTATTAAGAAGCACATTCTGCCTTTTCCCCATTTAACCAGTGGAATAAATTATATACAGTATTAGACATTTAATTAGGGAATAACTAGAATTATATGACTAGAAATATCGTTATATTAGATAACAGAATTATAGATAATCTATATATATAAAAATGAATGTGTGTGTCTGTATGTTCTCTATAGACTCAAAAACTATGCATCCAATCGCCGTGAAAATTTGGGAAATATTTAGGTATATCCCTGGGAAGGTTTTTGTAAATTTTTAACGTTCGAAATTCATTCCTTCCCCCTTTTTCAAACATTTCATGTCATTATTCCAAGCATTATTTTCCCCGGTTAAACGCAAACGATTAATTTTTTAATTTATCGCATCATAACTAAGTGAAAGAAGCAATATTTCTAGCAATGTGACGTCATCCCAAGTAATTGTTTTAAACAGAGTTTTCCTCGGTTAAAAGCAAAAGATTAAAATTTTCAATTTATCACATAATTGATAGGTGAAAATGATATTTTTCTATCATTATGACGTCATTAATTTAAATATCTGATTTATTCATTTCTTATTTTATATTATTTAAACGTCGATATTTTTCTATCATTATGACGTCATTACTTTAAATATCTGATTTATTCATTTATTATTTTATATTATTTAAACATCGTCTGCTTAGTATC
>CM063509.1:110721674-110724174 GCA_032207245.1 Pardosa pseudoannulata
AGTCATTGTCTACAAGGTCATAGGTAAGGGAGGGGATTTAGGGACCAGTCCCTCCCCGAAATTCTAAAATTTAAAAAAACCGTTTCTTATAAAATTGACTACATGTGTAGGTGTGTAATCTGCCTAGCTGCTAGCAAATTTTTTAATGCTGTATCTTAATGCGCATATATAAAAGAACTATCCATTCATTGGTTTATTTAATATATAAATAAAAAAAAGAGAGATTCAAATATTACCAGACCAAAATGATATATTTTGATTTAATATTTTCTTATTGGTTTGAAATGCTATATCTTATTAAATGACAGGAATCGAAAATTTACATTATAAATATTTGTCAACTTAGCACAGTTCTTTGCTGGAAGTAAGGTCATTTTTATTTTCGTTAATGTTGAGTTAATAAACAGACCGTAATTGCCGTATACGGAAAGCGTAGATCGTAAAATCGTTTTAATCCACTAGATGTCGCCACTGCACTAGAAGGTATATAAGAAGACGCACGCTGACATTTTGCACCGATTAAATATGAGCCCTCTCTTGAAAGTACATAGTACATGTTTTAGATTGGTTTGCAGAAATGTTGTTTTTTCTAATGCTACTTAGACAAGCCAAACGTGTGAACAAGAATGCGTAACAGTAACTAAGGAAAAAAGACGGGACTTTTGGTTGAAAAACATCGATAGGATGGAAAATATAATTTTTTTGCTCTAAGGGGGTCCTCTTAATTTAGAAACAGGGACCAAGTAGAAGTCCGCCTGCTCCTCCAAAGGTATCGTTTGAACTTAGAAGACTTTGGAATCCCGAGCCTATTTTATAGGCCCCAACCACTCGCTAGCGAGGGAATACAATCACATAAGCCAACTGGTGCACTCTTTCTCGACATTGCAAAGGCTTTCGACTGCATCTCGCATGTTGGCCTCATTTACAAACCCATTCTGATTAAAATGCCTAATGCGTTAATACGCTTTTTACACAGTTACCTTTACAATCGTCATTTTACTATCCGCATACAAAACACTTACTCTATTAAAGTTTTGTGGTGAATTGCCGTATGAGCGATAAATGAGAGCCAAAGGCTTACAGAGTTTGGCAACCTTTTATGTAACCCGGAGAACTAAGAGTTGTAGTGATAGATAGTACAGAGTGAAATGCTGAATAAAGTGTCCTAATAAAACGCATTTAATAGTGTGTAATTATTTTATTTTTTATCTACATGGGAGTTACCTTCATCAATGGTGACCTGAGATAAACATTTTAAGAGTATGCACAGAAAAAAATGCTAAATTAAGTGAGATATAGGGAGTAGCTTGGCATTCGAGTAAGGACATCTTGACGCCGAGTTAGTTTTGGTTTTCGGCAACACTTCTGGTGGTGAATCGCCGGCTGTCCGACTTGGTCCGAAATATGTTCGCGGTCACAATGTCCTCAAAGTTCTCAATTAATATACCTCTGCGGGTGGCAGGCCGAGCCTATGAGTTTTCTGCTTGGTGCCTGCTTCTAAATTACGAGGACCTATTTGAGCAAAAGTCGAACTTTCACCCTAGCGGTATTCGTTAAAAATACGGAAGACGCACCTCTTTGTCTTAATCCGAGTAGTGATGGGAAATGTCCCGTACTTTCGGTTTCGTCTATGAACGGAATTCTTCTTCGTAAACAAAATAACATCAATACACACGTGAAAGATTCCGTATTATAACCGATCACTTAAAGGAATTCTGATACGAATGACTTCAATAAATAAATACGCCAAAGTAAAAACACATCCTTTGTCATTACGTACTTAATCTCAATTCTTTATTCTGAACATTTACTCTCGCAATGTTACACTGTTGCTACTACTCCTATCCTATGGAGAAGAAAAAAATATCTAAAACCATGGAGGTAACAAGTAGTGTATATCTTAATCGTACTAGTTTTGACCAAGTGGCATAAGTCAACAACATCTGAATCACTTCGAGGCTCTCCGCTTTCCTTTCTCGACCATCCGCTAGAATTGAGTTTGAACAGAGGGACGAAGGATGTTTTTCCTATCTTGAGTACCGATGTCGCTGTCATTTTGTGCTACCAACAGATCACTGAACTGTGCTTATTTTAAATTTATTAAGACTATACGTGCAGTGAAAAAATCCTTTTCGAGAACTGTTATATTCAAGCGCAATCATTTATTTTATTAAGAAGATTTTACTTTGCCCCTAAATGCAATTATTAAAAATAAAGGGTGTTTCAAAAATGACCGGTATATTTAAAAAAATCAATAAAACTAAACGGACAGTGATAGAAATTTATAGTTTATTGCAATATGCTTGGGACAATAGTAAATTTTCAGGCAGACAAACTTTCAAAATTAGTTATAATATTCCACAACAGATGGCGCTGCAGCCTGGAAAAATCTAAACTACGATATTTGTCTGTGGGGACTCTTAAAAGACCAGGTGTACCGCCACTATCCAGAAACAATTGAATAACTGTTCTGCATGTGAAGCCATCCCGCCTGAGACGT
>CM063509.1:110731674-110739174 GCA_032207245.1 Pardosa pseudoannulata
AAAAGAGGTCTATAGGTGCTTGATAAAGGTTTTTTTTCTTTGCGATAAAAATATTTGCAATTCATAACAACCTTTTGTTAAGATTCAGAAATTTATTCATCATTTTTTTTCATTCTTTATTTCCCGGTTACAGCAGGTGATAGAGAGAAAGTGTTGCAGATGATTTTGTTTGTTTACGAAAACATTTCCCCCCGCTCCGGGTGTTAAATTTTAGGGAATTTCTCGAAGCACAAAGTAGCTGTTGTGATCCGTCTAATTTATGTTGTTCATTATTATTTTCTTAAAGATATCATTCTTATAGAAGGTTAGTTTTAAAACATACATGAATGAAGCACACACATTGTTCTGTTTTGTTTACGAGAAAAGAAAATTCTAATACATTCATGATGGTAAATCCAACAAAGTTGAAAAATATTTAATCTTTAAATTTGTTTTGGTTACTTTTGACACGTGGCACTGTAGAATAGCTATTTATTAAGGACTCTTTAATAAACGTGACATTGAAATCTTAAGGTTCATAACCATTTTGTTTGCTACTTTAAACAATATTTTTGTTGCTCCTTATTCCTAAAATGTACACACACAGACAGACATATGTATTGTGACGTCGATATACTCCATTGACTTCACAAAGAGGTTCTGTTAAAGCCCAGGCCAAGGCGACTTTCTGTTTGGGTTTTGGACTTCGACCACGCCTTGAGATGTCCGAAGTGCTTGGAAGGTCGGACTCCACGCCGAAATGTCAGACTGTGAGGCGCCAAGCAATGGACCAATTGGAGGCCAGCAAGACGGCGACGCGGTAAGAAAAAGCCAATGGGGAGAAGAGAAATGTGACGTCAGGTGGCTCGAGCTTTTCGCCGGAGAGAATCCCTACGACAGATACGAGCGGAAGGCAACGAGAATTGCGGTTGGTTTTTTGGAGAGCCTTTCTCCAGTTTTGTGTGGGACTCAAGGAGTTCCAGTTGTACCCCTGTACAACGGTATCTGTCGGCACTTGACCGCAGATTGTTTTTTTTTTTGGTTCGTCTCGAACCTGGGACTTTTAGGTCCCCACCAGCTCACCTGAGCTCTGTGATTTCCATTCGGAAAGTTTGTATATAACTTCTATTTAATCAAGAATAAATGTTGTTATTGTTCCTAAGCTGTACCTCCTGTCATAACCATTTCGATACCCACACGCTATTCGAGAATCCCTTGACGTTACAGTATGAAATGCCAAAAATTAATGCGAACAATTGTCAAACTCTGATTTTATTTTTTTCTCAAAATGAACTATCAAGTTATTTGTAGAAATAAAGCGAAAAGATTCCAGAATACTTTTAAGTAACTTTGGCACTTGTGGTTTTGCAAGTGTTGCAGTAAAAAAGATTGCCGCTTCAGCCTTTTTAGTTTATATATTCGGGATCGTGAGAAAGAATCTCTTTCTATATGCTGACCTTTTAACTTGCAGTGGGATGTGCAGCACCGTGCTCCACGTAAATGAAAATGGCGATGAGCCACATCTGGCGTGCCTGTTAACGATTTAAAAGCAAAGATTTTTTTGTTCTCACCACAGGCTGTATGTGTGTGTGTGTGTCTTCAATTCGACACACACACACACATATATATATGTATATATAGATATAAATATACAAATATATATATATATATATATATCTTTACATTAATATACATAAATATATATATATAAATATATATATATATATATATATGTGTGTGTGTGTGTGTGTGTGTGTGTGAGGTTTAAAATAACAACAAGCTCGCCGCACATAACAAAAAGTAAGGTTTAATTTTGGAAACACACAAAAAGATTAAATCCAAAATATTCTAAAACATCTGTAAAATCACTACCCCCCCCAACGGGGGCCACGTAATGTAAAACTTACCCCATTTTCTGTTGCATTATGCTAGTGTGTGACCTGCCCGCTTATTTTACTGGGGCAGGTGTGTTCGTAGACCGTCGCTGGGATGCATATATAAATAATTCCTACAAAGCTTAGACGGACAACACAAATTTATTTTAAAAAATTGACGATAAATTAAAGAAAATCAAAATGAGACGTTTCTGAGTCTGGGAGCCTGTATAAATTAGAAAGGATTAACCTAGCGTTTCATATCCAAAATAACATTCTCTCGCTGCAAAACAGAGAGATGTCTCCAAGTCGCAGGCCCGAATCCAACTGCCCTCTCTTGCAGATCTTCTCGCCTTTCTTCGGTCTGAGGGTCAGCACTTGATCCCTTCCGAAAAGAGAAGTTATCCCTTCCAGATGTACTGCCGGTCTGCAAAATCACAAACAAGCGACACATCCGAAAAGCCTTATCAGCCCCCTCTTAGCCGGCTGGCTCCTATTTCCCCAAGAAACGCCTGATGGAAGGGGTCAATGCGGGCGATTTTGCTGACACCAAGAAGGGCACAGATGCGAAACACTGGTCGTGGGGTCCAAATTCATTATGACATCCTTTCGATTTTCCTTAGCCAAAACAGTCGTCACAGTTCTCTCGTATGACATTCACTTTTAGTCTGGCGCGAGCTTCCCACTCGTTCACACAATCCAATTTTAAAAGTTGTCAGGTGCTTGAAAACAATGGATCACTAGAAGCTTAGTCTTTTACTGTTGTACAGCGTTCACACACACATACACCCATATTTATACATATACCGAAGAACTATTACATTATGATCACCCTGCATTTATAACAATTGGCTTGCACAAGTACAAAACCATTGTGTTTCAGCAGCTGATATTGAAGTATACAAAGCGGCTATGTCTTTCCAAACATGCCAACTCAGTTTCATTAGTCTAATGCAAATACCATTGCCAGTAATATCAAAACTAGAGGGCTCGGCCCAGGGAGTTCTGCTGTTAATACTTCCTGTGAGATCCTGTGAGATTCTTTCCAAACACGAGACTAGCAATTAGTTTTCATTCTACTCGGATGTGCTTTTCTTCTGCTCTTGATTTCTTTTTGCTTTTAGTTTCCGGCACTCAATGAGTGGACTCTGATTCCTGTGTCACATGTACCCACACATTATCGATAAACTAGGGTAACTTCTCGTGTCCCGGTTCTTGTACGTCTTCAGCTCCTGACTCGGACCAGGCAATGGACCCTGGAGATCTGGTCATTTTACTTGGACATTCTGAAGTCAACAAGCGTATGATAACATTTATAGAACGGAGCATGCTAACCCAGGATGTCAAGAAGGAAATTTTTGCCGCTAAACCTCTGGTAGCCAAGTATTTCCAGGATAAGCGTAACTATGTTAACGAGCTTTTTCTTTCTCCCCCTTCTCTTGGAAAATCTCTCAAAAAACCGGCTTTGTGCCTACGGCTAAATGTTCTACTCCATCTATTCAAAGTAAGAAAATCGTCTCCCAAAATAAATTCTCCCCTAAAGAAAAAGTCCTGCTCAAACTGTAAGGAATTTGGACCCACTACCAGGGTTCAGCATCTGTGTGCCTTTCTTGATATCTGCAAAATGGCCCCCTTTGACCCCTTCCACCCGGCTTTCCTTGGGGAAATAGGAGCCGGCCGGCTAAGGGGAGCTGATAAGGTTTTTCGGATGCGCTTGTTTGTGTTTTTGCAGGCCGGCTATGCATCTGGAAGGGAGGACTTCTCTTTTCGGCAGGGATCAAGTTTCGAGAATGCCCCCCCCCCGAGGATGGGAGAAAAGATCGGCAAGAGGGCAATTGGATTCGGGCCTGCGACTTGGAGACATCTCTCTGTTTTGCAGTTAGATAATTGTATTTTGGATATGAAAATGCTCGGTTAATCCTTTTTGATTTATACAGGCTCCGAGGCTCAGAAATATGTCAATTTGGTTTATTTTAATTTTTAATGAATGTTGTAAATAAATGTTATTTGTTGTCCTTTAAGTTTCGGAGTTAATTTAATGCATCCCAGCGACGGTCTACGAACATACCTGTCCCAGTAAAATAGGCTGACAGGTCCCACGCTAGCATAGTGCCTCCAGAACCGTGTGCTATTACACAAATTTCTGCCCCTAATCCTGCAATTAATTTCAAACCTAAAGTTAAGGAAATTATGATCATCAAAACTGAAAATTCATATCACATTCTCAACGAAATTGCTGGAAAAAACAATGAGCGGAAATTCCATGCTAGCGTTGGAGGATAATTTATTCGCCTAGAGCCCAAACCTGAAGATGATCACAGGGCCATCTATTTATTATTCAGATTAAAATCGAAGGCTACATCCTTCCTATTGGCTTTGTACCTCCATGCGTATTTTTTAAGCGTATAAGCTAGTTCAAGGTCATTGGTAATCCTAATATGTGTTAAATTAAAGAATAAGTTTTGAAATAGCCAGAGATATTTTGAGAAGCAGGGAGATAAAGAATTAGATAACCCGGAAATAATTTGCCAAATCCGGAGTGTATTTCGCTTTTTAGAGGATATTTTAAGAAGAAATTCGCAAAATGTTCTTAGTTCCAAGGAAACGCTCGTAAAATAGAGGTGAAATAGAGGCAAATAGTGTATATATGTATATATCTAATAATGTATCTATAATAATGTATATATCTTTTATCCATAACTCAATAACGTGATTATAATTATATTCCAAAAACAAATTTCTGACGATTCTATCCCTAAAATTACAATCTTTGGCGAGATGCCTTTGTTTCTCCTCTGATTGTGGTAACCTTTGGCTACTTCGAGAGCACCAAATTAATTTTTTCTTAGCTCTACTATTCTTATATAACTCCTTTACCACCATGCGGAATTTAGTCAATATAAATTAAAATTGCAATATTCTCTTATAATCTTTTTCTTCAAAACCTTGAAAATTTTTGTAATTATTCATGTATTCATGGTATCTCAATTGATTAAAAAATATTGTAGTTTTTATCCACAAAATATCCACCAAAAATTACGCAATTACTTTAAATCTCCCCGAAAGCAAATTGTAAATTTCTGAAAGAGGTTTTACATTGATATTTCTTTTTGCTATAAAAATATTTACAATTCATACCATCTTATTGTTGAGATTAAAAAATTTATTCATCATTTTACATTTTTTATTTCCCACTGCAGCACAGAAAGCATTGCAGACGATTTTTATTTTGCTGCTTATGTAAATATTTTTCCCCGAGGAAGTTTTAGCAACTTTTCAACCCAAGCATTCAAGCTTCGATAAAGCTTTTGTGATCTGTCTCTTTATATTGTTCGTTATTATTTTCTTAAAAAGAAAAGGTATCTAGAAGTTTAGTTTTATAACATGGGTATTGTTTTGATTTTGTTCTAAGAAAAAGGAAAATTCTAATAAGAAATTCTTGAGAGTAATTGGGTACTGGAAAACAAAACATCGTTCATCTTTTAACTTGTTTTTGTTACATCTGGAGAACCTGACTAAGGCAGGGGCATACTGGGCAGTTGTTACTGGGTTTATGAATAATTGTAGTTACTTCCGCCCTCAAATATTATATAATATTAAAAATTAATTTTAAACAAATTTCTTTACATATTTGTTATTTTTTCACAATGCAGTCATTTTTACTGTTTTTGGGCAATATAGGTATACAAGAAATCTCGGGCAATCTAGTGTTAATGAACTTTTTTTAAACATTATATCAGTATAGAGTAAAATCCGTCAGTATTAAGTTAGCTTCTCTATTAATTTATTGAATTTCTAATTATGCATGTTTACCTTTATTTATTGTTATTATTTTGAGAGAATAGTAGATCTTGATTAAAACCGAGTAATAAACATGTTAAAATTGTATTACAACGTCACTGGATCCTCGTGTAGCGTGATTGTGTCAAAGTGGTTGTGACACGACGTACAGCTTAGAACAATAACAATGTTTATTCTTGATTAAAATGGATTTATGTACAAAATTTCCAAATGGAAATCACAGTTATCAGGGGAGCTAGTGCTGACCTAAAAGTCCCAGGTTCAAGGAGAACCTAAAAAACAATCTGCGGCCAAATGCCGACAGATACAGGTGTACTGCTGTCTTGAGTGTTGTAAATTTGCGATCTGAGAACAAGAGATGAGGTAATAAAAAATGTTCACTCACCTCCACAATCGGTTACGCAGTAGAAGAAACAGGAACTTGAATTCCACAACTATCCATATTGAGTGAAATATAAAAGATGATTAAATATTCAGTGCTCGAAAACTCTGCCTTTAGTTTAAGATGATTTTATTAACATTACGACAGCAACACGAAAACAACATTAACAATTACACACGCAACATAGGAAAAAAAACTGCTACTACAAAACTCCTCGCGGCTTCACTTATATATAAAAAATGAAAGAGAAGAATTGGTGGATTACTATTAAAAGCTATATCGAATTTTAACATTGAGAAGGAGACTTCTTGCTATACTTTGTGACTGTAAGCTTTTCTTTGCTCATAGGTTCGAGTGCCTTGGTTGCTTCCTTATGTTAACTATGTATCCAGCAGCTTTAACAGCAGCAGGATATTCCTGTGAGCTCTCTTCTCTGTTTTGCTGTAGAGTAATCCTAGCCTTTTCCTAGGTGTTCCTGGGATTGTATTTTCTCAGGTTTGGGTACAAAAGTTCTGGATGCAATGACGATTAAAAGATATATCGAATTTTAACATTGAGAAGGAGACTTCTTGCTATACTTTGTGACTGTAAGCTTTTCTTTGCTCATAGGTTCGAGTGCCTTGGTTGCTTCCTTATGTTAACTATGTATCCAGCAGCTTTAACAGCAGCAGGATATTCCTGTGAGCTCTCTTCTCTGTTTTGCTGTAGAGTAATCCTAGCCTTTTCCTAGGTGTTCCTGGGATTGTATTTTCTCAGGTTTGGGTACAAAAGTCCTGGATGCAATGACGATTAAAAGATATATCGAATTTTAACACTGAGAAGGAGATTTCTTGCTATACTTTGTGACTGTAAGCTTTTCTTTGCTCATCGGTTCGAGTGCCTTGGTTGCTTCCTTATGTTAACTATGTATCCAGCAGCTTTAACAGCAGCAGGATATTCCTGTGAGCTCTCTTCTCTGCTTTGCTGTAGAGTAATCCTAGCCTTTTCCTAGGTGTTCCTGGGATTGTATTTTCTCAGGTTTGGGTACAAAAGTTCTGGATGCAATGACCAGCTCTTGCCTTCCCTCACCCCAAGAGCTGCCCTAAAGATCATTCATTGAAGCATCAAAACAGGCAAGATTTGGGGCATGCCAAGATTTGAATCTGGTGTTTGAATTTCATTTTAAATAGCTTTAAAATTCATCCCAGCAATGGAATCTTGACTCTTTTGTCATATAGTAACAGGCAGCATTTGGACGACTTTATCTCGAGCAAAAATGTGTGAAAATGTCTGGGATCTAGATATTCATCTTTTCTTTTGTAAATCAAAATTTTATAAAGACATAATAAAGTATTTTACAGTAATTGTTGCATATTTCTTTTTTACCATAAAATATCCCTTGCAGTTACTAATTAAAGTCTGTTTATGCATACAACTTCTGTTTATTCATACAATTCATTAGTGATACAAGAAAATTGATTTCAC
>CM063509.1:110756674-110799174 GCA_032207245.1 Pardosa pseudoannulata
CTATATATAACTTGTTAAAGTGTTCTTGAATTGAAGAATGTAATTTACGGAACCGTAATTAGTGTTGATGCATCAAAACTTTTATCCCTCACTGCAAATGTTTTTCTTTAACAAAGTTATTTTTTGCTCATATGTTTTGTTCCAGACAATGTAATAGAAATATTAAAAAAATTCTTTATGAATATGTTTCACTGCTTTGACGAAAAATTGTGTTTGAATGTGTATAGAAATTTAATACCGTACATATAATTGATACATATACGAATATTTGTGTTTGAAAGCACATAAAAATTTAATATCATAAATATACTTGGTACATGTACAAAATATTGTGTTTGAATGCATATAAAAATTTAATACCATAAATATACTTGATACATATACGAAAAATTGTATTTGAATGTATATAAAAATTTAATACTATAAATATACTTTATACAAATACGAAAAATTGTGTTTGAATGTATATAAAAATTTAATACCATAAATATACATGATACATATACGAAAAATTGTGTTTGAATGTACATAAAAATTTAATAACGTAAATATACTTGATACATATACGAAAAATTGTGTTTGAATGCATATAAAAATTTAATACCATAAATATATTTGATACATATACGAAAAATTGTGTTTGAATACACATAAAAATTTAATACCATAAATATACTTGATACATGTACAAAAAATTGTGTTTGAATGCATATAAAAATTTAATACCATAAATATATTTGATACATATACGAAAAATAGTATTTGAATGTATATAAAAATTTAATACTATAAATATACTCGATACAAATACGAAAAATTGTGTTTGAATGCATATAAAAATTTAATACCATAAATATATTTGATACATATACGAAAAATAGTATTTGAATGTATATAAAAATTTAATACTATAAATATACTCGATACAAATACAAAAAATTGTGTTTGAATGCATATAAAAATTTAATACCATAAATATACTTGATACATATACGAAAAATTGTATTTGAATGTATATAAAAATTTAATACTATAAATATACTTTATACAAATACGAAAAATTGTGTTTGAATGTATATAAAAATTTAATACCATAAATATACATGATACATATACGAAAAATTGTGTTTGAATGTACATAAAAATTTAATAACGTAAATATACTTGATACATGTATAAAAAATTGTGTTTGAATGCATATAAAAATTTAATACCATAAATATATTTGATACATATACGAAAAATAGTATTTGAATGTATATAAAAATTTAATACTATAAATATACTCGATACAAATACGAAAAATTGTGTTTGAATGTATATAAAAATTTAATACCATAAATATACATGATACATATACGAAAAATTGTGTTTGAATGTATATAAAAATTTAATACTATAAATATACTTTATACAAATACGAAAAATTGTGTTTGAATGCATATAAAAATTTAATACCATAAATATATTTGATACATATACGAAAAATAGTATTTGAATGTATATAAAAATTTAATACTATAAATATACTCGATACAAATACGAAAAATTGTGTTTGAATGCATATAAAAATTTTATACCATAAATGTACTTGATACAATTAGTTGAGAAACAAAATTTCTAGTTGGAATCATTAGTCAAAAATTATATTTTAATTTTGAAACTGTGGCTGGTAAACTGTCAATAAAAACAAAACAGTTGTGATATTTTTCTCGTTAGCAGAAGCGTAATTTTCTAGACGGTAATCATTGCAGAACTTAACAAAATCATTACATGCTGAACTTCTTTGATTCTTTTGAAAAATCAAGATGTGTGTGTGTGTGTGCGTGTGTGTGTGTGTGATAGTTGGCATACAAAATTTCCCGTTGAAATAATCATTAGTCAAAAATTGTATTCTAATTTTGAAATGTTGGCTGTTAAACGATTAATAAAAACAAATCAATTGGGACATTTTTCTTTTCAGCAGAAACGCAATTTCCTTGTCAGGAATCATTGCGGAAAATAACAAAATCACCAAACTCTGCACTTATTCAATTCTTTAGAAAAATCAAGATGTTGTAACATGAGGAAAAGAAAACAATTCTTACGAAATGTATTTTCAGGTTTTATTACTGATTGAAGTGTCATCGAAAGTTAAAATGTGCTTGTCGTAGATTAACTTCTAGAAATACTCTTTCTAGTTCAAATATTCTGTGCTTCCTTAGTTAACACAGTGTTTTTTTTTTTATCTGTAAGAGAAAGATTTCTGTTAAAATAAGATTTCTCCGTTTGAGATTTATTTAAACTGAATAAATTGGTATGTTTTCCAATTTCAACACTTTTAAAAAACATGTAACCTTTCTAGACTTAAAATATTATTACAGCTGTTATTCTATTCATCATAAAAATAAAAAGTTTGCATTTTTTAGAATTTTTTGTTTACAAATTCTTTAATAAAACTCTGCAATTTCAAGTAGTATATTTTGTTTTAAAAGTAAGAAAAATGTACACCGAAGGAAAGAAATGAAATTCACATACATACTGGTGGCTGTCCCTCTTCCAAAGGCATCGATCTCATATCCGGAAAGTTGAGAGTTTGAAGCTCGAATTGGAACGTTGTCTTTATGACAATCTTGCTGAAACCTCAACAGCAAAAAAAGTCAAAGTGAAATAAAGGTAAACAGAATTAAAATACAATGCGGCATAAGAATTTTTCTTGTAACTTTAAAATTTTCAGGAAAGCGCTGTTTTACAATATCCATGGAGTACACGCCCATGGCGCATATCCTTAATGAGGGTTATGCATGTAATATACCAAAATTATTTAACTCTAATATTTTCTTAAAAACCTCCTCTCTCCCATTCTAATTCCGTTAAATCTTTTTCCCAGCCTCTAAATAGTTTAATCAAATGAGTGTTTTCCACTTAAAATTCTTCCCAAAGCTTTATATCCTAAAAATGTAAACTTTCTGTCTATTTAACACATTTCCCAGCTATCGCCGGCGTTTTTCATAATCTTGCACTTAATTCGCTGAATTTTTTTTTTACCGTGGGTAAATTTTGTCTTCACTTTTGGGTGAACCTCTGTTCTAGCAGAGTGATTTTTGTGGCTTGTCCTTTGTCGTTAAGTAGAAAAAATATATATCCTTTGTAGCAGCTCTGGCATAAAGTTTCAATTAGATTTATACTGTTCTCTTCAATGTCGGCCAGACTGCATTTTTATTACTGCTAGCTGTTGAGCTTTTTCCTTGTCAAGGAGTTTTATAATTAATGGTTTATATGCATAACTACTCCACAACCATTTGATGAATGTTTTTTGCTTTTTCCACCTACTCGCTATCCCACAGAAAAGCGTGAATGGTAAACGTTTGGTCTAATTTCTCCTTCTAATTTTTTACCTTAATATTTTACATTGCACATAAATTGAAATTGATTCTTCCTTTTTTAATCAACCTTTACCAATGTAGGATTTTTCTTTCGAAAATATTCGAAGGTATATATTGAAAAATAAATGAAGGAAACTAATCACATGGACAATCCACTGTATCAAAGCAGAGTATACTTGCGGAAAGTTATTCAAGTCGAATTTTGTGAAAGGGTTTAAATTTTTACATGTAAACAGTCAAATCCTTGTTATCCAAGCTTAAGTTACAGCAGAATACAAGAAAATTATCTATAATGTAACTATTACTGTTACAAATGGAAACGAAGTAAGTTGCTTGTTATGTTTATCTTATAACATATACTTTACGTACTTTAACTTATGATGCTTTAGTTTAATAATAATTATACTTTTATTTATTCTGATTTTAATGCAAAATATCTTTTTTTTTATCAATACCTGCCCAGTACACCACATATTATAAACACATCTAATACTTTAAACACTTGTATATCACTTGTGATATACAGTAAACTATATTTTAAATATAAGCTAAAATAAAATGCTGGTAGAATCCCAGTTTAGGGGGGTCACAGTTTCAGTGGACACGCCAAGCGTGGGCGATGTCGCCAAACACTAGAATCCAAGTTTCGGGGATCGGCCGCCATGTTTTTGGCTATATTTTTGTACTAGTGATCGCCAAATTGTCGCCAAGTGATATTTCCAATTTGTGCTTCGTTTTGGCAACAGGAAATGACTGTAAAGATACCTATGAGACAGAACGCCATAGATAAAGCGTCCGACATCTGCAGAGTTCCAAAAGGACTTCCACTGGGAATGGGGAGACTTGAACAGAAATTGACTAATACAACTTAGCGAGGTACCCAGCATCACATCCATAGAATCCAAGCATATAGTAGATTTGGGAACAGAATCGGACAACTCGTTAGCAAACGTACATACATGGGCTTTAGGGTGCTACCATATTGCGGTCGAGATATGTCGTAGGAGACTTTCACGTCACAATGACGTCAGAAGTCACCAGAGATGGAAATTTAGTACCATAAATTTACCTTTCTGATGATTTTGATGTCATTATGACGACTTCTGACATCATTTTAAAGCAGAAGTCGCCTGTGACATATATCTACTGCAATATGGTAGCATCCATAATCCAACAACAAAAAAGGTGGCAGTGATCGCCAAATTTTGGGGAAAACTCCACGATCTTGCTGTGAGATCTTTGTGCTTACTTATATAAAATAAGCCACGCATTAATGATTCCAAATAGGGATTTACTTTTCCTTTTACATTAAGGGAAAATTACTGCATAGATCAACGAGCGATAAACTGTTTTAGAACAGCGTTAGATTGTAATGAAAAAAAGGTTATGCGAATTAGTTTGCAAACTCGAATAGATATATGTTTCAATAGATACTTCTAATAATAGAGCTAAAATATTACTTTTATATGCATAACATTGACATATATTATTACTGATACTTAGGAATAAACAAATATTCTTTACTTTTTATATGAGTGATCAAAGATAATATATTTGTTCTTTTAATAATAAAAAATCACAGGATTTTTCTTGAAAATTACAAAAACTACATTTTAAAGCCATCGGAATTGATTAGGATAACTAAAAATGGCAGAATTATAATGCCTCTAATTACATTGCATAACGCAGTTAACACTTTCAGTCAAGAGGTACTTATATCAATGTAATCTCGGGATTACAGAGCATACATAGAATGTTGTCTAATTCATGAAAATGGCGCCAAACCGGCAAATCTTCTTACATTTCGGAAATGACTACGACAGCTGGTTAAAACTCTTGAATTATGCAGCTCTATTATGAAAATTAGACAGTTCCAAAAGCTTCAAAGGTTTTAATAAATTTAAATTTGTGAGGAATAAACTTTATAAAGAATGATATATATTTTCAGATACACGCGTGACTTATTTCAATCGTGAAAAAACTGGATTTACAAAAACGTAATTTGGGTCTATTAATGCCGTTAATATCAAGGATTCAAACCGGAACTGAACCGGAAAATGGAAAAAACTGTTATTTTGGTTGGAACGAAAACCGAAACTGAACATAAAAAATATCGGCTTGTTTCGGTTCGATATATCTTCAGTCCTTTTGTTACCGTAATCCACATATCAATATTTTCTAATTTAACGACAAATACCGGGTGATCAAAAAGTCAGTATAAACTTTAAAAATTCATAATAACCGGAAAAATAACCAAAATGAAAAACGGTTTGCAGGGTTAGTATCGCTAGGTCATGGGATTTTTTTTAAACAGAAAAAAAACTCAAAAAGAGTCGATAGAGGGGCTGATGTACACAAGTCAAAGAAAAAAAAAACGCAAATAAGAAAAAATGCCTCCAAATCATTTATTACAACATTATGTGTTCCACATGACCACCACCATAGGGGATAACACAATGCAGGGGAGTCACAAGTCCAGCATCGGCAGAGTGCAGCAGGTCCGGTTGTATGCAAGACACCTCTCGGCGGATAGCATCTTTCAGTTCAGAGAGGTTGGATGAATTGGATCGATACACCCGAGATTTCAAATATCCCCACAACCAAAAGTCTGCCGGGGTAAAATCTGGAGACTGGGCAGGCCATGGGAACCTGAAACTCCTGCTAAGGATTTTGTTTCCCCTTAATGTCTGGATCAGGAAATCCTTTTCCCGAATTAGCAGTGTGACTAGTTGCTCCATCTTGCATAAAGATGACGGTAGATAGCGCATCTCTTTCACACAAAGCTGGCACGACATTATCGCGCAGAAGTGTTAAATAACGCTGCACATTCACCGTATCCGTTTTCTACCCATTTACTGGGCCCTCCGTTTCAAATAAGAAGGGTTCTATGATGAATGAACCTGTGAATCCACACCACACTGTCACTTTTGGGGAATGCAATGGTTTCTGCGCGTATTCACATGGATTAGACGTTGCCCAGATGCGACAGTTATGGGTATTAACGTTGCCATGAAGCAAAAAATGAGCTTCATTTGTCCACAAGATGTTAAAGACCCTGGTGGCATTCCCCATTTGGAGAAAGCCCATTTCGCAAATGCTTCCCTCTGTATGGTATCCACTGGTAAAAGTTGATGGCATGAATGCAGTATGTATGGATACAGATCAAGGATTCCATAAAGAATATTGAGTACCGAGGATGGTGGTAAGCCCAATCGTCTGGCAGCGTCACGAGCACTGCTCGTTCCTGCAGCTGATTCGGACGCTAATGCTTCCATTTCGGCTGCAACACGAGGAGAACGTGCCTCATTTAAACATGGCCGTCCTGTTCTTACACGATCCTCCAATGTTCCAGTTTCCTCAAACCGCTGAACGAGCTTTATGAGGCCTGTCACTGTTAAAGGCCCTTTTCCACTCTTGACATGCTTCTGAATTCGGAACTTCGCGAGGCCGAGGTCACTGATTCCTGGTTGACGTAAAACAACTTCACCAACAAAGCTTTCTCCTTCGCACTCAGCATCCTTGTTCGCATGCATAGTTTACTGCGGTGAACTGGTTGTGTATTTATAGGAGTGCAAGTTCTTATAACAGTCTCATTTGCATATTTCCACCGAAGTCTCTCGTACCAGGGCCATCTGTCGGCTGTTTTTGAGTTACCGTTTTTTCTGTTAAAAAAATCCCAAGCCCTATCGATATTAACTCTGCAAACCGTTTTTATTTTGGTTATTTTTTCATTTATTATGAATTTTTAAAGATTATAAATACTTTTTGATCACTCGGTATAGAATTATCGTCTTTACATGTACCTTGCTTTTAGATTTCTTGCTTTGATGTTCACTAGTACTGTTCTGTTGCATTTTCGCATGAAACTTCTTATAGGTTGCCGTGTCTCGTACTACCAAACATACAAACAATCACACATGACATACATACATGCATGCACATACAGGGTGAATAATTATATTATTAATTGGCTTTTTTTCCACAACTATTATTTGCAGGCATACAATTTTATTTACAGGAATGATTAAAATAAAGAATGCATTGATTTAAAGGTATGTTTGAATTATAAAAATTTAAATTTAATTTTTCTGTGCCAAAAGTTGTCCTAGATATTCAGATTCAAGCTTTGGAAAAATTTTAAGATTTTTTACTTTCACTTTTTGATTAATCGGTTAACACATTGTGTGCGGATATATTTCTTAGCAGAATTGTACCGGGAGCAGGCGTTTTGCGCGTAAATTTAGTTTTTCAGTTAAATCTCAATAGATCGAAAATTATTTAATTTTTTAACCAACTTTTCGTATTTTATATTGAAATATATAAACAAATATATAAATAGAAATATATAAATAACAACCATAAGATTTTTGTAAACAAAAAAATATATTTTTTAATGGATAAATTTATATTAGTATAGTAAATATGAAAAATCAATTAGAAATAGTAGAATATAGCTTTAATTTTTTTCCGTTCCGTGGTTCCGCATCGACTGATGTAAAAACTAGTTTTTATTTGTCTAAAATTTTCCAGTATCTATGTAGTAGACAAGAACATTCGGCTTCGTTTTCCTGTATATACCGTTATTTATGTACCCAGAAACAAACGATGTTGTTACACTAACCCGTACTAGTACTTGACCCGCACTCAAGTATCAATCATCAGAAAACGTACTAGTACGTGACCCGCTTTCAAATATCAATCGTCAGAAGACTTACTAGTACGTGTCCCGCATACAATGTGTTAAAAGATTAATTATATTAATTCGAACTAGTTTCCTCGTCAGTAGGACAATACTCATTTCAAAAGCTAAAACTAAATACTAACATTCCTACCTACAGTGGTGCTCTAGTACACCGGCTATGGAGCCTGTGGTCAGAGCTATAAGTGTTAACCATCTAGTATTTTTTTCCAACTCAGCAGGCGATACAAACATAATCCTGAAGCCTTAACAAGGCTGCGAATATGTTACTCATTTAGTACCACCCGAAGAGAACGTGTAGCTTAAGGTATGCTAGGGCCGCGAGTAACATTACCCCCCTGGGTCCTCCTAATTTAGGAGCAGGGACTAAGCAGAAGATCCCAGGCTTGGCCTGCCACTTATGATGAATCGATTTAAATCAGTAATATAATTGATTAATTAATACGAGAAGTAAAATGCTTGGGATCTAAATCTGACCTCATCACATCTTCTGTAAAGGAGAAGAGGAACAATAAAAATTATTTCAACGGTTTTTCGTCTTGTGCGAGGTTCTGATCCCAGTCCCAGATTAGAATCGCTTTTCCGTACATGACACTAAATAAGAATGTATCTTTGTGGAGTTATCAATGAGTCCCTAATCGACAGTGCCCAATTTGAAGGGATAAGGTTTTTCCCCGTTTGTGGTTTAAAGGCGGGGTAAAAGAGACCAATTGGAGTTTTACAGCTCTCCTGATTGAACGAAGAGAGATAAGAATATACACAGATAAAAAATACATAATATAAGAAGAGTCAAGAGGGAGGTGTTGTTCGAGAGTCTAGTCGAATCAAGTAGAGTAGAGAAGTCCGACTGCCAGAGGTCGAAGGTCGAGAGTTCGACGGCAAGTATTCAGGACTCAAGGACAGAGTACGGGATCAAAGGAGTTGGGCCCAAGAAAAACCTCGACATCTCGCAACGACCAGAAGTTTCCAGCTCATCCGCTTTTTCCAAATGACCCCAAGTTATTTAGAAGGCTCCAGACCAGTAGTGATACTGGAGTCAACGTTGTCGTCCCACCAATTGAGATAATTCGAAAGTATCTACGTCATTTCACAAGAGTGTCCGACCGGAGTACCGCCTTGGCACACCATATATACCACAAAGGTACTTATTATAAATATTTTGAAATTGAGAATAGGACCTCTCTCTTATATATATAGTTACCTAAGTGATATGAAATTATTATTGTCAAATCTTAATTAGTGCGGCACCTAAATTGATCATGTTGAAAAAGTTAATCAAAATTTTTCATATTAGTAATGTATATATAATTGTAATAAATTTACTTATTTTTACTTTAAAGCTGATTTCTGTCACTCTTAATTTAGCTTATTAGTTTATTTTTTATTTTAAGTCTGTAGTCTCTGAGAACCTGTGGTTGAATTTAGTACTTAAACATTTTACACAATGCAACCGAAATAATATTTAGTCTTTGTGACTTACAAAATAAAAACCACTATAAATTTGATCATAGGTAAATACCTAAAATTAAACGAGAATTACAGGATATCACCCCAGAGGTATCGTTTGAGAACTTGGAGTACTTTTTAACCTCCAACATATTTTAAGTACCCCAGTCACCTTTAAGGAACTCGGTGAATCTTAGACCGGTTCCATCCCTGAACCCGCAACCTTTCAGTTACGAGATCTCTGCCTTTACCGACTGAGCTACCGCGGCTCAACAGTCTATGTGTTAAACGAATCTATTTTAAATGATCAATCAGTCATTAATGAACATAGCGGATAGGTGCTGGAATCAAACCTCGAACTCATAACCTCCTGTTATGAAATCGGCTTCTTTGTTGACTGAGCTACCGCGGCTCACGATTTAAACATCCAAATATCTTACATAATATTTATATAGTAAAAGCGAAATAGAAAAGCAAATTTCTAAATTTACCTTCCTTTCATCCTTTTAAAAAATTAAATCTATTCTCCAGTACATTTCTACAAACTTGAAACAAAGCTTTAAATTAAATATCGCGAATTCGCTTTTTCACTCGTTCTGGAAGGGGGGGGGGTAATTTCAATTATCTGTTCTTTTGTACCTGTCGAAAGCTTAATTAGTTCATAATGTTGAAACTCTATTTTTTCTTCATCGCACAATAAACAATAGGTCGCATTTATTTGCGATGCTTACAGTTTTACAAATGAAGCATTTCTATTGTTAGCTCAAGCGATCGAAGAGGCTTCGAGAGAAATTCTTTGTGTTCCGATTCTTCGAGAGGCACCCTGAGCGTTTATATGCTATGTACATATTTATTCAAAATTTTTATTCGGCTTTATTTTCTTTTATTTTCCCGCTTAATAAGAATGTATATAGATTATTTTGTTTCTAGAAATGTGACTTTTTAAATTTACGCATGTATTTTGCAATTGTTAAGCTGTCGTAAAACAAGAGGACGTAGTATCTTTCCAGTCGAAAAATCTTCATTGTGAAAACATTTTTTATTTCTCATAAAATAAAAAGTACTGTTTGTTTTAGAATAAAATATTCAAGTTCTATAATGAGACTAAAAAATATTTAACTTTGTTATTTAAAGTGTTGTTTTGTTACAAATTGTGTATTTTTAAAGGCGTAATTTCTTGAATGTTAATCTCTTTTAGAGGTAAAATGTACTGGGTCAACAGAAAAATAAACATGCTTGGTGAGTTGTCTCATTTTGGAGACTTTGGAGACATTTGGCTTCAAGATCGGTGATTATGGTGCAAATCCTTACATCAATTTTCCAAATTCATTAGGTTGTTGGTGAATAACCCGCCTTTTCCAATGACATCGTGTACTTGTCATAAGATCAGAGAGACTCTCAATGAAGCTTTTCTTTCTTTAGAAACTGAAGCAAAGAAGATGCATCTTCTAATTAAAAGAAAAAGATCAAATACAAGACAAATACTAGCTATAGTGAACACTATTTTAAAATAAATGACTATAGATTAGAAACTGTTAACAGCTTTACCTATTTAGGTTCCGAACTAAGTGTTAACAATGATAGTGAGTCGGAAGTTCGCAACAGAGTTTCTGCCGCTACCAGACGTTTTTTTGGTATCCACAAATATCTCAAATCTAATCTCATAAACAGAACAACAAAGTTGTTGCTCTATAAGACACCAATTCGACCAATCCTCTCATACGCTGCTGAACCATAGGCATTAACTGAAAGAAACAAAGAGACTCTGGCTGTTTTGGAAAGAAGAGTACTCCGCAGCATTTTAGGAGGTTTGAAATGCAACGACACCTTTAAGAGAAGAACAAATTCCGAAATCTATAAGATTTTTAAGGAGTCAGACATAATTCCTTTCTATTCAAAGTTTGAAATGAGCAGGACACGTGATTAGAATGAATGACGACCGAACCACCAAGAGGATCTTCGAGGCCAAATCATTGAGAGCTCGTAAAAGGGTAAGACCAAGAATTCGGTGGATTGACTGACTGCCTTGAAATAGACTTAAAGATCCTAAAAATCAAAAACTGGAAGAGTCTATCCAAGAACATAGACGCCTGGAACTCGATTCTGCGGAAAGCCATGGCCCACCCTGGGCTGTCAAGCCACTGAAGAAGAAGAATTTCGAAAAATAAAAGTAAACCCATTGGTTAAGTCCAAATTGTAAATTACATTGACATAGTACATTGTGTTTACGTCATCACACACACAATCATAATTCCAAATATAAGTTATTCCTTTTAGGAATTTATACGACCAAATTTTTTGTGACTAAAATAATCTAAATTTTTTATAGTAAAAAGCAAAGCAATTTGTAGCACCGATAACATTTTCTTCAATCGATCAAATCTTCAAGGATTCAAGTAAAGAAGGAGACTTGTCACAAGAGGATATAACATAAAGAATAATCAATCAAGCACCAAGTCGTTTAACGGCTAATTGCGATTAACCCATGATAACTTAGACCACAGATAACTTAGGCTATTATTATATAGGGGATTATCATCGCCAAGTAGGCGAATTTTTTCACATACAGTAAACCGAAGTTTTTCTGTCTGCAATAAGGCGATTTCACTCAGAAATGCACATCTCAACTTATGGCGATTTTGGCTTTAATTTCAAACGGAAGGGCAAATTATTAGTTGTCTATTGGCTATCGTAAACATGAAAATGAATGGGAAGGTCATTAAAGCCGTTCATGGTGTTGCATGAAATCGCTCTATTGTGTATAAAAGTTTTATATATAGTTTTAAGCATTAGAATACTCATAGTTAATGCCTTTTGTTTCATTTTTATTCTTTTTACAATGTTATGTACCCATATTTTCTCGTTAATTTCAGTATGATTTAGAAAATTTTTACAAACTGTTTCCTTGCGTTTGCCAATTTAAAAATTTGACATCGTATAATCTGTGTATAAATGTAATTAATACTGTTTTACTATTTTGATACTTGTTAAGAGTAATGCAAAGTGTTCACATCACTTGGCGATCATTGCCAATTTAAAAATTTGACATCTGTAATTTTGTGTATAACTGTAATTAATACATTTCTATTTTTCTACTTGATTCGATGTCTATATTGCAATTTGCACATTATCACTTGCAGACGATCATTAAAATTTACAGAATTATAAACCTCAGCGAACATCATTTCATGTCATTTATAACTGTATCATTTTGACAAATCATCTCAAATGTAGCACTATTTATTTTTGTATTCGAGTTATATTAAATTCCAAATTATATCTGCAGACGTAAAAGATTTAAAATTTACAAAAACTAATCTAATTTCCAAACATCATTTCATACAAACTTTCATAAGCGAATAGCTTTGAATTAAATATCATACGGGCTTCGGTTGCGAAGATGAGCACTATTTAATTTTTGTCTTTTGTATTCAGAAGATAGCCTAATTATTGAACCTCTTTTTATCTTTAACAAATAATAGAGAAGACGCTCACAAATACACAAATTTTCGTTGTTTGCTCAAATGATCAAGAGTTCAAGAAAAATAATACTAAACATTTAAAACATCTTTATATGAAAAATATTCGTGCAACAAAGTTTAACTGGTCAACTCCTCAGTCATTCCTGTTTAATCATGGATCTTGTTGGTGCTAACCACATTTGGCGAAATTGGCGTGCTTGCAGTTGAGTCTTGCTTGCTTTTGAAATCTAGATCGTAACTCAACAAATTGATTCTTAATCAAAAACAACATTTTGATTTTCTTTGATTATTTTAAATACTTTTAATAATGAATTTAATAAATTAAATTAAATTAAAAAACCACAAATTTTTAGATACTTGGTTTCTTTTTCCAATATGATCGAGATCTTTCAAGAAATAATACTTATTAGAACATTTAAAAAGCATCTTTGAGAGTTTATATGAAGAGGAGTTTAAAATTGAAATTTTTTTTAACTCTTATTTCCTTTTATTCCTACATACCACAACGCACATAGACTGTTGGTTTGACACAAGAGCAGGTTACCCCCGCCAACTTGGCGATAAAGCGGTATCATGGTAGCCTAACATTTTCTCCTGATCTCGCCGTCTTCACACAATCTGTATCTATATTTTGATTTATATTAGAGTGATAACAGCTCTCCTTGAGCAACCCTTTTATTATGCATTAAATTCCTGTACAGTGTTCCCTCGCCACTACGCGATTCATGTTTTGGGGTTTCAGTGCTTCGCGGGTTTCCCCAAAATATTCACTAAAAAATAAAAATGAAAAATACAACCCTGTCGGCAGCCACCTTGCGGAAAGGAGCGTTGTTTCTTGTTGATGAGCACGAGAGAAGGATCCCTGCATGTCAAACAAAGAGATGAGTTGACTTAGAGTACATACCACGGGCTCTTGAGATGACAAAGTCTGCAAGTGAGGAGGAAAATGAAGAGGAAGACGAAGAACAAACTGAAAAGCTTGGCCTTACCCTGGAGAATCTGCAACAATTGTGCAACATGGCAAGAATTTGCTCAAGACATTGACGACAATATGGTTCGAGCTGTCGAGTTCAGCAATCGCGTTAAAGGGGTTATATCCTTGTACAGGGGAATTTTGAAGGAAAAGGAAATACAAAGACAACAACTACCCATCACCATGTTTCTCTCCAAGGTAAAGCCCCCTGGCTCTACCGTCAGCGCCTCCAGCAGAAGAGTCTCCGAGGGAGCCTAAAACTTCTACGAGTCAAGTGAGAGCCTCTCCTCCGCCACCAACACAAGACTCTTCGCCTCTCTCAGAAAGCAATGTTGATTAATGTTTATTACTCTATAAGGTTTTGTAATTAACCTTATTAATTAGCACTGACACGTTTAAGTAAATACGTATACTGTTGTAATTTTTGTCTTAAATGTGTAAAGTATAAATACTGTTTACATATTTAAAACATTCGTGTACCCGCATACACGAAAATTCCTAGGGGCAAATCCTACTTCGCGGTTTTTCAGCTTTCGCGGAAGGTTCTGGTCCCCATTAACCACGAAAAACGAGGGATCACTGTAATGCCGTAAAAAGATATAGTGAACCATTAATAGTTTGTTTAGTTTACCATTTGTTTTAATAGATATCGCCAGTAATTTCGCCCCATTTACCAAGGGCTACGCTATTCTTAAGTAATACCAAACTGTTTTATTTGACACAATGTTTGTAAAATTAGTTCAAATTGGACCTTTTATTTTCTTGTTTACCTCATACAACAAATAATAGATCGCATTTATTTGAGATCCTTACAATATTACAAATGAAACTGTTCCATTAAAAGCTCAAGTGATCGAATTTTCAATAGAAGTAATTGTATTTAGCATCATCTAAAATCCCCTTGAGGGCTTATATAAAAAGTATTCTTATATACGTAACTGAAATTTTTAATTGGTTTTATTTTCTTTTATTCCTACATACCCCAACACACAGACTGATTTATTTCTAACAATAATTAGTTTTAATTGTTGAGCCTTTGGAATAGATGTGATATCTACAATATTCCGGACGTCATGTTTTTTTCTTGGCGATCTTGGCAAAAAACACTATTTTTGAAAGTCTCCAAACAAAAATGGCTACAGAAAATGACGTTTTCTGAAAGATCGCCAAAAAAGAAAACAAAAAAGAACAGCACAACATTGCTTCTAAGAAACGAAATATATTACAAAATTCTATAAAAGTTGACACAGCATATATTTTACAGATTTTTACTATTTAAGAACTATATCATCACACCAAAAATGAGTTTTATAATGCGTTTGTATAGAAAATAAATGCTTGATAATTCTTTAAAACATATTTAAAATTTTTGAGGGGGGTTCCTCCCTTAATCCCCCCTTAAAGATTATTATATACAACAATAAATACATATTACAAATACTTTGCAAAACTAGAAAGAAACAAACTAAAAAGAAAAAACATAAAATTCTACAATCTGACCAAGGGAAACGGTACGTCTGAACACAAGGAATCCCGTAAGGCTAAAGGCTATGGAAATAACTAGAAAGAATTTATTCGAAAGAGACGGGTGGTGACGTCATAAATCACGTGCAACAATGGGGCTGAAAGAACGAACCAGGGTTGCCACTAGAAAGCTCCAATGTCAGGGTAGAAAAAGCTAATCAATCATCGCCCTGCAAAACCCCGAAAAACCGCCAAATTTGGCGACAAAAGCGGAGTTTAAATATTTTATCTGTACCGAGCCTTTTTGTTTTCGTGTTTACCTCACACAACAAATAACGGATTACATTTATTTGAGACGCGAACATAATTATGAATGTAGCGTTTCCATTGTTAGCTTAAGCGATCGAGATTTCAACAGAAATAATTGCATCTTCTAAAATCGAGGGTTTCAAGGGCTTATCTGAAAAGTACTCCTACATACTTATCTGTATATTACTTATCTATATATTCCCTTATCTGTATATTACTGGTACATACTTTTTGTATATTCCTCACACAACAAAGACTAGATTGCATTTATTTTAGATGCTCACAAAATTACAAATGATGCGGTTTCGTTGTTTGCTCAAGAGATCGAGATTCTAACACAAATTTAGATGTCAAAATTATTAATAATTAGCATATAGCTCGGCATATGAAGGGATCAGTAAAATTTTTAATTTTCCAGAATTGTAAAGTACCCTATGAGGCAGGTAAAAAAAAATGGTTTGTTTTTTTGGCTGAGAATTATCTGGTATACTCTCAATAAGTTGTTTATCTTCATATTCATCTAATGTCTTCCGATACTGTGAATGCAGTTTAGAATCACATTAAATTCCTTTAGTCAAACCGTGTGGTTATGTGTAAAAAACAAACACACAAACGAACAAACTTCTTAATTTTAAATATATATAACTTAAACGCTAGATATTGATTAATCCGTGAAATAGATTCCTAGATGTTTATGAAAAGAATCTGTGTTATTACCGGTGATACAATTTTCATTGTGCTTTCGGTACCGTAGTTCGTGGGTTCGAATCACACTGTGGCATGGATGTTCATAGCCGTTCGGAATCGGCTTTAAGCTGTAGGTCCCGATCTCATTAGCCCCCGTCTTGCAAAATGTAGACCGTAGCACTCCAAACCAAACCAATTTTCATCGCAACAAAAAATAATTGATGATTAAATTTAAAATGATCACATATGTACCTAATCTATTATTTAAGCCAAACATAAAAGAAAATTATTTACGTAATATCTAAGTTCAGCGATAAAACGTATGAAAATAATGCAGACGATATTTAAATAATTTAAAATAAGAAATGATTAAATGAGATGGTTAAAGAAATGAATTCATGATGTTAGAAAAAATGTTATTTTTACCTAATTATTATGTGATAAATTGATAAATTTAATCACCTACTCTTAACCGGGGAAAATAGGGCCTGAAACAATGGGATTAAAAGCTCTAAAAGGGGGGAAAGGGGTGGAGTTTGAACGTTTTAAAGACTTGCTTTGAATTTTGCTAACTGTAACTCATCAAGAATACAATATCGAAGCCCTTATCCATTCCAGGTCCAATCGCTTCATAAATTTCAGAACAGACGGACAGATAACTTAGGTTATTATTATATAGGATATAGTTATTAATATTCAAGAGTTTGAATTGTAACTTACATTTTTGCTGAGAAGCAAACATCATTCTCAGAAAATATAAAAAAACATACAAAAAGTTTTTTAACTGTCTCCCAAAACGAATGCCAGACATAAATGAGTTAATAACATTTGAAAATTAAACATTTTCAAAGTTACTGCCTGAAATACACTCTATCTAGTATAAGAGAAAAACAGAAATAAATTCTAAATTTTCCATTCTTTCATTCGCAAAATCTACTTCTCAACATAGTTCATCCAATAGCAAACTTCAAACAAACCTTTGAATTAAAGATTGCTCATTCGCTTTTTCATTTATTTGTAGAGGGAAGAACGTGTTTCAGATATCTGTATTTTGCAACTGTCTAAACCTTAATTAGTTCCGAATGTTGAAACTTCTATTTTTTTGTCTCTGTCTCACAACAAACAATAGGTCGCATTTGTTTGAAACGTTTACAAATTACAAATTAAGCGATTTCAGTGTTAGCCTAAACTAGAGGATCTCAAAAATTTTCAGTCACAGAGTAGTTTTGGTATTGGAAATTCAATACTTTGTACTAAAATTAATATCATAGTTATATATTACATGTAGTAAACATAGTAAATAACAAAATAAATTATAGAAAGTTGATTTTAAGCCCTTGGCTGGGGAATATTTTTCAGAAAAACGTGCCAAAAATGGAATATTTTTTCTTTATTTTTGTTCGTTATTATCACAAAAATGTTAGAAATAGATTATTTTTGAAAAAAAAAATTTTAAACGAAATAACTACTATTTTCAATATTTTCACATATATGGGAACTGTTAATGAATTACAGTAATTCTTGCTCAAATGACAGCAAAATAAATCAAATGACATAATTTTCTGGATAAATATAGTAAACTAATACAGCAATATTATTATTTCTATCAAGTGTCACGAATTCCATGTCACTCAGATTCCTTTGAATTTCACAAATTTTTTACAGTATCGGAGAAATAGAGACAAATGGCGTGAAACTGCCGAACTTTTCGAAAGAAAGTATCTCTATGAATTGATAAAATAGTAAATTAAATATTATGCATCCACTATCATATAGCCCGTCATATGACTGATCAGTAAAATTTTTAATTTTCTAGAATTATAAAGTACCCTATGAGGCAGGTAAAAAATTAATATAATATTTATATAATAGAAAATATTTATTTGTATAAATATTTGAATTAATAGAAAATTAAACAGATGCTTTCTTGATATACCTAGGGCCTGCATCACCAAAGTCATTTAACAACTAACCGTGATTAACCCATAGCGCCAATCAATGTCGGCACGCAATTCTCCGTTTAAACAGAGATTAATCGCGGTTAGCCTTTAACCAAAACTTTTAACCAAAGTCATTCAGACTTTGGTGAGACTGGCCCCTAGACTTTTATGAAAATAATTTTTTGTTAATACCGATGGTAAAATTTACATTGCACCACTAAATTACCGATGATTAAATTTAAAATTATCACATATGTATCTAATTTATTATTTAAGCCAAATATATAAAAAAAATTATTTACGTAATATCTAAGTTCAGTGATAAAACGTATGAAAATAATGCAGACGATATTTAAATAATTTAAAATAAGAAATGATTAAATGAGATGGTTAAAGGAATGACGTCATATAGCTAGAATTTTTTTTTTATTTTTACCTATTTATTATGTGATAAGTGGATAAATTTAATCGACTGTTCTTAACCGGGGAAACCAGGGTTCGAAATAATGGCCTGAAACGCTCGAAAAGGGGAGGAGAAGTTGATTTTACCCGTTTTAAAGACTTGCTTTGAATTTTGCTAACCATAACTCATCAAGACTGCAATATCGAAACCCCTATCCATTCCAGGTGAAATCGCTACACAAATCGAGAATCGAATCGATAATTCGAGGACAGACGGACAGATAACTTAGGTTATTACTATATAGGGGATAGTTATTAATATTCAAGAGTTTGAATTGTAACTTACCTTTGGAGAGAAGCAAAAATCATTCTCAGAAAATATAAAAAATCTACAAAAGCTTTTTTAACTGTCTCCCAAAACGAACGCCAGAAATAAATGAGTTAATAATGTTTGCAAAACTAAACATTTTCAAAGTTATTGCATGAAATACACTCTATCTAGTAAAAGAGAAACACAGAAATAAATTTTAAATTTCCCATTCTTTCATTCGCTAAATCTACGTCTCAACATAGTTCATGCAATAGCAAACTTCAAACAAACCTTTGAATTAAAGATTGCTCATTCGCTTTTTCTTTTATTTGTAGAGGGAAGAACGTGTTTCAGATATCTGTATTTTGCAACTGTCTAAACCTTAATTAGTTCCGAAAGTTGAAACTCCAATTTTTTGTCTCCATCGCACAACAAACAATAGGTCGCATTTGTTTGAAACGTTTACAAATTACAAATTAAGCGATTTCAGAGTTAGCCTAAACTAGAGGATCTCAAACATTTTCAGTCACAGAGTAGTTTTGGTATTGGAAATTCAATACTTTGTACTAAAATTAATATCATAGTTATATATTACATGTAGTAAACATAGTAAATAACAAAATAAATTATAGAAAGTTGATTTTAAGCCCTTGGCTGGGGAATATTTTTCAGAAAAACGTGCCAAAAATGGAATATTTTTTCTTTATTTTTGTTCGTTATTATCACAAAAATGTTAGAAATTAATTATTTTTGAAAAACAAAATTTTAAACGAAATAAATGTAATGAAATAAAATATTTTCAACATTAACGTATGAAATGTTTGAAAGCAATGTTTTATTACAGCAAAATAAAATTATGATATAATTTTTCATAAATAAAAATATACAAAATATATCATATGAATTTTGATATAAAATATTAAAATGACAAACAAATTTTTAATAATATATATATAATATTATTACAAATAATTATTGAATATACGACAAAGTAACCTAAGCCATGAAAAAAAAGTGAATCATGAAAATAATAAATAAAAAACAACATATCATCGTCAATATCAATTTATATTAATCAAAATATAAATAAACATTATTTATTAATTTCTTATATAATAGAAAATCATATATTTGATATGCAGATACGATATAAGGCCGTATGACAAAAGAGACAAACAGTGATGGCGGGGACGCATTTCACGGTTAGCCTTTAACCAAAACTTTTAACCAAAGTCATTTAGACTTTGGTGAGACTGGTTCCTAGACTTTTATGAAAAAAATTTTTTGTTAACACCGGTGATAAAATTTACATTGCAACACTAAATAACCGATAATTAAATTTAAAATTATCACATATGTACCTAATCTATTATTTAAGCCAAATATATAAAAAAATATTTACGTAATATCTAAGTTCAGTGATAAAACGTATGAAAATAATGCAGACGATATTTAAATAATTTAAAATAAGAAATGATTAAATGAGATGGTTAAAGGAATGACGTCATATAGCTAGATATTTTTTTTTATTTTTACCTATTTATTATGTGATAAATTGATAAATTTAATCGACTGTTCTTAACCAGGGAAACCAGGGTTCGAAATAATGGCATTAAACGTTCGAAAAGGGGAGGAGGAGTGGATGTTAAACGTTTTAAAGTCCTGCTTTGAATTTTGCTAACCATAACTCATCAAGACTGCAATATCGAAGCCCCTATCCATTCCAGGTCAAATTGCTACACAAATCGAGAATCAAAAATAGATAATTCGAGGACAGACGGACAGATAACTTAGGTTATTACTATATAGGGAATAGCTATTAATATTCAAGTGTTTGAATTGTAACTTACCTTTGGAGAGAAGCAAAACTCATTCTCAGAAAACATAAAAAATCTACAAAAGGTTATTTAACTGTCTCCCAAAACGAACGCCAGACATAAATGAGTTAATAACGTTTGCAAAACTAAACATTTTCAAAGATACTGCATGAAATACTCTCTATCTAGTAAAAGAGAAACACAGAAATAAATTCTAAATGTCCCATTCTTTCATTCGCTAAATCTACTTCTCAACATAGTTCATCCAATAGCAAACTTCAAACAAACCTTTGAATTAAAGATTGCTCATTCGCTTTTTCTTTTATTTGTAGAGAGAAGAACGTGTTTCAGATATCTGTATTTTGCAACTGTCTAAACCTTAATTAGTTCCGAATGTTGAAACTTCTATTTTTTGTCTCCATCACATAACAAACAATAGGTCGCATTTGTTTGAAACGTTTACAAATTACGAATTAATCGATTTCAGCGTTAGTCTAAATTAGAGGATTTCAAACCTTTTCAGTCACAGAGTAGCTTTGGTATTGGAAATTCAACGCTTAGTACTAAAATTAATCTCGTAGTTATATATTACATTTAGTAAATATAGTAAATAACAAAAGAAATTATAGAAAGTTGATTTTAAGCCCTTGCCTGTGGAATATTTTTCAGAATAACGTGCCAAAAATGGAATATTTTTTCTCTTTAATTTCGTTTGTTATTAACACCAAAATGTTAGAAATAGATTATTTTTGAAAAAAAAATTTAAAAGAAATAACTACTATTTTCAATATTTTCACACATATGGGAACTGTTAATGGATGACAGTAATTTTTGCTCAAATGACATAATTTTCTGGATAAATATAATAAACTTATACAACAATATTATTATCTATGCCAACTGTCAAGAATTCCATGTTCCTCAGAGTCGTTTGAATTTCACAATCCTTTGCAGTATCCAATAAATAGCACAAAAAGGGCACGAATCTGCCGAACTTTTTGCAAGAAAGTATCTCTATCAATTGAGAAAATGGCAAATTAAATATTATGCGTTGAATGAATCGATTTCGGGCTTCATGGAATTGAAATATCATTTTTCTCTTGTTCTAACTCAGGCTGGGTATATCAAAATTTGAGCATTTACGTTACAAGAAAGGGGTTAAAATAATAATTACATAAAATGAAGTTCATAAGTTATAAATTCTCGACTGAATTTTGACTAGAATTCAAGTGATTTGAACAAAAAACCAGTTTTATATGCACTTAAAATCTTTCCAATAGTTTCAGAAAGTGTGTGCTTCTGAATTCCAGTTTAGGGTCCCCAGTTCAGTTGGCACACCAAGCTTGGGCGATGTCACCAATTTCTAGTACCTAGTTTTTTGGTAAACCTTACTCTTCTTGATGACACGTGACCACATGGCACGTGTTTTGGACACGTGACATGTGATTTGAATAGCTGACTCTTATTGGTTCTAGTAATTAACAATATTCCAAGACCCTGAATTTGGATTTTCTGGAGTCCACTGCAAGTCTGTCCATTCCCGTGCTCGGGAGGTTTGTTCATTTCGGGTCCATTTCACCTGTGCTCTTGTGGTATTTTTTTTCGTTTTTTAAATTTAATTTCTTAAGTGTTTCACAAACCTTTTTTGTAAATTGAGGATGGCTTCTGCACATGTTTTCAGGTATGACTCTGAGTTTTTTAGGAACTTAAGGGATCAGGGAAATTTGGCAATTCTGCAATGGTGCATGGGCGTTTGTTTGCTTGCCGGAATTTATGAATGCCCGACTTGCACATCCCCCATGCGTCTTGTAGAAAGAGACTCATTTGACGGATATATATGGGAATGTTGTAAGAGAGGAGTGAATGTGCATCGGGTGGAAAGATCTGTGAGAAATGGAAGTTGGTTTGAAACGAGTCATTTGAGTCTCTTCAAAATTTTAATTCTAACCTATATGTAGGTGTATAAATTACCTATGGAGTATATCGTTCACGAATTACAAATTTAAAAAAATACAGTAATTGACTAGTTCAGCTTTTCTAAGGAGGTTTGTAGAGATTTTATTTTAAATTCTTCTTCTAAAATTGGAGGGGAGGGGATCATTAAACAAGTGTTGTAAAACACATTGGTTCAAAGCTTTTCTTTTTGGGTGAAACAAAAAAAGCATATATTTATTATGCAATATTTCCCTCCAATTGTTACAAGACACAATAAAATATGATTTACGTGTAATATTTTATGATAAACTGTATATGACATTAAAATAAGAGATAATAATTTATTTATGTGTTCTACAATTTTTAACGCACGCACGCTCATGTGATGAAAATTATCATGCCTAAAGGTTAAAGCGGATTTTGTACAGATTCAAACATATGTACGAACTGTCATTTCTAAACTGCATTTACCGTAAACAAACTCCCGAGCTGCAATTATTAATAAATCATCTGACAGAGTTAATATTATTTAACATTCTTTTCAAAGTTAAACATGCCACTTTAACGAGTGATTGCAGATGTACGATGACACTTTAGTTTGACGTTATTCATTTATGTTCTCTTTAGCATACTTTGTTTAGTTGTTTTTAATCTATATATTAACCGTTGTGTATATATTCAGCTGTCACTTTATAAATAATTACTGGTAAGTTGAGTTGAATTGTATGGAGTTTAATCTCACTGAGTTCTCTTGGAATATATAAGGCGATTTCACGCAGTAAGGCAAATTCTCAAATTATGACAATTATGGCTTTAGTTTCAAACGGAAGGGCAGTTTATTGTTTGTCTATTGGCTGTTGTAATCATGAAAATGAATGGGAAGGGCATTATAGTAGTTCATGACGTTGCGAAAAATTGCCTTATTGCGCTAATCAAGTGTCGGTAAAACTCATTACTAACCACTCTACTATCCGTTGTGTATGTATCCAGCTTTTACTTTATAAACAACTAGCATATAGCCCGTCATATAACGGGATCAGTAAAATTTTAATTTTCCAAAATTGTAAAGTACCTTATGAGTCAGGTAAAAAAAATGGTTTGTTTTTTGTCTGAGAATTATCTTGCAACAAAAAATAATCGATGATTCAATTTAAAATTATCCCATATGTACCTAATCTGTAAGGTGATTTCAAGCAGTAGGGCAAATTCTCAAATTATGACAATTCTGGCTTTAGTTTCAAACGGAAGGGCAGTTTATTATTTGTCTATTGGCTGTTGTAAACATGAAAATGAATGGGAAGGCCATTATAGTAGTTCGTGAAGTTGCGACAAATTGCCTTATTATTTAAGCCAACTATAAAATAAAATTATTTACGTAATATCTAAGATCAATGATAAAACGTATGAAAATAAGGTATAATTTAAATAATTTAAAATAAGAAATGATTCATTGAGATGTTTAAAGGAATGACGTCATAATGCTAGAAAAATGTTATTTTTACCTATTTATTATGGGATAAATTGATAAATTTAATCTCCTGCTTTTAACCGGGGAAAATAGGAGTTGAAATAATGGCATTAAAAGATCGAAAAGAGGGAAGGGGTGGATTTCGAACGTTTTAAAGGAGGCAGTATTTTTCGCAGTGATATGAAGCATATTTATTCCAATTTATTTTAGAATTGGATCTATAGTTTAGGAGAAGATAAACATTACTCGCTATGAATTTTGCTAACTATGGATGCCTCTATCCATTCCAGGTCCAACCGCTTCATTAAATCGAGGACAGGCGTACAGATAACTTAGGCTATTATTATATAGGGGATTACTGGTAGGTTGAGTTGAGTTGTATGGAGTTTAATCTCACTGAGTTCTCTTGGAATATATGATGCGATTTCATGCAGTAAGGCAAATTCTCAAATTACGACAATTATGGCTTTAGTTTCAAACGGAAGGGCAGTTTATTGTTTGTCTATTGGCTGTTGTAAACATGAAAATGAATGGAAGGGCATTATAGTAGTTCATGACGTTGCGACAAATTGCCTTATTGTGCCAATCAAGTGTTGGTAAAACTCATTACTAACCACTATACTGTCCGTTGTGTATATGTCCCGCTTTTACTTTATAAACAATTACTAGTAAGTTGAGTTGAGTTGTATGGAGTTTAATCGCACTGAGGTCTCTTGGAACAAATTGCGTCAATCAAGTACTGGTAAAACACATTATTTAAAAGCTTTTCTTTTCGGGTAAAACAAAGTGTATATTTGTTATGCAGTATTTCTCACCAATTCTTACAAAAGACAATAAAATAGGATTTAAGTGTGCTAGCTTATGTTAAACTGTATAAACATAAAACTCATTAAAATAAGATATTACGGCTGTTACCATATTACGGTCAACATATGTCACTGGAGACTTCTGCTTCATAATGATGCCACAGAGGGAAATTTTTGGTACCAAATTCACATCTCTGGCGATTTCTGACGTCATTATGCAGCGGAAGTCACCAGTAACATATGTCGACTTAGATGACCCACACCCACATCCAACTCAAGAGTTTATGGATGCGAAAAACTAAGCGGGTGGGGAAAACTTTCCGACATTATTCATTTTAAAGTTATACACTGAATTATTGACTTAAAATTAAAAACTTTTTTTTTATCATTATCACTATTTTTATTAAACATTTTCATTCATTTTAAAATTTAATTTGTATAAAAGAGTAGTTTAAATTTAATATATTATAAATTTCTTTTAACTTTGTAATAGGATTGCGATTATTATCTGTTCTTTTAAAGTATTCGATCTGTGTTTCATTTTAGTATTTTTTAATAAACATCGGAACGAGATTACATCTTACTTGCATGTAATGCTGAGGGTTGCCTACGATTCCGCATTTACAATTTGGTGATTCTAGTTTTCTAATTCTATACAAGTAGGTTGGAAACTTTCATAACTTGTTATGAAATAGTTTAAAATGTCATTTTCGAATTGTAACTTTTGTCCAACTTTTGCCATTATAGTATATGTTGGGAAACTTCCATAACTGGTTATGAAATAGTTTAAAATGTCATTTTCGAATTGTAACTTTTGTTCAACTTTTGCCATTATAGTATAGGTTGGGAAACTTCCATAACTGGTTATGAAATAGTTTAAAATGTCATTTTCGAATTGTAACTTTTGTTCAACTTTTGCCATTATAGTATAGGTTGGGAAACTTCCATAACTGGTTATGAAATAGTTTAAAATGTCATTTTCGAATTGTAACTTTTGTTCAACTTTTGCCATTATAGTATAGGTTGGGAAACTTCCATAACTGGTTATGAAATAGATTATAATGTTATTTTCGAATTGTAACTTTTGCCATTATAGTATAGGTTGCTCTTCCCTTTTCACTTTTATCCTAATATTCTTGCCAATCTTTATTTATGGTTTCAATCATATATTTTTTTAAGTTTTGATACCGGGAGCTGTATAGGTTTGTAATTTATTGATTTAGTGGTGTTCTATGCTAAAATATCTGCATATGCATTACCGGTATTCCCCGTACGCATGTCGACTTTAATATGGTAGCAGCCTTAAATAATGTGACATTAAATTGAGAAACAATAATTGAATTTTTTATGTTTTGTACAACTTACAAAGCGCGGACGCTCATGTGATGAAAACTAGCATGCCTAAAGATTAAAGCAGATTTTGTACAGATTCAAACACATGTACGAACCATCAGTTTCTAAATTGCATTTACTATAAACAAAGACCCAAGCTCTAAAAATTAATAAATCATCTGACAGAGTTAATATCATTTAATATTTTTTTCTAAATTAAACATTTCAAAATTACGCATGGCACTTACTCTACCTAGTAAAATAAAGACATAGAAGGAAATTTCTAATACATTAAATGCCTTAAAAATTAAACCTACTTCAAAGCACAATCGATCAAACCAGAAACTAAAAAAATATCTGAATTAAACATTGGCTTATTTTAGAAGGGAAGGAAGAGAAAATATTTCAATTATCTTCCTTTTGTAACTTTCAGAAGCTTAATTAGTTCCGAATGTTGAATCTTCTTTTTTTTATATCTTCATCACACTACGAACAATGCATCGCATTTATTTGCGAGGCTTACACATTTTCAAATGAAGCGTTTCATTGATAGCCCAAGCGATTGAAAGAGAGTTCCAAAGAGTTCATTGTGTTTCTTCGAGAAGCACCTCGAGCGCTTATAGACTAGGTACATATTTATTCAAAATTTTTATTTGGATTTTACTTTCTTTTATTTTTTCGTCAAATAAGAATGTACGTAGAATGTTTCAGTCTTAGAAGAGTGCCTTTGCGTTCAGTTCGAGAAGGTAATAAATATTCTGAAAGGGATATTTTAAGTTTTAAAGGTGATTTTTGCTATATGATGCCAGGTTCAGCCGAACCCCGACAGTGCCTCAAATGGATCAATGTCAGGAATTATTGTATGTTTTTCTATGAATTCTTTATCTATACATATTAACACTAGATTGCCCAAGGCAGTCATTTGGACTGTTTTTTAATTTCAATTAGGAAAACAATTATGAAATATAATGACACAATTTCTTAAAATTTGGTGACTTTTTCTATAACATATAAATGGGTTTATGAATAATTGTAGTTACTTCCGCCCTCCTTTATTATATAATATCAAAAATTAATTTTAAACAAATTTCTTTACATATTTGTTATTTTTTCACAATGCAGTCATTTTGACTGTTTTTGGGCAATATAGTTATACAAGAAATCTCGGGCAATCTAATGTTAAAGTCGAATTCAACTTCTGATAATTTCTAATATAACCACCAATTAAATGCTAAGACCATCAGTTGAAGGTGTAAGTTTAACATGAGTATATTTTAATAAAAAGATTTAATAATTTTTCATGAAATTAGAAAGAGGCATCAGCTAGAACAAAATATTAAAAGATGTGTTTCAAGCAAAGACAAAGGAAATTATCTATCGGTCTCTGACTGTAGCTCCCTCTTCTGGTTATAAGTTGCAACACATTCAAAGGAAAAAGAAATTTTGAAGTAGTATGCTGTTCTATCATCTTTTTCTTCTTTTAAAGAAATTGACCGACCAGCTGCTTATTTTCCTCTTTTACTTTTGCACACATAAATTTATACAATTATTTACAGCCATTTATTTTCATAAAAATCATAAGAAAAATTTATTGTGACCTTCGGGTTTTAACATCATTTTTTGTTTACTTCATTCAGGATAGCGAACTATCGTCTCTTTTCAAATGGCGTTATTACACATGTAAAATGTCTTTGGTGCGCATGCTCCAACATATGCTAATCAGCTCAGGAATCGAGATCAAGTTGCGAATATTAAGCTTTCCGATCTCAAAATTACATCACAAACTATCATCAGTCTCGATTGGCTATGCCTATTAGCTGCCAATATACAGTCGCTGGACTGAGTGCGATTATAGTGTATTCGTCATAAAACTATTAAAGTGACAATGAGGAAGTTTTAAGAACCACATGTATCTGCGTACAAAATTTGTTTTTCTACAAACTTTGGCAAAGATTTTACGGAAGCTTTCCAATTGCTTTATTAATTGTAAATTTATAATGTATAACAGTTGGGTTGAAAAGTTCGTAGGCTAACAATAGAAAATTTTTTTTAAATAAAATTTGATTTTATTATTCAATGTAGTTGCCTTCAAGAGCGATACAACGGTTATAGCGGTCATACCATTTTTCGATACCATTTTTATAGTACGATTTACCTTTAGCCTCAAAATAGGCCTCAGTTTCGGTGATTACTTTTTCATCGGCACTAAATTTTTTTCTAGCGAGCATTCTCTTGATGGCTGAAAACAGGAAAAAGTCGCTGAAGGCCAGATCTGGAAAATACGGTGCATGCGGAAGTAATTTGAAGCCCAATTCATATAACTTAGCCATCGTTTTCACTGACTTGTGACACAGTGCATTGCCTTGATGAAACAGCACTTTCCTCTACAAATAGGACCGTTTTTCCACGATTTCATCCTACACACGCTCTAATAACGTTATGTAATAGTCGCTGATGTTTTTTCCCTTTTCAAGATAGTTTATGAATAATATACCATGCGCATCCCAAAATACTGATGCCATAACCTTGGCAGCCGATTGTTGCGTCTTTCCATGTTTTGGAACTGGTTCATCACGTGCAGTCCACTCAACTGACTGTCGATTCAACTCCGGTGTTAAATAATAGAGCTATGTTTCAACCATTGTCACATATCGAAGCATAAATTCGGGTTTATTACGATTAAACAGCTTCAAACACAGCTTAGAATCATTCATTCGTTGTTGTTTTTGGTTGATTGTGAGTTCGAGCGAAACCCACTTTACACAGAGCTTTCGAATACCCAAATATTCATTCACGATAAGTCCAATACGTTCCTTTTATACCTTTAGAGTCTCATATACCTCAATTAAAATCACTTTACGGTCATCCAAAATTATTTTGTTGACTTTTTTGATGTTTTCGTCGGTAACAGCCTCTTTGAGGAGTACACTGCGTCCATCGTCCCCTCTCATTTCGCCTCGTTTAAACTTACCAAACCACTTCTCAATCGTTGATTTTCCTGGTGCAGAGTCTGAATAATGTTTATCAAGCCAAGTCTTGGCTTCGAAAATATTTTTTACCTAAAAACCAATGCTTTATTAACACACGAAATTCCATATTATCCATTGTTTTCAAACTAACAAAAGTTACTTAACTCAAAATACTATATTTTACAAACTAATAGTCTGACATCTGTCAAATTTATACACGTGTGTCTTTCGAAGGTCAGGACTAACTGAAAATCATATGGATTTAATACTAGTAGCGCCATCTATGTGTCAGCCTACGAACTTTTCAGCCCACCTGTTAATTAAGTATATAGTTTCTTAATTACGTGCTGTGTATGTCGGATATACTTATATGATTATTTTAAATATTTTGTATAGGACATAATGTCAATCGGTAACGATCATACATACCAACATTCACGCACTTGTGTCAGGAGCAACAACGTGGCTTAAAATTTTAACATGCTATTACAGATTATACATAAGTACACATCTTATTGGTTTCTAAATTAAAATTAAATTTAAATTATTTACACAGTAGTAAACTGTAAAAGGTAGATTAAAATTTATGTATTTTTAAAATTTATGAGTACTTTTTTAGCTTTAACAACTTTTTTTTTCAAAACAGTGTTTCTGACAGCAACATTAACCCTGGTTCTAACATTTCCATTTGTACCGAGGTACTTTCCCACGATGGTCAGCACGTGCATGCACAGCTGTGGAAGAAATTTCCAAGAAGAATTTATGTGCAGCTGTTGACTTCATGTTTTAGGGACCCTTGCAGAGGAGTTATAGATCACGGCGTAACGATGAAGCTCTCACAGAGAAATAACCGAGAGTTATGGGGGCAGGGGATAAAAAATAATTTCAGCTTTCACAAAAAGGGGCTATTTTAATGAGCCCACCTGCATGCCTGAAGGAGGTGCAGATGTGGGAAAATTTCACCAACAAGTGCTTGGCAAAGAAAAAAAAGGGGCGTTAATACCGAGGTGATGAGTTGGAAAAGAAAGTTAAGAAAAGGAGCCGAAAACGGGATTGAAGAGTTGCTGGACATCCAGAGAGCCCGGAACAGCAATCGAGTCCCGAACCCGCATGCCAGCATAGATTTACAGTAAAATAATGGCCGCTACGCCAGTACCGACGCCCTTTACGCCCGAAGTCCAGCACCATCGTACAGCCTGATGAAAGCCCTAGACTGCTCCCCTGTAATTACTGGAGGTAAACTGGATCTTATTCATAAATCATTACCTTGGGTCTCGAAATCTTTTGATTAAGGAATAACGCATAAAAAACAAAAAAGAAATTAATGAAGTGTTGTAATGATAAACGTCGAGTAAAGAAATGTTATATGTATATATTAATCAAGAAATAATGTTTGTAAATAATTAGTGTACATAATAAATGTTTTAGTTCAAATATAAGGTATCATCTTTTTACTGTGTTTCCCCTTTAAGAACGGACACTGGTGTTAGTGTTGTAAATACATTACAACACCATTTTTCTGTCAACAGGGATTCTAGAGGTTCACTACTCAAATTTGACCTAAATTCAGATTGGATTTTCCGCACAGTAATTACAAACTTTAACATGCTGTGTGAAGAGTAGTGTAAGGAATTTGCACCCACGACTCATGTGTGCAAATACAATATCTACAAAATAGCCCCATTAACCCCTTCCACCCGGCATTCCCTAGGGGAAATAAGAAGCCGGACCGGCAAAAGGGGGGGGGGGCTGATAAGGTTTTTCGGAGGAGCTTGTTTTTGTTTTTGCATGGCCTCGGAAAAGGAGGATGTGCTCTTTTCGGAAGGGCTGAAGCTTCCAGACACCTCCCCCTCTGAAGAAGGGAAAGAAGATTTGCAAGAGGGCAGTTGGGTTCGAGTCGGCGACAGAGGGACATCCCTCTGTTTTGAAGGGAGAGAACTTTATTCCTTCTTTTTCTTCTCGGACACGTAACGCTCGGTTTCCCATTTTTGATTGTTGACAGGCTTCGAGATACACAACTATGTTCATCATTTGTCTTACTTTAATTTTTAAGTTTTTTAATAAATGTTATTTGTTGTCATAAAACGTTTTGGACATAATTTAAGGCATCCTTAGAGACGACCGAGCACATCTGTCCCAGTAAAGTAGGCCGGCAGGTCCCACGCTAACGTAAAGAAAGTGGGTGCGTTTACAACAGGGATGGGCAAATACTTTTAAGCGCGTGCCAAAATGAAATTTTCAAAATGTCTCCCTTGCCAGAAGACTATACCGCGTACGCTGTGCACACGCGATTGTTTTGGGTGGAGTTGTTCAATGCCCAAGAAATTTTTTTGACAAAAACACAATAAGTATTCTTTTAAAGCATTTGGTCAGAGAAATTTGACAGTTAATAAAAGATAATAGTAATAATAAATTGTCTTACTTAGGTGTATATGCGAACAATTTGAGCCCAGTAAAATATGTCACGTAATTTTTTAAAAGAAACATGATCCATTATATTAAATTAATGATCATTAACTAAATCAGTTAATGAAAGATTTTATTTTGATATTTATTTATATCTTAACGATACAAATTATTTTATTTTGGTCATAGTTATTACATTTTTATATTTATATTACATTTTGTAAATATAATTATAAATATAATTATAAAAAGAAAAGATAAACATCAAACGTTAAAATAGAATAGTTTTAGTTAATGCGAATTTTTAGGTTATTTTTCATTATTTATATGTATACAACGCATACACATACTATTGATTTCAAGAAAATCGCATATAAGAGATTAAAAAAATTGCATGCAGGATTTTTCAACGGGCAAAAATAAAGTAAGCAAAAGGGTCGAATCAGGCCCGAGGGCCGGCTTTTGCCCACCTTTGGTTTACAAGTAGTATTCAACATAATTTATTTTCAAAACTTTGTACTTAATTGCTAAATTGCAATCTTTTAGCTGTTCAATAGTTTTGTTATTTTTCGGAGCAATCGGAAGAGTTTCCGGAGTTATCAAATTTTCTCATTTCTCCGGAGCAGAATCCGGAGTAGTTGTCACGTCTGATATATGTGTGTGTGTTTGTTGAAGGACTTTTACTAAATGTCATCAAATGCAATCTTTAGTGTCTTATTCATAACACATATGTGTGGTATAGCCACGTTCAATTTAAAAGGGAATGCCAGGAATTGCCGGCTTCCTGACCCCTTATTTTATGGAATGGGGCTTGTCCATGTCCAAGTCACCTTGAATCTTCCCGCGCTGACCATCCGTAGGTTGCCGTTTTGCTCTCCTTATCTTTCACCTTTTGTCCAGCTTGAGCGTTGCTTGGCGCCCTAAGATTCCTAGGCTGTTCTTCCTACTCACGCTACGTTTGGCGATCGTCTTGGGTTCCCGCTGGCGGGATTTTTCCACTGACCTCGCCATTCGCGGTGTTGAATGGGCATCATTTTGGCCGAAATTGGGGGAGAGATCACCCGCATAATTTGAGAAAAAAATATTTTTTTTTAGCCATTTTGCTCCTTTTTTATTTTTTTTATTTTTTTTATTTTGAAGTGTATTTTTCTGACAAAGTCAGCAAAGAATAGTCAATAATAAAAACTCCTTTCAGCTATTCAATTAATAGGACTATTTTATTTTCGTTAATTTGCATTTTCCTCTGTTATAAAGTTCTGGAGCATTCCATATGAAGATAGTTGTGTTTGCCGCCATACTGTTCCACCAAAGAACCGGTGAAAGGTTATTGCGGACTATATAAAAAAATGGAACATCCAATATTCTACAATAATTCTACAACAACAACAATTATTCAACAATATGAAAAAAAGAAATTCGTTATGTCGAGAATTCAATAAATACAGCAATGCATTTTTTATATGAAAAATACATATAGTAAAAGTTAAAAAATATATTTTGGATGAAATATATAAATATGTAAACATTTTCCCTCATTTTTGAAAATGAGCCTAGAATATTAATATTTTAATCTAACGGGCAGATGGTACAAAAAAAAATTTCAGTATTTGAATTTTCAAATATGATTGCAAATAGTCCTAATTGACAGATTTTCTTGAAAGAAATAAGATACGAATAGATATTAAAATTATTAATATTTGATATACAGTTATAACAAATGTTTTTTTACACATTTTTTAAGTTAACAAGACTAGATGCTAGTAAAAATTTTAAAACATCTCTTTATTAATAGTGAGAAGAAATTTTTTACAGTTTTAAAGATATCTTGATCTTTATTTGTCAGAGTTGTAAATACATCATGCTTGATAAATACAAGTAGTCAAAGAAATTATTTTTAAAATATCTCTCGTTTCTAAAATTATATACTAAAATAAATTAAATTTTTGGTCTTAAAATAAAAATACTTGTTGTCAAATAATGTATTTTTTATTAACATAAAATTCTAATAGGATACGTTCAAGAATATTCAACTTTTTTGGAAAATTATTTGCAACTATCGACCAATTTTCCATCAAGGAAAGTGGCTGCTGTTCACACGATCTTCTGTAAAGTGATATTTTTTTTAATTGTTCCTGATCTGCAATCACGTCGGTGTTTCTCAAGTATAATTTTTATGAAAGATGGAGCTCCTTCACACACCAGCCTTCTCATTTATAACTAAACTAACTAAAATCCCCGGCAACTACAGTCCACTTGTCACCATGGCCTACGTTGTCCATGTCCATTCTCCAGACCAAGGTCCCTAGGGTGCAAAGCATAAGTCGCGGTTTGATAGTCAACCTTTCTTGGAATCCCCACTGTTTAGCTCCCAAGCTTGCTTGACCCTAAGTTTGTCTACTCAATGAAAGGATAAAGAGTCACCTTTGCTCAGTACAAATATCGAACCCTGATCTTCCGTAACCGAGTTCGTGGGTTCGAACACTGTCACATGGATGTTTGTAGCCGTTCGGAATTTGCTTTAAGCAGTAGGACCCATCTCATTAGTCCTCGTGTTTAAAAAAAGTAGACTGTAGAGCTCCAAATCCCTCCAAACCAAACCGAAGATTGAACTTCGGATCTGTGTTTTCAGAGCAGGAAGCACTAAGCCCATGCGTTCTCTTACATTATCAAAAATTACTTCATAGAAGATTAAGTGAAACTAAGCTATGTAAAGGAATTATATAAGATTAATTGAGTTAATCAAAAATTAATTTGGTGTTCTAGTGGTCGCCAAAGTTTACTACCATTTGAGGAGAATTAGAGACATTTCGCCAAAGGTTGTAATTTTAGATATAGAATCACCACGAATTTCTTTTAGATGATAGCAGTTATAATTTAATTGGGTAGTTTGGTTAAAATATTATACCACACACACACATATGAATTTTCCTATGTCACCAGTGGTCCCCTTACCAAATTTAGTAGGATTTCATCTTATCGATTAAGCTACAGATAGCTCTGAGTTGTTAACGTTAAAGAAACTCCCTGTAGATAAAAGAGAAATTTTTTATATTAGATGTGATACTTTCATTACCCTTGGGTTTAAAATCTATGTTATAAACAAACAGACAAGAAAAAGTCAAAATAAATGTCCTGGAATTACAAAGAATAAAACTTCAAAGCTGACATCCTTCCAATAATCTTGTTTTGTTCCTTTAGAAGCTTTTACGGTAAAGATATTGAAATAAAGTTCTGAAAATGGAATTTGGCTCCTGTAATATGACCTCTGAAACCTTTTAAATCACTAAATTTTCTGATATAAGTAATCTTATTGTTCTTACCTACAAAATGCATCGAAAACTAAAAATACAATGCTTTTCAGTTTTGAAAATCACAGTAAAAATTAATTCAATGACTTCAATTACTTCAATGACACGTATATGTGGTAAAGAGATATTAACACTTGGCATGCAGGTATACTTCACTGCCAACTTACGCTTGCAGCGGGCGTTTTTTCGTGAATCATGCGAAAGATTAGTTATTCAGAAAAATCGCAGTAAATCGAAAACTACTTTGTTTTTTATGAACGAAACTTTTTTTATTTTACACTTTAATATATACTGTATGATTATTTAACAGAAAAAAACACACACACAATATTTTTACGAAATCACAAAAATAAACGATTTTTTAAATTAAAGTCCGATAATCTGTCAGCGCATATTTCTTCATCACTATCTTTGTCAAGACGGTTCATTTTATTAATTTTGTATTCAACAATAAAAAACCGAGCTTCAAATTGGCAAAACACGACCTGTACGTTCTGGAGCTAGGAATTCGATTGAAGACGAAATAACGCAACAAAGGACAGAGTAACTCGACAATCATAACTTGTGGAAAGTAAAAATGGAAAGCGTTGCATAGCAACACAAACAACACGCATATAATGTCACACATACATGTAATTATACGTATTTAGTAGATTTGTGGTGGTTAGCGGGTATCCACCACAAATCTACTAAATACATATTTTTACGTGTCCCGCTGCAAAAAACGTAAACATACGTTGCCCGCACGCGAAGAGTTAATGCAATCATTCGAAAATTCGAGAATTTAATTGAATTTTATGATTTGTACTTCACTGAGTCTGAAGTTTATTTTGGAATAAGGCATTATGTTCTGGTGTATGTGTTTGTTTGTCTGTCTGTATGCCTCACGATAATTCGAATGTGTTTGGACTTAGGGAACAAAATTTTAATACATAAAATACAGAAAAATTGTAGTTTCTATCAAATTTTGGGTTACTTTCAGAAACTGGAAATAGCAGGTACTTTACTTCCTGCTTCTATTCCTAATATGTAATTCCGAGTACTAATGAAGTTTGCTGAAATCAACATAATTCAACAAAGTATTTAGTATTAATTCATTTAATACCAAAATTAAGTATAAAAGAAGGGTCCAATCAAGACAAAGTTGGGCATAGGGCCTGGTAGTCTTTCGGCCCCCCTACCCTCCTTTCAAGGCAAAAAAAATTAGTTTATTAAAGAAGATGCAAACGAATATTTTTGGAGGAAAGTTTATATTAATTTTTTTATGTTTACATACCTTTGTAGTACAGTCGAATGCCAAAAATCTGAATATCCTCAAGGATGTAAACTGTCACACTTGCAATTTAGTTTTTATATAAAAAATAAAATAAAAAAGCATAGGTAAGATTAGAAAGTAATAGCTACTTGTAAATATTTTAGACAAAATTAAGAAGAGAAAAAAAATAAAATAATAAAATTATTAAGTAAATAACAATTGTATCTTAGTTTTAGAAATATAGTAAAAAGTGCTAATATTTCTTTATAACTGGCTGAAATTTTAAATTTATTGCTAATTTATATTATATAATATATAAAATAAATGCTTTTTTCCTTTAATATTTTGTACATTATTTTCTTAATTATTCATATTATAAATGTTGAATGTAACAAACTGTTATTCCAGTATTATGTTCCTTTAATTACTGTAAACCATAATAATTTTCTTTATGTATGAGTTATTTATAAATAAATACTAAAAGTTTAAACTGAATATTTTAGATAAAATTGTCAACATTTTAACTGTTTTTATTTAATTTCTGAATAAGGTTTCATGAAATATTACTTAAAGAATTAACAAAAAACATTTTCAAATTTTGTTAATTAAATTATTTAAAATTTAATAATTAAGTACCAAATTTTAGGGGGCCCCTAAAATTAGGGGGCCCAATGCCTAGGCTCAGTCGGCCCCTTCTTTAATCAGGCCCTGTACAAAAGTAGTTTCACACTTACTTTTCAATGATTATACAATAAAGTTATTGGCAGGCTTTTTTCTTTTTTGCTCATTTTATCCCAAATTATTTCGGAACAAGTCTAGATCCTTCATTCATCTTTCACCTGTATCAAAGGTACTCAAAATGTGGATTGACTAGTGGGTTTTATATGGTTATTTATTTATGTGTGAGATTTGGTAGCAAGTTCTAGTAGCATGATATCCAATGGACCAAAATTTCTCATCCAACCTCTTAACTTTATCTATTACGAGGATATATTGAGAATATAGATTAATAGCAGTGAATTATATAAAGCTTGTTCTAAAACTGATTATTTCATTTTTGATTTTATGTAGAATTTTGTGTGTAAAATGATATTTTATTATTTATTCAATACCAAAAGCGAGTACGAAAAGTACATTCCCACTTTCTTTTTCTTTCCATGAGTATACTAACAGGCGGATGGTGAGGTTACTTCGTTTTTTTTTACTATTACAAACAAAGTTAAGTATTAGAAGTAGTCACAGTAGGTGCGGCTTTTTCCAGTATTACTAGCATAGTGAAGTATTTGAAGAAGCCATAGAAGGTGCAGCTTCTTTCTAATATTGCTAGCAAAGTGAAGTATTTGAAGAAGTCACAGGAAGTACAGATCCTTTCTAATATTACTAACTAAGTGAAGAAGTCACAGTAGGTACGGTTTTTCTAGTGTTATAAGCAAAGTGAAGTATTTGAAGAAGTCACAGCAGGTATGGCTTTTTCTAGTATTACTTTCAAAGTAAAGTATTTGAAGAAGTCACAGCAGGTACAGCTTTTCTAGTATTACTAGCAAAGTGAGGTATTTGAAGAAGTCACAACAGGTACGGATTTTCTAATATTACTAGCAAAGTGAAGTATTTGAAGAAGTCACAGCAGGTATGGCTTTTTCTAGTATTACTTTCAAAATAAAGTATTTGAAGAAGTCACAGCAGGTACAGCTTTTCTAGTATTACTAGCAAAGTGAGGTATTTGAAAAAGTCACAGCAGGTACGGATTTTCTAATATTACTAGCAAAGTAAAGTATTTGAAGAAGTCACAGGAGGTACAGCTTCTTTCTAATATTAATATTCTTTAAAATCTAATTAATTTCAAATTGAGCTTTTATACATTAACACTAAATGTTTTATGTGTAAGGTGATATACTTTTTTATGATTGATTCATGATTTGCCGTTGAAAGTAGATTCGTATGCAAAATTTCATGTTAATGGGAGTTTTGAAATTTATTTGTGTTCATTTTGAATTTTAGCTATTTTACCAATATTTTAGCTTCGTTTTAGAGGTTTTTCATCTAGTAAGTTTATAAAATCCTTTCAAACCACAAACTTTTCAAAGCTCAAAAGTAATTTCCTTTACGTTAAAGTCATTAAGAAGTATAAGATATCCAGTAATAGAGTGTTCAATTAACCGTAACTTTATATAGAATATTTTTAAATTCTCATTACGGTAAAATAACCGATAATGCATTTCATATATTTAAAACTTCAGTTTCTCAGCGCAATTAGCTAAAACCATCTTTTCATGACACAATCGATCCGAATTAAAGTACATTTCTAATAATTTAACTATTCTAATAACTTTTGTGATTTAACGTTCCCACATTCTCTTAAATATATTCCTCCCAATCATCTGCAGCCAATCATAAATAGAAATGCTGTGATAACTTTTTTCTATCCTTACAGTGAATTTAAAAGCAGGGCTTCCCATTAACTTAGTCTCAGAGTCGAACTTCAGAATAACTCAGCGAAATGGCGAAAAATTCTTTTAAAAAGATATGACCGAGTTTGAGAAAAGCATAAAAATAAAAACAAATAGAGAACAAACTAAAAAAAGACCCCTTAAAATGGCTCTGGTTTTATTGATTAACGGATAAAATCGAAATATTCGGCGGATACTCATGGTATTTTGAACTAGTGTACATAGATGGTTTGAACCGGTGGGAAATAACGTTATTCGATGTTTTCTTCCAGACTTATGTAAGGAGAAAACAATAAAAAATGTAAAACTATAAAATAATTATTTTCATCTTTGAACTTTTTGCTTCGGTTACAAAATAAAATTCTTTCTCTGTGTATTGCTCAATGTATTAGTTTCAAATAAAATAAAATACAGTAGAACCTCTTTTTAACAACCCCACGATACAACAACCCATTCGCTAGAACGACCATCTTAAAAAGTCCCAATTCTTTTACCATAGGAATAATGTTAATTTTGAATCATTACAACGACCCCAAGCGTATTATTTTTCATTAGAACGACCGCCAATTTTAGTCCGCAGAACCCATGAGCAAATGGGCTATTTCAAAATTATTGTACTGTGGTGCAACTTCAAGAAACCTGTGTTAAATATTGTTCGCTAGTAGAGGGCGATAGATGGCGCTCTACTCATTTTTATAATTCCGTTTATGTTCTTTTTAGTCTTTGTATCGTTTTTCTGTGCGTGTCAGTAATAAAATGTGTTTGTAAAGAGTTGTGTGTTTTTGTGATGGTCCTGATGAAGGAAATGGAAGGTCGGCTGGCAGTCCCACAAATTCTGGACTATAAAGAACAGTAAGCCTTACCTTTACCTTATTAAGAAATTTATTGGAAAATCCCAACCTGTACTTCTCTGTTTGCTTAAAGGAGGGGAGAGGCCGTGACGAAAAGGGGAGAACTAAATCTTCAGTTATCTTTTGATGAGTTTGTTGGGGTAGACGAAACTTTACTTTGCTGTGGAGAAAATTTGAATGAGGACGATTTTCTTGTCCGTATTACCGGAAATGAAGAAATCTGTGATTCCGGAGAAGAAATCGTCTAAGCTTTTGGAAAAGTGAATGAAAAAGAAGCTTTCAATGCATACAATGCATTGCGTCAATATTTTGAAGGACAATTTAATTCTAAAGATTTCCTTCAAAATCTAACGGATATGGAATCAGTGATAATGAAAAATTCCCAAATGAACTTGAAACAGGCGTCAATCAAAGATTTTTTTCAAAAATACAGTAATAGAGATACAAATAAGTAGAAGTGCTTTCTAGGTATGTACTGTTGCATCATTTGTTAGCTCAATTTTTTTTTACTTTTTTTTTTCAATTCGTTACAATGATCATACGATATTGGTTCCACGGTGGGTCGTTGTACCTAGGTTCTACTGTATAATCTTATACACCACTTTCTTAGACAGTTATTTAATAAAGGTTTTTATTTATATATTGGCAGGGCATTCACTAGGTCCTTTGGCGCCCTTGGCTAAAAATTGGTCTTCATCCGTATTGCCAAATATAGTGAGAAAATATCTAAAGATATCTTTTTTTCTGTGTCATATATTGAGAATGAACTCACAAAATATTTTGTTAATTCTTAAAATGTTTCTACTATAATAATTTTTATTTTTTCTTCTATTTTTACCTTAATAATGCTTAAAATATTTTTGAACACTTTTTTGTATTATTTTGCTGATAAATGGAATAGTTTATTTAAGGGGAATATTTTTTATTTGTACGTTAAATTTTCATAAAATATTGATGAACTTCTAAATTTAAATTTAGTTTTCATAACTTTAATAAATTCTAAATTTTAAACGAATACCCGGATTAAGTCATTTTAGAGGGGATTGGTAAGCATTTTATAAGAATCTATAACAAGTTTAGACTCAAAAGCATTTTAAAAAATAAGAAAATTCATAAAATATAATTTTTAAACACATTTGATTTTGTAAATAAAATCATATTTTATAAATTAAAAATTTATTTTTCAACTTTTTCTTATTTCTACTAGGATCGAATCGTCCTCTTTCTGATCCCATTTTCATCAACGGCGCGGCACCCCTATGACTGATATATCCGTGGCCACCTTTGCCACGCCCTAGTTACGGCCCTGTATATTGGAGCACTCAACGTTTAAAGTTTAAAATATCAAATTTTTTAACATAATAAAAAACCTGATATATTCAAACTTTATTTAAATTTTAAAATATCAGTGCAGTAAGTTAATCTTTGCAGATTAACCCTGACCAAAGCAAATATCTGTGTATAGCAGGTAGTGAATACTACGGTGATTTGTGAAGGAATTACTTGATTCAGAGACTCCACAGGAGGCTCATGGTAATGGACGCGAACATGTTAATGGTCCATTAAGATCAGGGTTGTAATTTTAACTTGGTTTTTTTTTTTATCTCTGAACCTTTTACTTAAAATAGAAACCAAATTCTCCTTGCAAATATTGGATAATATATTAATTTCAAATAAAAATCAATATAATATTTTATGCCAATTTGTAAGACAGTTATTTAATATAGGTTTATTTATTTATATAATATAGTAATAATAATTATATATATATATATATATATATATATATATATATATATATATATATATATATATATATATATATATATATATATATATATATATATTAAAATGTCAGAATCAGGTTATTTAAAAATAGAACAACCTTGATATTTTAAACCTTTTTTTTTAAATTTAAAAATATCAGGCATCACTGAAATTTCGGATTAAAAATTAATTAAAAGCTTATAACACAAAGAGTATTTCATCCTATTATATTCAGTATCTTTTGCTTTTAATATATATATATATATATGTATATATATATATGTACATATATATGTATATATATGTATATATGTATATATATGTACATATATATGTATATATATGTATATATGTATATATATGTATATATATATGTATATATATATGTATATATATGTATGTATATATATATATATATGTATATATATATATATATATATATATATATATATATATATATATATATATATATATATATATATATATATATATATATATATATATATATATATATATATATATATATATATATATATATATATATATATATATATATATACATACATAGAGAGAGAGAGAGATTATTGCTTATATAGTATTTATAGTTCTCTACATAAAAATAGACACACAGGCATACTCTTCGTATGTACAACTAATATACACTGATAGTTTATACGATATTCATTATTTTTGTTCAGCCTTTAGAACCAAAAGCTGAATAAAAATACTTTTTTCGGGGTTTTATCTCTGAATTTCTTGTTTCAAATAGAAACTAAATTCTTTTCGCGAGTATTGGATAATGTATTACTTTCAAATAAAATGCAATAAAATCTTTTATGCTATTTGTTAGACAGTTATTCAATAAAGGATTTTATTTAGATATTTCAGCTGTCTCTCAGTGTTTTTAGTACTAAGATTCTTAACCTGCGGTTCCAGAAATCAATAAAGTTTTTTTAGTGAATGAGCTATAATGTATCCCATTCAGCAGGCACTTCTCTTTTATACTGTCGTAAAAATGCCCTGTGATCGATTGAAGAAAATGTTGTCAGTGCTACAAATTGC
>CM063509.1:110806674-110841674 GCA_032207245.1 Pardosa pseudoannulata
CTGTAGTGCCATCTGTTGTGGAATATTGTAACGAATTTTAAAGTTTGTCTGCATGAAAATTTACTATTGTCCCAAGCATATTGCAATAAACTGTGAATTTCTATCGCTGTTTGTTTAATTTTTATTGATTTTTCAAATATTCCGGTCTTTTTTGAAACACCCTGTACCTTCTTATATATTTACTTTAGCTGTATAAAAGTGGACATACAGATATATTCTTCATATTTCGAACTAGTGTATATAGAGGGTTGAAATGAGACGAAAATTCCTTGTTGCATAATGTAAGAAGAAAATAGAATAAAAAATATCTTTCCTCGGGGTATTTACATCTAAACTTCTTGCGTTCAAAGACGTAAACCAAATTTCTTCCATGAGTTTCAGATAATGTATTAGTTTTAAATAAAATAAATACAATCTTTTAAGCTACTCTGTTAGACAGTTATTTAATAATGGATTTTATTTAGATATTTCAGCTGCCTCTCAATGTTTTTAGTATAGGGTAGTACTTAATAACGTGTTCTTAGTGAATGAACGAATAAGATAGCCTATTTAGCAGGCAATTCTGCTTTACACAGTCGTAAAAATGCCTGTAAACGATCGAAGAAAATTTTATTGTGTAACAAATTGCTTTGTCTTTTACTATAAAAAGCAGAGAAATTAATTTAGTCATAAAAGATTTTATTCGAATAAATTCTTAAAAGGAATGGCTTATTTTTGGAATCATGTCTGTGTGTGAGATGGCACAAAAACACTAGAACTATCTAAATAAAATTTACGATTTGGATTTATCCTATAGAATTACCCCATAAAACGTAAATGTTTTGATTCACTTAGAATGAAGTTTTTAGAAGTTTTTTTAATAACTCTCTACATTTAAAAAAATTATTTTTGTCATTTCAAGTAATATATTTAAAAGTGTAAGACAGAAAATATACAACACATGAAAAAAAAAGAAATTCACTTACCGCAAAGGTAATTTTTGAAATACATATACTGTAAACTAAATATCTGTATCAAATCTACAATATCTGTTTCATCCTGCAAACCTATGGTATCGAATGCCACGTAGCTCTGTATTTTACCTGTGATCAATTATAATAGTTAATATTTGGTTAGTCTAAGACTAAACTTATTTGTATTGCGTTCTGAAGATTATTTAAATTTTAAATTCAACCACAGGTTCTGAGAGACTACAGACTAATTTTTAAAATTAATAAGCCAATTAAAAGTTGCTAAAACAAATATTACATATTTAAATAATACATAACAGAGTTGATAGTTTTACATAAAAATAAGAACATTTATTGTTATACTACTTATGTATGTATATATACGTGTGTATATATGTATATGTATATATATGTATATGTATATATATATGTATGTATATGTATGTATATGTATATATATATATATATATATATATATATATATATATATATATATATATATATATATATATATATATATATATATAATATATATATACATATACATACATATATATATATATATATATATATATATATATATATATATATATATATATATATATATATATTTATGGACAGAAAATTGATTCAAATTAAAAAAAAATTGCCTTTCCAAATTCTCTATTATGTGCCACCTTAACCAAAATTCAAAATTTTCGTAAATGTTAATCAGATGCTAAACATTTACGTAAAAAGAAGAGAGAGGACCTAATTCCAAGTTCAAATTTTGATAATAAGTACCTTTGTGGATCTGCAAAGGGATGTGTATCTGCAGGGCTGTGAAAGGGCTGTACGCTGGACGGAATCTCTTCAAACTTGGAGATGGTCAAATGATGTAGACACCTTTGTGTGTACTCTCGATTGGTACAATGGCAATGCAGACTTCAATCCCACAACTGGTCTCGGAGCCTTCTAAATAACTGGGGTGATTCTGTGAGGCTACGGCACTGGAAAACTCCTGGTGGCTGCGAGATGTCCTCCTCCTTATCTTTCCGGAGTCTCTCCCAGACCCGACTCTGCTTTCTCACTCTTGCTTTTTTTTCTTTATATTATTTTCATCTCTGGCTTTTCTGTTTACTTTTGCTCCAATTAGCAGAGCTGTACGTATTCACCTGTCACCTATTCCCAGAGTTTAAACAGCAAACATAGGAAAAACCTTAACCCTTGAAACTTCCAACCGCTTCATAAACTTTTAACTTTTGTCCCTTAGGTACTCGTAAATAATTCCACAAGTGTACATTCTTATTTACTGTCCTGAACGGAGACATGATTTTAATTTAGAACTGGGATCATAATGCCACACACGACTACTACATTCAATTAATTTTTATTGGTCCTCTCTCCTTTGCAAAAGATGTGATGAGGTCAGATTAAAGATCCCAAGCATTTCAACTTCCCGTTTTATTCATATTAATTATATTAATTAGAAGGATCTAAATCTCCTTACCACACCGAACATTTTAAATTTAAAATCAAATTTAAAAATTGTTAAGAAGTTGAAAATAAAAAAAAATACTATTTATCAGGCTATTAAATAAAATGAGGTTTACAGAAAAATACAATCAAGTTCCTTTTGATATAAACATTAATTTCTAATGTACAAATTATAAAAGTTATTTTTCAGGTGAGTTAATTTTTACTTTTATCAGTTATATGATTCAGAGACTCATTACTAATTTTTCTACTTCTTTCACTTTGATCCGAAGCTCAGTCGGGAAAGTCATCGAGCTCATAATTGGAGGGTTGTGAGTTCGAGACCCAATCCGGCAAAGATCAGCTGTGTTCTTAATGGCAGTTGGGACATGCAATGAAGCCTCCACATTATGACCAGTTGTTCACCCCTTCCTGATGGTGACCTTGGACGATGGTTTTTGGGTTGCATCCATACAATGGGCCACTAAATGAGCCGAGTGCGTGGATTCATCCATAGGGTTATTTGGCTGACTTTGATCTTTGGAGAAAAACTTTTTCCAAAGCCATCCAAGATCATTTTATTGTCTGCTATCGTAAACCTCGATCAGCCATACCCCCTCCAGACGGTGGTAATGGCTTATAGTGGACCATAGTGGGGAGGGCTCTTCGTGGTCACAATGTCCTCCAAGTTCCAACGATTCCCCTGTAAGTGATAGGCTAAGCCTACGGTCTTCTGCTAGGTTCCTGTTTCGAAATTATGAGCACCCATTTTGTTTGCGTTTTCTCAGTAATATAGGCAGTCTATATAGGGCTCCCATAATAAAATGTCCAAAAATTATCTGCGGCTTGGCAGTAGTGAAACAATGCTATATAAGAAAAAATCCCTACATTGAAAAAAAAACTTTTATTGCTTATTGTACATATTTTGCACAATAGGCGTAAATTATATTATGCATATAATTTACTATATTATATTATATTTGTTATATTATATTATATGTAAATTATTATATTATATTAATTTTACATACTTACCTATTTCTATTTCACTGCATAAAGTGCCCATATGTATAATACTTATTGTTTTTGATGGTTTTTGGGTTGCATCCATACAATGGGCCACTAAATGAGCCGAGCGCTTGGATTCATTATTAGGGTTATTTGGCTGACTTTGATCTTTGGAGAAAAACTGTTTCCAAAGCCATCCAAGATCATTTTATCGTCTGCCATCTTAAACCTCGATCAGCCATACCCCCTCCAGACTGTGGTAATGGCTTATAGTGGACCATAGTGTGAAGGGCCCTTTGTGGTCACAATGTCCTCCAAGTTCCAACGATTCCCCTGTAAGTGATTGGCTAAGCCTAGGGTCTTCTGCTAGGTTCCTGTTTCGAAATTATGAGAAACCATTTTGTTTGCATTGTCTCAGAGAGTAATATAGGCAGTCTATGTAGGGCTCCCATAATAAAATGTCCAAAAATTATCTGCGGCTTGGCAGTGGTGAAAATAATGCTGTATAAGAAAAAAAACCTACATTGAAAAAAAAACTTATATTTCTTATTGTACATATTTTGCACAATAGGCGTAAATTATATTATACATATTCACTGTTTTCTTCCAGCATAATGTAAGAGAAAAAACAACAACAAAAACATTACTTCTTTGTTCTTAATTTATGAACCTTTTGCTTCGATTACAAACCAAATCATTTCCATGAATATTGTAACATATTAGTTTAAAATAAAATATAATGTAATCGTTTATGCCACTTTTTTAGACAGTTATTTAATAAATGGTTTTATTTAAATATTTGAGGTGTCTCTAAATGTTTATGGTATCTGGAGCGCCGTAACTCAGAGTGGACTGTATGAAAGAATCAACACGAAATTAATTCCCATCGGAGAACATTTATTAAGAGGACGTCATGCACACACTACATTAACGTTTGAAGTTCACATGAATACTGGTCTTTTTCCCTTCAAGTGCAACCATGACAACGGGTCACGCGACAACAAAATGAGTAAGTCCGGTTGCCAAGAAGGGAGAAATTCGCTGAGATGCAACTCAGGAGTCACGAAAAAACAGTATCAAGATTCTAAACCTGTGGTTTACCGAGTTAATAATGTTTATTTCAATGAATGAGCTATAATACAACACATTCAGTGTTCACTTCTCTTTATATTTTATATATAATATTATACATAATATTATACATAATATTATACATAATAAGGTGACAAATTCATTGTTTTCTTCTAGCATAATGTAAGAAAAAACAGTAAAAATATTTCTTCAGGGTTTCTAACTTCTTAACCTTTTGTTTAGGCTACAAACCAAATTCTTTCCATGAGTATCGCAATGTATTAGTTTCAAATATAATGGGATGAAATCTTTAATGCCACTTTGTTAGACAGTCATTTAATAAATGCTTTTATTTAGATATTTGAGCTGTCTTTTAATATTTATGGTAATAGGATTTTTAACCTGTTGTTTGAAGAGTCAATAATGTTTATTTCAGTGAATGAACTATAATACAACACAATCAGCGTTCACTTCTCTTTATATTTTATACATAATATTATACATAATATTATACATAATACGGTGACATATTCACTGTTTTCTTCTAGCATAATGTAACAAAAAACCTTTTTTTTCAGGGTTTTTAATTTCTGAACTTTTTGTTTCGGATACAAGCCTAATTCTCTCTAAGTATAGGATAAAGTTTGGTGTCAAATAATAGATTTATTGCTCAATTGGAAGGGTGCTAACACACCTCCTATTTTGTAAAAAAAAATTAAACTCGCACAGTATGTACACATAAATTCATACATACTTACTTATTTCTATTTCACTGCATAAAGTGCCCATATGTATAATACTTATTGTTTTTTAACCCCACGGGCTTGGGTTTGATTTCTTAATAAGGCTTGGACATACAGTCTGTTCCATAAGAGCGTGTCATCTATTTCTCTGAAAATACAAACGAATTAGTAAAAAATACATTTGTACCTTGTAGTATACATATTAAACTGAAATGCATTTCACTTAATAAGTTGTCCAGTCCTCATTATTATCGATTATGCAAGAATCACTTTATCATTCGATTTTGACGTTTACACCGTTCCAGTAGGTCGTCAACATTTTGTACCGCTTTATAACGTGCTACCCACTTCTTGACGAACGACTCCGACTTTCTCATGTACCGGGCTGCAGCTGCACAAGACATTTTTGGTCCTTTTGGATGGTTACACAAAAACACTGCCTCAAAACGGCTCACATACGCGGCACTCATTTTGGAATTGTTGATTTAAACACAGCAAAACAAATCGAATAAAGAATATAACCATAAAGCATTCTTCTCTAATGTTTGAAGAACACGTGCAATTAAGCCGGTATCTCCGCGCTACCTATCGCTAAGTTATGAGCAACACGCTCTTATGGCACAGATTGTATTTGCCTTATCTCCTCATAGAGAATAAAGTTGCTTGTCTATATTTTGCTCCAATAACAAAATGATCCACAAACCAATAAAACCGGCGAAGGTTTAAAAGAGAAAAGTGTCCCCACATCGGAAAAAAATTTTAATTCTATAAAACCGTGTACACGTTTACATACAAAAAAATAAAAATTGAGCTCAATAATTAGAGTATTTATCTCTTTACTGCAGTTTGGATAAGGGAGCACAGCGGAAAAGATTATAATGTTTACAACGTACTATTCTTCACTTTAAATCAAAAGGCGTTACAAAAGATAAAACAGGTAATAATCATATACCATTTCTCGCTTTTTACAAGATATCTTAATCGGACCACTTTAAACTAATAGCATCTTTAACATCGTTAAAGTGTTTACAATAATTTAAATTGCCACAATTATTACTTTACCGTTCTAATAATCTTTTGTTCTGTTTCCATTGCCAGTCTTATTTTTTACTTTTCATTAGCACTTAAAAATATGGATTTTGAAAATATTGAAAAGCTGAATAACCAATATATATGTGTATTTATATGTGATATATGTGTCTTTATATGTATTATAACACATTACATATGTGTGTCCTCAAACCTCGAATTTTTAAATGGGGTTTTACCTTGAAGAATATCTTTTTAGCTAATGTATCGTGGTTTTAAACTAAAGGGATTTCTCGATATTCACCAGCTTTGGTGGTTATAAACCTTGCAATTGTTTTGTTTTGTTTATTTCTCTGAACAAATGGCATATTTTCGCTATTTAAAAACAGCTTCATTTCAGATCTAAATGGTTTTTTACCCTGAATATACTATTTTTTTTATAAAAAAAACCGTGGTTTGAATGAATGAGATTTCTCCACCTTTATCAGCATCGGCGGTTACAACAAATGGGCTTATCTTACAAATGGGCAGGAAGTGTGAAGAATGTGTTTTGTTAAATTGTCTGCAAAAATAGCATATTTTCGCTATTTAAAAACAGCTTCATTTGAGATGTAAATTTTTTTTTAATCTTGAATATATTTTTTTTTGTAGAAAATACCGTGGTTTAGAACGAATGCGATTTCTCCACCTTTATCAGCTTCGGCGGTTATAAACCTTATAAATTGGCAAGGAGTGTGAGGATTTTGTTTTGTTTATTTGTCTGCATAAATGGCATATTTTCGCTATTTAAAAACAGCTTCATTTGAGATCTAAATGGTTTTTTACCCTGAATATACTATTTTTTTGTTATAAATACCATGGTTTTGAACGAATGAGATTTCTCCACCTCATTAGTTTCGGCGGTTATAAACCTCAAACTGGCAGGAAGTGTGAAGATTGTAATTTGTTTATTTGTCTGCATAAATGGCATATTTTTCTATTTAAAAATACAGGCTGAGAATTATCTAGTACACGCTCAATGATTTGATTATCTTCACATTCCTCTAAAGTCTCCCGATACTGTGAATGCAGTTTAGAATCACAATGAATTCATTTAGAAAGATAATTCAATGTTTTCTTAGCTACGTCGAAATTATCGTTAAGTTCTTTCCAATTTTTTACCACAGTAATTAATGGAAGTAAAGGAATGAAACTATCATTTCCACTTCACCCTGGAGATAGCTAGAATTTATAATTATTACCTGTGATAAAATTTTCATTGTAAGAAAAATAATCGATGATTAAATTTAACATTATCACATATGTACCTAATCTATTATTGAAGCCAGATATAAAAGAAAATTATTTACGTAATATCTAAGTTCAGTGATAAAACGTATGAAAATAATGCAGACGATATTTAAAGAATTTAAAATAAGAAATGATTAAATAAGATGGTTAAAGAAATGACATCATAATGCTAGAAAAATGTTATTTTTACCTATTTATTATGTGACAAATTGATAAATTTAATTGTCTGCTCTTAGCAGGCGAAAATAGGGCGTGAAATAATGGCATTAAATGTTAGAAAAGGGGGGGAAGGGATAGATTTCGAACGTTACTAACCCTAACTTATCAAGAATCCGATATGTATGCCTCTATCTATTCCAGGTACAACCGCTTCATAAATTCGAGGACAAACGAACAGATAACTTAGGGTATTATTATATAGGGTATGAACTACAGAAGAAGACTCAACAAGACTATTTCCTGCACTCTACACTCAAACTTATGGTATATTGTATTATCACCATGATTACCATATATTTCTTAACAACATTTAAATTTGGGGAAAATTATATACAGCGAACTTTAATAGGCTTCTTTATGTATTTAATTTGTCACCTTCTATACCCATTTTAAAATATTCAAGGACATTTTACGTTCCTTTCTCATGATCTTAATAAATATTGTTCCCAGTTAATCCGTAATTAATTTTCAATGAAACCTGTTTGCTATGCATCGACTCGATGCATGCTTAAAATAAAGCAGCTATCAGATAACAATATGAAGCAACATTTCTCACTTATGTTTAATTAAACAGCATATTTCGTTGGTCGGGAGAGAAGTAAGATCTTACATTTTGCCCACTTGAGAGAACAAGATTGTGCAGGTAATTAATCTACCTATTTTCAGAGATTTGCTCGGAAAAGTCGAGAGGTAATTCTAAAAAGCTAATTCCCTCAGTTAATATCGGAGCGTGTTGATATCAAAATGCCGATTTCCTAACGGATTTTGCTAGGATAATCTATTAATTGGAAGAGGGGAAAGGTTGTCTCTTGACTACTGTATCGAGGACATATTAGATATTATTTGACAATGATAGTCCCATTAAAAGCATGCTTTAAGTATGATTATGCCAGGAACCGTACATAAATTCTTGTATACATATTTGTAATCGTATAAAGAAGACTAAAATTATTACAGTATAAAAGTTAATTTTTTCAATAAAAGTTGCATTTCATGCATAAGGTAAAATGAAATAGTATAGAAAATTAGATGCCCTAGAAAATTCTTTTTTCACTCTCTTTCACAACTCATTACCTCGGTTTTAACGCCCCTTTTTTTCTTTGCCAATCACTTATTGGGGAAATTTTCCCACATTTGCACCCCTTTCAGGTGTGCAGGTGGGCTCATTAAAATAGTCCCTTTTGTTAAAGCTGACATTATTTCTTAGCCCCTGCCCCCATATCTCATGGTTACATCCTTGTCTGGGTTTGACCATTACACTTGTGCCACTCCGTGATATATAACTCCTCCGCAGAGGTCCTCACTAAAACTCCAAGTCAACAGCTGCACCTAAATTCTTCTTGGAAATTTATTCCTCATATGTGTATGCACGTGCTGACCACCGTGGGAAAGTATATCGGTACACCATGATTACCATATTTATTAACTCTCTAGATTTTGGAAAAATTATATACATTAAACTTTAATACGCTTCTTTTTGTATTTAATTTGTCACCTTCTATATCCCATTTTAATGTCTTTAAAGACATTTCCTTTATCATCATCTTAATAAATATTGTTTCCAGTTAATCCGTAATTAATTTTCAGTGAAACCTGTTTGCTATGCACCGACTCGTTGCATGCTTAAAATAAAGCAGCTATCAGATAACAATATGAAGCAATATTTCTCACTTATGTTTAATTAAACAGCATATTTCGTCGGGTGGGAGAGAAGTAAGATCTTACATTTTCCCACTTGAGAGAACAAGATTGTGCAGATAATTAATATACCTATTTTCAAAGATTTGCTCTGAAACGTCGAGAGCTAAATCCAAAAAGGCTAATTCCCTCAGTTAATATCGGAGCCTGTTGATATCAAAATGCCGATTTCCTAACGGAATTTGCTAGAATAATCTATTAATTGAACGAAGGGAAAGGTTGTTTCTTGGCTACTGTATCGAGAACATATTAGATATTATTTGACAATGATAGTCCCATTAAAAGCATGATTTAAGTATGATTATGCCAAGAACGGTACATAAATGTTTGTATACGTATTTGTAATCGTATAAATAAGACAGAAATATTACAGTATAAAAGTTAATTTTTGCAATAAAAGTTGGATTTTGTACATAAAGTAAAATAAAATAGTATAGCAAAGTAGATGCCCCAGAAAATCCAGCAAGTCCATCTTCCGCCATCTGCATTAAAACGTAAGCCTTTTTATTTACACCACATTTACTATACGTTTTGAAATATAATCTAGTAGATCTAGGAGTTTGGTTTGATTTGGTTTGAAGTGTTACGGTGCTGTTTTGCTACACGGGGACTAATTAGACTCATAGGAAGTAAGTAATGACAGAAACCATTAGAACAAATGAAAAGGTTCAATCAATCTAGAAAATCGATCTCTGCACTCCATGCTCAAAGGTAAGGAATGCTGTATTTACACTATGATACCTCGTCCCTAAAGGACTCTAGATGTAGGGGATATATACCCTACAAACTTTTATACCGTATTTCCTCTATCATATCTACTTCTTTCTACAGAATACTTTGAAGATTTCTCTTTATTGTAGTACCTTGAATGATCTGTTGTTCCGTAATTGATTTTCAATTAAACCTGCACTAAACACCGGCTCAATTAGTGCTTAAAATAAACCGGCTATCAGATACCACTATGAAGCAACATTCCACATTAACGTTTAATTAAACAGCATTTTTCCTTGCTCGGGGAAAAGTAAAATTTTGAATTTTGCCCCAATGATAGAATAAGATTATGCAGATAATTAATCCATCTATTTCCAAAGATTTGCAAAAATGCGTCTAGATTCAAAAGCTAATTCTCTGAGTTGAGTTAATATTGGATGCCACTGCTGTCGAAACATCGAATAACTAATAGACTTTGCGTAGGATAAACTATTAATTGAAAGAACGAAAAGCTGTCTCATGTCTCCCACACAGAGATAACATTAAATTTTATTTGGACAATGATACTCCTATTAAAAGCATGATTTACTTTTGTTTACTATAGTAAAAAATGTTTGTATACATAATTGTCATTGTATAAATATAGCCTATAGTATTACCTTATTAATGCCCTCTTTTTGAAAGAAGTTGCGGATTGTGAAATAAATGACAGGAAACATTAGAGTAAATGAGAAAATAGAGGTAATCCAGACTGCCGGTCTTCCACACGCATTACTCAAATGTAAAGAAAACTACACTCAAGAGTCAAAACATTATGACCACCTGTAAATAACGAGTTGGCTCACCTTTGGGGCGCAACACAGCTTCAAACCACTTTGGCATGGATGCCACAAGTCCTTTGTAGATGGCCGGAGACAGATTGTACCAGATGTTTAATCAACGGTTGCGCAAATCCGAGATATTGCGAATTGGTGGTCTTTGAGCTCTGAGCTGCCGTCCTATGACATCCCAAATGTGTTCTATCGGATTGAGATCCGGTGAGTTAGGCGGCTAAGACATTAACTGGAATTCAGCATCATGTTCCTAGAACCACTCCAACACAATTTTAGCCTTGTGACACGGGGAGTTGTCCTGTTGGAACATTCCATTTCCAGCTGGAAAAACAGAGGCCATGTAAGGGTGCAACTGGTCCGCAGTGATGTTCAGATACCCTGTAGCATTTATGGTCTTCTCTACCACAACCAAGAGTCCAAGAGAACGTCCCCCAAAAAAACATAATACCGCTACCACCGTTCTGTGTATGACTTACTGTACATTGAGGGACGAACCAATAGCCTGGAAGACGGCGTATCTTGACACGGCCATCGGTATGATGAATGACAAACCCTGATACATCTGACAAGGCAACCCTCTCCCACTGATCCATGGACCAGTCGCGATGTTCCCAGGCCCAGCGTAGGCGCAGTTGGTGATGACGCTTGGTCAGCAAAGGCACACGAGTGGGACGTTTGCTGCTTAGCCCCATATCCAACAGTGTCCGCTGAACAGTGTGCTCCGATACTATTCTACTTGGCCCTGCATTGTATTGGGTTGTCAGCTGAGCCACTGTCTGACTCCGGTTTTGCTTCACCATGCGAGACAGTCTCCGACGACATTTTTCTTTGATAGCGTGTGGACGTCCAACACCATGTCGTCTACTGCTGGTTTCACCGTCATTCATCCACTTTGCATAAGTACTAACAACAGTAGATTGCGAACAACCCACGAGTCGGGCAGTTTTGGAAATACTTGTTCCGATCCTTCGAGCCATTAAAGTCTGCCCTCTATGATTCTTCTCTAATGATTCTTCAGACTCTCCGGCAGCAGTTAAGTACCACTTCTACCTGATCACGTGCCTTCCACGTCATCCAGGTAAGGTCATTGCACAATGTCGGGGTTGTCATAATGTTTTGGCTCTTGAGTGTATATTCACACCAAAATTAACTTGTTTCATTACAAAATCTTGATTTAGTGGAGTTCAACATTTTAAAATTTTTTTCCCTCATTGCGCTCATTTTTAAAGACTCTAACCATTTTTTAAATTCCTTTCTCATTATTTTAGTAACTTTGTTGTTCAGTTGCTCCATAATTGATTTTCAGTTTAATCTGCACTAAACACCAGCTCGATTCTTCCTTAAAATAAACCAACTAGCTGATACCAATGTGAAGCAACATTCCTCATTTACGTTTAATTAAACAGCATATTTCCTCTTGCGGGGTAGAACTAATATCTTGAATTTTGCCCGAATGATAAAATAAGATTGTGCAAATAATTAATCTACCTATTTCCAAATAATTGCTAGATTGCATCGAGATTCAAAATCTAATTCAAGTTAATATTAAATCCCGTTGCAGTCGAAACACCGATTACCTAACTGATTGTGAGTAAGATAATATGCTAATTGAATGAGAAAAAAAGGTTTCTCTATGCTCTAGAATTAAAAAGAAATTGCATTTTACTCTAGAAATAGTACTGCTATTAATAGAATTATTTATGTTAGTCTGGAATTGTAAATAAATGCTTCTCTAGGTATAAATATCACTGATATTATTGCGGCATTAATGTCTGCTTCTTTGATAAAATTTAGGTTTTCTTATAGAATAAAATAAAGCATTTAAATACGTCAATAGGCCCAGACAGTTTTCAAAATCGATCTTCAGAGCCTTATGAAAGAGTGCTTTCTGCCTTTAACTAAATTCATAGAAACATTCTATGGGGGTAGGTTCTTTGGGGGCGTTCGCTTCGCACAAAACATAACTTGTTAGTATCTGAAAAAGAAATTGCGGAAAAGACAATAAAAATATACATTTGATGAAGTGGTGAAGTATAGTGAAGTAAGCGTTATGACCATAACCTCATTTTTTTAATATTTAAATTAAATTTGGTTTTTTACCAAATTATTTCTTAAGTCTTAAAGTAAAAAAAAAAAAATCACACACACAATATACATTAAAAAAGGGAGGAGAAGTTATTATTGAATTGATTGACTTTATTGAAACAAGATGTTAATTGAAATTAAAAATTAATTAATTAATTGACAGCAGTTGAACATTTAAAATTATAAAAATTAAATTAAAAAAGGAAAGGAGAAAACAAAAAAAAAGTCACTTATAGCGACTGAGAAACAAAACTACGGATGATGCAGGTCCGGGTTCCTCTTCTTTTCAGGGAATCGAAAATTCTCCACTTCTACCATCCTAGCTGCTGGGCATCAAGTCTGCAAGTTTGTGGATACCTTCTGGCTTCTGAAATCCGCAAGTCTGCAAAGCTCATCAACATTCCTTGCGCCTGGCGACACGGTGGAAAATCGCTAAAACATGCAATGTGTGGAGTGGGGATATGTCATATCATAAAAAGGGAGCGAATTTATAAAACTATTGCATTGCGGAGCTCGCCAAGGAGAATGCCAAGTGACGCTCTTGGTATGTGTGATGTCATCTTGGACATGTGTGATTGAAAATCCAGAGCGGCTTATGCGATAAAAAAAGTAACTTTTCGTCTCACCAACGTAATAATTGGGAGCTTGGCAGGGAAGGTACAAACAGGGTATTTTTGTTTAAGGCAAGCTTCATAGAATTTAAATAAACTAAATGGAATGTTATGATAAACCTTAAGTACACTGTTCAAAGCAAGTAAATGATATTGAGGTTGTGGCTGGGTTTTGTGGATGGGGAATCCTTTAGATCAGTGGTTGGCAAACTTTAGAACTTCAAGAACCACAACATATATGTAGGGTTCGGTGTCTTGGGGTGTCGTTAGACAAATTCGATGATAGACTAAATTAACAATAATAACATTTAATTACGTAACAACACAAATAACATTTAAGAATAAAGACAAATAGTGAGACAACCGTAAAGACGCGGCAGAGAAAAGACTTCCTACTCGAAGTTTAACATATGCAAGACACCCTACTCGGTGCTTAACATAAAAAATACATACATGGTTTTTATTTGGAGGAATACCAATTATATGAATGTAAAAAAAGTGCAGTTAATATATTTATAGAATAATAATCATAAAATTTTATTTTATTAATACAAAATGCACATATTAAAATTAAAAAACTTATATTAAAAATATTTATTCATTACACATTTTTAGCAAGACGGAGAGTTGCGTATATTTCAAACCGAGAGCGATATCGAGTTTTAATTGCTGCGACAGAGAAAAAATGTTGATTCGCACAAATATGTTGTTGATAATTGAATTAAAAATATCAGTGATTTCTCACTCAGTAATGGATGTTCATTTTTTTTATAGAGAACCAAAAATAAGATCTTAACAAAATGACTGAAATATACTCTTGACACTCAAATCGCAAGGTAGATCAATGAGGCTGTTGTAAAGAACTTACGACACACACCCCAGTGTTTGTTTTTCCAAGGGGAAACACAATAAAATATACTCCACAAAATTAAATGTAAACGCCTTATATTTTAACTAAAAGATTTATTATATACATTATTTATTTACAGATATTTTTCTTGATTAATATATGACATTCATTTCTTCGATATTCATCAATATACAATAATTCATTACAATTTTTTTTTAAATTGTATTCCTTAATCAAAATATTGGAGTAATTATCTGAGGCCCAAGTAGCAATCATGAATATGTTAAATCAATTTACCTTCAGGCATTCTAAGGTGAGCCGGGTGTCCGGGCAGGGCTTTAGGCAGGATAAACTTCAGTGAGAGCGTAAAGGTCGTCACTTGCTTCTTTCCGGCTGTGGACTGGGGGATCTGGCAATAGCTCTGTTTGCTGTCCCAGGCTCTCTCGATTGCTCCTGGGCTCTCGATGCACCCAACAACTCTTGGTTTCCGACCTCGACTCCTCTTCCAACTTTTTTTAAACAACTTTACACCTCGGTTCAACGCCCCTTTTTTCTCTTTTTCAATAATTTGTTACTGGAATTTTTCCACACTTGCATCCCCTTTGGGTGTGCAGGTGGGCTCATTAAAATGCCCCCTTTGGTAAAAACGTTACATTATTGCCTAGCCACTGCTCCCATATCTCACGGCTGCATCCCTGCCTCGGCTTGCCGTTACAATTCCTCAACTCCATCAGCTATAACTCCTCCGCAGGGGTCCCCCATTAGAACTCCAAGTCCACAGCTGCTTCTATAAAATTGTATTCCTTAATCCAAAAATTGGAGTAATTATCTGAGGCCTAATTAGCAATCACAAATATGTTAAATCAATTTACCTTCAGGCATTCTACGGGGAGGAGGGTGTCCAAACAGGGCTCTAGGCAGGATAAACTTCAGTGAGGGCGTTAAGGTCGTCACTTTCTTATTTTCGATTGTAGGCAGAGGGATCGGGCAATAGCTCTGTTTGTTGTCCCAGGCTCTATCGATTGCTCACGGGCTCTCGATGCACAACTCTTTCTTCCCGACCTCGACTCCTCTTCCAACTTTTTTTAAACAACTTTACACCTCGGTTCAACGTCTTTTTTTCTATTTTCCAATCACTTGTTTTTTTTCCCACATCAGGTACCTTTAGTGGGCTCTCTCGAATGCCCCCTTTTGTGAAAATTGACATTATTGCCTAGCCACTGCCCCAATATCTCAAGGCTGCATTTCTGCCTGGGCTTGCCGTTACAACTCCATCAGCTGTAACTCCTCCGCAGGGGTCCCTCATTAGAACTCGAAGTCCACAGCTGCGTCTATATTTTTCTTACAAATCTAGTCCACAGATTTGTATGTACGTGTTGTCCAAAGCGGGAAAGTACATTAGTACAGAGGTTTTCTTTTGCATTCATGATTAATTTGTTTTCTTCCGTGTAAGCTTCAGGTGGATATATTATCCACATATTTCCATGCCTACGATCTTCTGCATGTGGATGATGAACATTAAAAAAATCTGTCAATGACTGTAAAGGCTGATGAATAATAGATAACATTTGATGGTTGAGATCCTTCTCTCTCATATATATATCAAAACCGATAAACATTTGTATATTTTCGTCAGCCAAATGCGTTTGCCATAGTGAATAAGCCTCGTTGAGGGTTATTAATTGTTTGGTATCATTTCCTGAAATTCCTTGCTTTTGTGGAGCTTTTGGATGCAATAAGAACCACATAAAAAATATATGAAGGCAAAACAATACTAGCTTTCATCGTTTTCATTAAAAAAAACTTGAATGTAAACTAAGGCTTACCAAGTTGAAAAGGAAAGATTTCTTTAATACTGGATATAGCCACCTTTGCTCTAAGCATTTTGTTTTAGCTTATGTTTAAAATATAGTTATATAGTTCATTGTATCTCACTTGTGATATACAAGCGTATAAGAATTAGACGTGTTTTTAATATGTGGTGTATAGGACAGGCAAATGGGTGATAAAAAAGAATATTTTCCATTAAATTCAGGACAAATGAAAATATAATTCTTAAACTAAAGGTTCATAAGTTATAATATTTAAAATATATATTATACTTTAAATATAACAAGCAACTTACTTCGTTCTTATTTCTAACAGTAATAGTTACATTATAGGTAATCTTCTGCTTTAATTGAAGCTTGAATAATAACAAGGATTTGACTATTTACCAGGAACAATTTAGACTTTTTCACAAACTTTGACTTGAATAACTTTGCTCCAAGTATACTCTGCTTTAATACAGTGGATTATCCATGTGATTCGTTTTCGTCCTTTATTTTCAATAAATACTTTTGAATATTTTAGAAAGAAAAATCCTAAATTGGTAAAGGCTGATTAAAAGGGAAGAAGCCATTTAAATTTATGTGCAATGTAAAATCTTAACCCTTAATTTGACAAGATGTTTTTTCAAATATTTTTTAATTTCTGTTATTTTGTCTGTATAGAAATTATTGTCTCTGTAAAATAAACAAAATATCATTTTCCATTTTTGAGATAATTAATGTCCGCTGTGGCGAACACTGGCAATTCTGTTATATAGTAGTTATAAATATACATGTCCGGTGTAGCAGCCAGACTTAGACAAATTAAGGGTTAAGGTAAGAAATTAGAAGAAGAATTTAGACCAAAAGTTTACCATTCACGTTTTTCTATGGGAAAGCAAGAAGCTGCAAAAAGAAAAATGCATGCATCACATCGTTGTGCATCAACCTCATTTGTTTGCATTGGCGAAAAAAAAATTGGCGAGAAAATCGTAACGCCTCTTTTTACGACTATGCGTCTATCCAGTAGTTCAGATTTGCAGCATCTATTCCAAAACTGGAACATGTGTGTAAAATTCTACACCTGCTACATGCAAGATTAAACTATACCGGCAAACACATAAGTATTAAGCAACATTCTTTATTTACCTTTAATTAAACAGTACATGTCTTCGGGAAGCAAGGTACCCCATCCTGAACCGTTTCATAGAGTAAGATTACGCAGATAATTAGACTACATTCTGGGATTTGCCAGTTGAGTCTCAAAACTTACGTACAAGTTAATATCGGAACCCGTTGTTGCATAAACGTTTATTACCTGATTGTACGTAGAATTATTTATTAATTGCAAAAGGCAAAAGGATGTCTCTCTGATTACGGAGAAAACATATTCTATTCTGATAACTATCGTCTCATTAAAAGATTTACTTACGTTCGTTTGAGAATTATTAATAAACCCTTGTAAGCGTATTACATGAATGTGCAGATAGTAAGCGTATCCAAGCGAAAATTCTCGTGAATCCTTCCCCCCTATATCTTTCCTCACCCAACCACACACGAGCATATAGACCAATGTTCCCTAAGCGTCTGTACTTGGTCTGCCTTGAAACTGTCGTACCGGTAGCTGAAGAGAGCTGACGAGACAGGTCTGATGCTGTGCTCCGTCTGTTTCCTTTGGCAGTAACTGCCAAATGCCGGTCATCTTTCGGCGTAGTAACTCGGGGGCGACCTGTGCTTTAACATCTACTCACATTACCATCATGTTTGAATCGTTGCCAAAGCCTGGAGATGACACTCTGGGCGATTCCAAGTTCCTCGGATACTTCCAGCTGGGTACGTCCACATTCCAGTCGTTCGATAATTCTACCACGTAAAAAAATCATCCAAATGCTTCCTTTGTGCCATAACTATGCGGTTATTGCACTGAAAGGCTTTTAAAGTGCTTGTGAACAATTTTACTTCTTTGCTACCATTCCTTATATACCCTTTCATACACTCTCGTCATTGTGACGTACTATCCGCGCCATCTGGTGGTTTCCTGCAATTTGCATATTCTTCTTCAAGATGTGTGTGATAATTCTACAGGTGAAATTTTTATTTTAGAGCTCAATTTCTGTGTGATTCTGAATTATCCTTAATTTATGGACATGAGTGTAGTAGTTATAAATATACATGTCCGGTGTGGCAGCCATATTTAGCCAAATTAAGGGTTAAGGTAAGAAATTAGAAGAAGAATTTAGACCAAAAGTTTACCATTCACATTTTTCAATGGGAAAGCGGAGAAGCCGGAAAAAGCAAAATGCATGCATCACATCGCTGTGCATCAACCTCATTTGTTTGAAAATCGTAACGCCTCTTTTTACGCCTATGTGTCTATCCAGTAGCTCAAATTTTCAGCATCTACTCCAAACCTGGAGCATGTGTGTAAAATTCTACACCTGCTACATGGAAGATTAAAATATACAGGAAAACACATAAGTATTAAGCAACATTCTTCATTTACCTTTAATTAAACAGTACATGTCTTCGGGAAGCAAGGTACCACATCCTGAACCGTTTCATAGAGTAAGATTACGCAGATAATTAGATTACATTCTGGGATTTGCCAGTCGAGTCTCGAAACTTACGTACGAGGTAATATCGAACCCGTTGTTGCATAAACGTTTATTACCTGATTGTACGTAGAATTATTTATTAATTGCAAAAGGCAAAAGGATGTCTCTCTGATTACGGAGAAAACATATTCTATTCTGATAACTATCGTCTCATTAAAAGCTTTACTTACGTTCGTTTGAGAATTATTAATAAACCCTTGTAAGCGTATTACATGAATGTGCAGATAGTAAGCGTATCCAAGCGAAAATTCTCGTGAATCCCTCCCCCCTATATCTTTCCTCACCCAACCACACGAACGGGAAAAGATGCTAGTAATAGAATAAGACTGTGTAGAGAATTAATTTAGACTTATATGAATGTTTATTTGTAGAAAAACTTATTTAAACCTAATTTTAAATTTATCTATAGAACATATACCAAAAATCATGAATAATATAATAATTTAGCATGAATACCAGAGGTGTCGTACAGTTTTAGTAATTTTTTTATTTCTTACTAGTCATAACTGTACTAGTTTATGTGTTACTAGTCATAACTAGTACATAACTGGTTATGTCAAACAGTTGCTTTGAATACCCTTTGACGGGTTATTTTAACCTGCTAGGGCGCTCTTTGGGCCTTTAAGGCCCGAGCGTTTTAAAAACGCTCCACACAAATTTATCCAATAGAAATAAATTTCCCTAATTTTAAATGCCTGACTTATAGGGTTCCTAGAACCCAATAACATGCATTTCCGCAATTTTATATGAATATTTTGTCATAAAGAGACACTTTTAATTATTCGAGCATCAGAAACTCAGTGCATGCGCATATACTTTTGGCATTTTTATTTAGAGTTTCTGGTCGGAGAAGAGATGCTGTCAAAAATACATCATTATATGATTAAAATGATGAAATATAAAGATGAAATATAAAGATGTGATTTACGTTTTCAACTTGTATGTGTGTGTCTCATGTTTGTGTCTTTTGGAATGTTAATAAAAAAAATCTACAGTTCAAGATATTTTTAAAAATTAATATTTCAAATAATCAGAAATATATTTTAAACTTTTAATTCCCTTTATAATAATAGCCTAAGTTATCTGTCCGTTTGTCCTCGAATTTATGAAGAGGTTGGACCTGGAATGGATAGAGGCATCCATATTGGCTTCTTGATGAGTTAAGGTTAGCAAAATTCAAAGCGAGTAAACGGTATCTTCTCCTAAACTCTGGATCCTATTCTAAAATAAATTGGTAAAAATATGCTTCGTATCACAGCAAAAATACTGTCGTCTTTAAAATGTTCGAAATCAACATCTTAAATATCGTCTGCTTTAATTTCATACATTTTATGACTGAACTTAGATATGACGTAAATGATTTTCTTTTATATTTGGCTTAAATAATAGATTAGGTACATATGTGATAATTTTAAATTTAATCATCCATTATTTTTTTGTTCCCTAACTCATTACTCTAACTCATAAAGAATCTAATATGGATGCCTCTATCCATTCCAGTTCCAATCGCTTCATAAATTCGAGGACAAACGGACAGATAACTAAGGCTATTATTATATAGGAGTTGTATAAAAGCATTTAATTTTATAAATTTTTTAAAAAGCCTGTCTAACAGTATTAAGGATAGATTTTACAATAAATTGGTTAGGTAATTTTATAATTTAAAATACAAAGACATTTATATTTTAGGTTACATTTTCAAAAGTTCTTTTCAAGAACTAATCATTTAATTCAAAATTCAATTCCTAAAGTTACACAAATAGTTTTGAGAATAAAGAAAAATAATGGTTGTATAAAATTAAATATTAGCTTACATTTTCAAAAGAAACGGTCCTTTTTCTTTTCAAGAACTAATCATTTAATTCAAAATTCAATTCCTAAAGTTACACAAATAGTTTTGAGAATAAAGAAAAATAATGGTTGTATAAAATTAAATATTAGCTTACATTTTCAAAAGAAATGGTCCTTTTCCTTTTCAAGAACTAATCAATTAATTCAAAATTCAATTCTTAAAGTTACAGAAATAGTTTTGAAAATAAAGAAAAATAATGGTTGTAAAAAATTAAATATTAGGCTACATTTTCAAAAGAAACGGTCCTTTTTCTTTTCAAGAACTAACTATTTAATTCAAAATTCAATTCCTAAAGTTACAGAAATAGTTTTGAAAATAAAGAAAAATAATGGTTGTAAAAAATTAAATATTAGGCTACATTTTCAAAAGAAACGGTCCTTTTTCTTTTCAAGAACTAACTATTTAATTCAAAATTCAATTCCTAAAGTTACAGAAATAGTTTTGAAAATAAAGAAAAATAATGGTTGTAAAAAATTAAATATTAGGCTACAATTTCAAAAGAAACGGTCCTTTTTCTTTTCAAGAACTAACCATTTAATTCAAAATTCAATTCCTAAAGTTACAGAAATAGTTTTGAAAATAAAGAAAAATAATGGTTGTAAAAAATTAAATATTAGGCTACAATTTCAAAAGAAACGGTCCTTTTTCTTTTCAAGAACTAACCATTTAATTCAAAATTCAATTCCTAAAGTTACAGAAATAGTTTTGAAAATAAAGAAAAATAATGGTTGTAAAAAATTAAATATTAGAGAAGCAAAGAGAAGAGATATAAAGAAATATTAAAAGAAGATAGAGAGATAAGATATTAAAAGATATAAAGAGAAGATAAAGAGATGAGATATAAAGAGAAGAAAAAGAGATAAGATATAAAGAGATATAAACAAAGGAAAAAAAGATAAAATATAAAGAGTTATAGAGAGAAGAGATTATTAGAGATATAAAGAGAAGAAAAGTTTTATAAATTTCCCAAATCTTTTAAAAAATTTAGATTTTAAAACATATTTACCCAAAATATTTTTGTAATCCACATATGATATAATATTACTTTAGGATATGTGAAGTATGTAATAAAATTACCTAAATATTACTACACTACCTAATTATACTAACTACCAATATTAACAGGCCAGTACTACTTATACTACCAATATTACCTAAATATACTATAATATTACTTTAGGATATATGAAGTATGTAATAAAATTACCTAAATATTACTATACTACTTAATTATACTAACTACCAATATTACCTAAATATACTATAATATTACTTTAGGATATGTGAAGTATGTAATAAAATTACCTAAATATTACTATACTACCTAATTATACTAACTACCAATATTACCTAACCAATATTACTTACCAGTACTACTTATACTACCAATATTACCTAAATATACTATAATATTACTTTAGGATATGTGAAGTATGGAACAAAATTACCTAAATACTACTATACTACCTAATTACACTAATTACCAATATTACCTACCAGTACTACTTATACTACCAACATTACCTAAATATACTATAATATTACTTTAGGATATATGAAATATGTAATAAAATTACCTAAATATTACTATACTACCTCATTACACTAACTATCTATCAATATTACCTACCAGTACTACTTATACTACCAATATTACCTAAATATACTATAATATTACTTTAGGATATATGAAGTATGTAATAAAATTACCTAAATATTACTATACTACTTAATTATACTAACTACCAATATTACCTAGCAGTTCTACTTATACTACCAATATTACCTAAATATACTATAATATTACTTTAGGATATATGAAGTATGTAATAAAATTACCTAAATATTACTATACTACTTAATTATACTAACTATCAATATTACCTACCAGTACTACTTATGCTACCAATATTACCTAAATATACTATAATATTACTTTAGGATATGTGAAGTATGTAATAAAATTAACTAAATATTTCTATACTACCTAATTATACTAACTACCAATATTACCTAACCAATATTACCTACCAGTACTACTTATACTACCAATATTACCTAAATATACTATAATATTAATTTAGCATATGTGAAGTATATAATAAAATTACCTGAATAATACTATGCTACCTAATTATACTAGCTACCAATATTACCTACCAGTACTACTTATACTACCAATATTACCTAAATATACTATAATATTAATTTAGCATATGTGAAGTATATAATAAAATTACCTGAATAATACTATGCTACCTAATTATACTAGCTACCAATATTACCTACCAGTACTACTTATAGTAACAATATTACCTAAATATGCTATAATATTTCTTTAGGATATGTGAAGTATGTAATAAAATTACCTAAAATAAAAAATATTCAAACATTGCCAAATCTCTTTACGGAAAAACAAAATATGTGTTATCGAACGAATATTCAAACATCGGAGCTGCAACGAGTATTTTCGAGTGTTTTATGTCTAACAAGCAACCCCTAACCTTTGACGACATTTCAATCAGGCAAACATAAAATCTAAAAATACATTCTCTATAAATTGTTTTCTTTTTGTCGTCGTACACCTTCTTGATTCATCAAAGGAATACAATAAGCACTGCATTTGGCGGAGAATCATTCGCGACGATGAAATTATGTTTCGGCGATGACGAAAAATGTTTCGACAAGTACATTTTTATTAAAATATTTCATTTTCCGAGTTTTTTGGAAAAAGGGTATGTAGAATATAGGATGGTAAGAATCCCCGTTGCCTTGGAAACGTCAGGAATTTGTGATACTCCAAAGTTCTTGTTTTAAGTAGGTAATTTTGGTTGGATATGATAGATATGTATTGAATTATATAAATACTAAAATAGTTCTTTTTGAAGGATTTTAAGGTTTTTAAATTTCTATAATACAATGTAAATGCGTCATTATTTAGACTTTGAATTCTTTATCCCTTCCCAGACAGCATGCATACTTGCAGCAAGTTTGATTTTTTCTGGATAATATATTGTCATAACAAATTTGAGGTGACAAACTTGCAGCAAAACTCCTGCAAGTCAGACGAAGCATAAATCGACCACTCCTTTGCAACGTAATTTTGCTGCAAAACTGTGGCTACCTTGTCATGACAACCTAGAAGCAACCGAAAATTCCCATCATTACATGAGAGTTCAGATTACGAGAGCATGCGCAAACGATTCCCGGCCAAAGACAAGAATGACAATATGGCAGACACGTCATTCCGCAAGCTGCTATGGATCTTTTAGAAGGGATTTATTATTTTAATTATTCAAGTGTGGTTATGCCGAACGATGGCCGATTGGTTAGGGTACTGGCCTTCTGTACCGGAGTTCGTGGGTTCGAATCCCATAGTGGCATGGATGTTCGTAGCTGTTCGGAATCGGCTTGCAAAAAGTAGACCTTAGCACTCCATACCAAACCAAGTGTGGTTATCTTTTTAGTAGCCTTTCTCTATAATTTGCAACTATCTAAAATTTCTAATAAATTAAATAGATGTTTAATTCTATTAATTCACTGGTTGGTTGGTTGGGTTTGGAGCGCTACGGTCTACTTTTTGCAACATGAGGGCTAAATTAATTCACTGAGCAATGTTTTCGTTTTCATGCACGTGTATTGGGCCGTGTTAAACCTACGGAGTCATTTAAAATTCGTCTTAAAACTCGAGGGCTGATGCAAATAATTTTCAGTTTTTAACGTAAGAACAAAAACAAATTGTAAAAACTAATTATTCTGCATTATCTCCGTAGCGGAGCCCTCGAGTGCAAAGGGTTAATTAGCAAGAAATTAATTACTAATAAATTTTTTATATTTAATCAAAATTACCTAAAATCTTAGTCTTTCCAAAAGTAAAAGAAATTTTCCTTTACATATACTATTTAAACCAAACAAAAATGTCTTTTTCAAAAACAAAGGTTTTTTTCCAACCGTGGTTTGCAATGAATTTGTTGCAAGTTTGATATGACAAGCTTGCAGCAAACTTGTATACTGTACCTTGCATGACAAGTTTGCTGCAAGTTGGAGGTATGGTGACTTCGAAGTTTGCGTAGACTTGCTGCAAGTTTGATAAGACAAATTTGCAGCAAACTTGTATACTGTACCTTGCATGACAAGCTTGCTGTAAGTTGGAGGTATGGTGACTTCCAAGTTTGCGTAGACTTGCTGCAGCCTTGTTTCAAACTTGCAGACTTGTCATGATGAACTTGCTGCAAGTTTGCAGGTTAGCAAAGCAAGACTGCTACATGTTCACTGCAAATTAAATTTGCTATCTGGGTTAGCACTCCGCACGTTTTTGCACCACTGCCTACCAGCAACTCCGGCGCATTTTCGCAGCGGAACGAGTGTGAAGAAGGAGTCTTATTTTAAGTGAGAAGAATTACACGTGCTTGTGAATGTTTTTGATTTTATTTATTTTATACACATGCGCCTTATTCTTGTAAATGAAAAGTTAATTTTAAATTTTGTAATTCACCATGGTGTGATATTTTTAGAAACAATCTACCATGTGCAATCTGGGTTAACTTGGGCAAGTGTCACAGTACCCATATTCATAATCCCCTATATAATAATATTCTAAGTTATCTGTCCGTCTGTCCTCGATTTTATGAAGCGGTTGGACCTGGAATGGATAGAGGCATCCATAGTTAGCAAAACTCAAAGAGAGTAATGTTTATCTTCTCTTAAACTATAGATCCGATTCTAAAATAAATTGGTATAAATATGCTTCATATCACAGGGAAAAAAACTACCTTCTTTAAAACGTTCGAAAGCCACCCCTTCCCCTCTTTTCGATCGTTTAATGCCATTATTTCAAATCCTATTTTCCCCGGCTAAGAGCAGGCGATTAAATTTATCAATTTATCCCATTAATAAATAGGTAAAAATAACATTTTTCTAGCATTATGACGTCATTTCTTTAACCATCTCATTGAATCATTTCATATTTTAAATTATTTAAATTATGCCTTATTTTCATACGTTTTATCAATGATCTTATATATTACGTAAATAATTTTCTTTTATATTTGGCTTAAATAATAGATTAGGTACATATGTGATAATTTTAAATTGAATCATCGATTATTTTTTGTTACAAGATAATTCTCAGCCAAAAAACAAATCATTTTTTTACCTGCCTCATAACGTACTTTAAAATTTTGGAAAATTAAAAATTTTACTGATCTCGTCACATGACGGGCTATAGGCTAGTAACTCCAATAAAAGCCCAAAACTCCTCCTTTTCCATCGCACGCCACGTTTGCCAAATAGAATTACTAGATATTTCTTTATTCTTTAGAGCATTTTCTGCGTGATTGTTGGCTTCTTTTATAATTTCATTTACCAGTTCGTTTGTGAAAAATAATTTGAAATATTGTGTCGGCTGTACAATATTTGTAAAAATTTATGGTCCAATGATCTTTGGCGATACACTAAAATGTATTTCATGTGCATTCTAGGTTTACTTGGGCAAGTGTCACAGTAACCATATTGATAATAACTCCGATAAAAGCCCAAAACTCCTCCTTTTCCATCGCACGCCACGTTTGCCAAATAGAATTACTAGATATTTCTTTATTCTTTAGAGCATTTTCTGCGTGATTGTTGGCTTCTTTTATAATTTCATTTACCAGTTCGTTTGTGAAAAATAATTTGAAATATTGTGTCGGCTGTACAATATTTGTAAAAATTTATGGTCCAATGATCTTTGGCGATACACTAAAATGTATTCTATCCGGAATATCTAATTCTTCTGAGACAACGCGCCATTTATTTAAGTCTTCCGGCGGCCTTTCACTTTCAATACCTACCATTCGTCGTCTCTTTGGTAGTATAATTTCGGAACCACTACTTGAAGTGTGAGAATTATAATCAACATTGTCTTCCCCAATATCTTCTACCAATGAAAAATCAAACACATCTTCACTATCACTCAACTCTATATTCTCGTCACAATAATTATTTTTCTCCATGTTGCTTACCATAAAATGGGTCCAATAATGTTTCAATCGTAACAGTAGTGAGACTGAGCACGTTTTAACTACAGATAACAGTTGCCAAAGCCGACGATTCCATAACATCTTAAGCCTAATCATGCTAAAAACATTCTCCACAGCGGAGCCTACGGAGTTACGGAACAAATGACGGACGGCCCCGTAGCGGAGCCAACGGAGCGCTAAAGGTTAATATATCATTACAACCATATTTTGTACCAGAGCGAAACAATATATTAACGAAAGCAATATCACTTTTAAAAGACTTTAGGTTTATTTAAAAAACATTAAAATAATGCTACATAAATTAGCACAACACCCTCATTGGTGTTTAACGTTGTACAGAATTTGCACGGAATAAGGTCAAGGTCAAGGTGTTGGTTTTTGCTGAGTACCTAGCAGTGAAAAATTCACTACTTCAACCTCCAAATATAATTTGATCATCAATGCACAGCAATCAATCGCGAATTTAGAAAGCTTACAGCAATTTCCTAATCAAAAGATCTGAAATCCTGCAAGGGTTTTGGTTCGTTCTCATATCAAGCTACGAGAGAATAACGCGCTGTCTAGTTTTAACTAGACAGCGCGTTTCATTAGTCTATTCCTTGACATTTACTCAAAACAACTGCAAGTTAACTCTCAGCAAATTTGTTGGCGCCATCTATTAGCACCAGAGTGAATTAAAGGTTCTTGCCAAGGAATAAAACAACACCAGTTTTTCATACACATCTGAGCTGACTTTATTTAACCGAAGCAGAAGAAATTTACATAAAATTTATATAACACACATATATTACATAATATTAACACACACAGATATATATATATATATATATATATATATATATATATATATATATATTACATATATAATATTACATAAAAATTTATATATATCCAAGTGAATGTGTGAGATTTACTGAAAATAATAAAGTAAGAGGAAATTAAAAAAGTAACCAATATGCACACATAAAAATAGAATAAATAAGTAGGCTCCTTGAACAAGTAAATTTAAGTGTTAATAAAATGTCAAAAAGAGGATGTATAACAATTGTGTATTTAATTCTGTTTAAGTACCAAGACAAGTATTCATAACAATCTACCAGATCTGTCTCTAAAAGAAAAGAGAAGTAAATTACAGAATTTAAATAGCAATACTTACAAAGAAAAAGAGTTAATAGCCTTCATAGGACTCGCTTTGATAAGTAACACAACGAATCAAGTTTTGCTGGCTAATGTTTTAGCCTTGTTCGAACTCAGAGGCAGCGAAGCCTTGTGGTTATGGCTCTTTGGACAACTTGAAGTGTGTTTAAGTGATGATCTTTCATACTCTTCTTCAGACGTGATAATAATGTTTCAGAAGTCCAGGTCTAGTTTGCATGGAGGATGGGAAAGAACAGGGGTGGTTTAAGTATTCCGTCACAACTAACACCGTATGGGGCCGAATATTGTCTTGGTGAACGATCCTGATGCCAGCAATTTGTGAGTGGATGCAGTTTACCATGTTCTTCAATCACTTGATCATTTCCAACACAATTAAAAATTGTAAAATTTAACGTAAACTTAAGGAGCAGTCGCTGTTCAAAACCTTCCTCGTAAGTTGAATGTTTTCATCCGTTTTTGTAGTCAAAGGTTATTTAACACATGGATTGTTCTCAATATTCTGTCGGTCGATCCTAAACGCAATTTGTCTCTTGTTGACTTGAGATTATCATATAAATTCACTTCTAGCAGTCGATGTTCAGAATATTCCTCGGTAGTTCAATGTTTTCATCCGTTTTTGTAGTCAAAGGTCATCTAACGCACGGATCGTCCACAATATACTGTCGATCCTAAACGCAATATGTCTCTTATAGACTTGATTGTGACTTAAATTCACTTCTGAAAGCCTACTTTAGCATTTGTCAGTTTTCAACACCATTTTTACAGAGTTTAACGCAGAATTTTATTGCTTAGTGCAGCTCAGTTGATCGCTGCATCTTAAGCGTAACGAGATATACTTACAACGGATCAATGTTAGGCCACTCATTGAATTAGAAAAAATCAGGGCTTAGAACCGTAATTTTTTTTTCGTTCCGGTTGAACTAAAATATATATATATATCGTTTCAGTTCTGGTTTTTGCTTTGCCAAAAATAACGGTTTTTGGGTCAGTCCCGAATGAATAATTTTATTTTATGTATAATTTTGCTTATACTAGAAATATAATTCTATAATAAATAAAAAATGTAACTATCAAAATTTAGAAGATTTTATTATTTTTTTTAATTCGTATCCTATGTGAATTGATAGAATTAACCAGCATGTATAATACGAGTAGTCGGCAGAGAACGGTGAGCATTGGCATTATTATCCATTGCCAAAATCGCATTTGACAATTGAAAATTCAAAAGAATTAAATCCACCTTCTACAAGTAGTTTCATGCGATACAGAAACAGAAAACTGAGCTACCTATTTATAATTGTACTTTAGTTGACTTTAAAGAATAATGACAATCGCAAATTTTGCCAAACAGTAGATTGGGCTAAAATTTTTTGAGTTTCTGTATTTTGTACCACAACTGTAGTAAATTATTTAATTGTTATTAATTTATAATATCGTTAAAAAATCTCCCCAAAGCTTTTATTTTGGCTTAGGTTTTACTACATAAATTAAATAGCTGTAAAACTAAAGTTATACTAATCTTTGTTGTACAGCATTAATTTTAAAAGTATGAATTCGGTTTTTTATTAATATTACTTCGTATTGTTGGAACCTATAATTAGTTAACATTTTAAACTGGTTAATAGCCTACTTCAATTTTTTTTATCTCAAGTATTCTGAAATTATATATTATTAATATTTAAAGCTTTTACAGAGAAAACTGTAAAAGCTTTAGACATTTATTAGGATGGATATAGGTAATTTCAAAATATGTGTAAAGGGAATTTCCTCTGAAACCTGGTTAATAGCCTACTTCAAAAATTTTTTTTATCTCAAGTATTCTGAAGTTATATATTTTTAATATTTAAAGCTTTTACAGAGAAAGCTTTAAAAGCCTTAGACATTATTTGGATGGATATAGGTAATTTCAAAATATGTGTAAAGGGAATTTCCTCTGAAACCTGGTTAATAGCCTACTTCAATTTTTTTTATCTCAAGTATTCTGAAATTATATATTATTAATATTTAAAGCTTTTACAGAGAAAACTGTAAAAGCTTTAGACATTTATTAGGATGGATATAGGTAATTTCAAAATATGTGTAAAGGGAATTTCCTCTGAAACCTGGTTAATAGCCTACTTCAATTTTTTTTTTATCTCAAGTATTCTGAAGTTATATATTTTTATTATTTAAAGCTTTTACAGAGAAAACTGTAAAAGCTTTAGACATTTATTAGGATGGATATAGGTAATTTCAAAATATGTGTAAAGGGAATTTCCTCTGAAACCTGGTTAATAGCCTACTTCAAAAATTTTTTTTATCTCAAGTATTCTGAAGTTATATATTTTTAATATTTAAAGCTTTTACAGAGAAAGCTTTAAAAGCTTTAGACCTTTATTAGGATGGATATAGGTAATTTCAAAATATATGTAAAGGGAATTTCCTCTGAAACCTGGTTAATAGCCTACTTCAATTTTTTTTTTATCTCAAGTATTCTGAAGTTATATATTTTTATTATTTAAAGCTTTTACAGAGAAAACTTTAAAAGCTTTAGACATTTATTAGGATGGATATAGGTAATTTTAAAATATGTTTAAAGGGAATTTCCTCTGAAACCTGGTTAATAGCCTACTTCAATTTTTTTTTTATCTCAAGTATTCTGAAGTTATATATTTTTATTATTTAAAGCTTTTACAGAGAAAACTTTAAAAGCTTTAGACATTTATTAGGATGGATATAGGTAATTTTAAAATATGTTTAAAGGGAATTTCTTCTGAAACCTGATTAGATTTGTTTTGCTGTGGTTTGGTTTGGGGTGCTAATGTTTGACGAACCGTAGTCGCCACATCATCTATCACCCGCGGAATGTAGTCGTGTCCATTGTCATATTCATTGTAACCGTAACTTTTTATGTTAACTGTAATATTTATGTAACTATATGGAACGAGATTTTCAGTATGTGTTGTTCTATGAATAAAAGTTGAATGGAATACGAAAGCGGCTTGTGGTTTTTCGTGTTTTAAGAAACAGAATCGTTTTAAAGATAAGGTTTATTTCTGAGAGCCATTTTCACCGAAGCCATTAGAGTTTTTGATACGCTGCTAGCGTAAATGCGTTAGTTTTCGTTTAAAGGATAACGTATTATCCATTGGGAGTCTGCATGAGTGCAGCAAACAGAAACGAAAAATGTCCAACTTCACCCAACTAATTGGTTTTATTCCATCCTTATATGATTCACGAATAGCCGAACAACCGAAAAACAACGCACAACAATAATTACCGTATAACAATCAGAACCCCCCCCCCTTCGAGTGCAAGTTCAAATAGTTTAGAATCTTCGGGGTTCCTTGACACAGAGTCGAATCCCTAGTAGTGAGCACTGAAATGTCTTAACTGATGTGCTTCTTAAAGTTTATAGGAGCATTTTAAACATTAACAACAATTTAGAAGGTGAAAGTCATGATTATATAAAAGAATAAAATTACAATTACGGCTCTGTCTTTAGTAAATAAAAATAATAATAAAAAATGAAAGGTAGTGGAAAACGGAAAGATAATTTTTATTTTTGTTTAATTTTTTATAATTTTTTGGGGTTTTATAGAGTTTTAATTTTTTTAATTAATTAATAATAAATTAGTGGAAAGGACAGAAAATTAGTGATAGACATTAAAAATTAATAGAAAGTTTAAGATTAGTATACGATACTTAAATCTGAGGATAAGTAAGAGTCATCGTGGCGCCATCTATTAGCGCGATGGAGAATTTACTAAGTTAAAATTTGGAAAATGGGGCAAAAATGAATTACGAACCAACCTTCGAACCTTGACTCTCGGCCATTTAAAACATTTCAAAACCGGAATCGACGTCATGATTGACGGCAAAAGACAGCCAATCAGGCGTCATAGAAAGTTCTCGCGAATTCTAAAAACTCATCCCACTGACAGAGTGCTGTGTGCAAATCCCAAAACCAGAAAAACTCAGCCATTTTAAAAGAATTGACATATAGAATTTTGCAACCAAAACCGAAATATTTTAAGCAACGCACCCCATTATTGCATGTATATAATTTTTTTTCTTAAACCCATCCAATTTGAATCTTTCCAACTTGTTTGAAATCGTTGAAGTTTATCCTGAACTATAAAAACTCACTTGACCGGTTATCAAACAGCGAAATATATTCAAGTTTATTAAAAAAATGTAAAGTTAAAAATGCTTGAAGTAGCTGAAGTTTAACCTGTACTATAAAAACTTACTTGAGCGGTTATCAAACAGCGAAATATATTCAAGTTTATTAAAAAAATGTAAAGTTAAAAATGCTTGAAGTTGCTGAAGTTTATCCTGTACTATAAAAACTTACTTGACCGGTTATCAGGCAGAGAAAGATATTCAAGTTTAGTAAAAAAATGTAAAGTTAAAAATGCTTGAAGTCGCTGAAGTTTATCCTGTACTATATAAAAACTTACTTGACCGGTTATCAGACAGCAAAATACATTCAAGTTTATTAAAAAAATGTAAAGATAAAAATGCTTGAAATCGCTGAAGTTTAAACTGTACTATAAAACTTACTTGACCGGTTATCAGGCAGAGAAATATATTCAAGTTTATTAAAAAAATGTAAAGTTAAAAATGCTTGAAGTCGCTGAAGTTTATCCTGTACTATAAAAACTTACTTGACCGGTTATCAGACAGCGAAATATATTCAAGTTTATTAAAAAAATGTAAAGTTAAAAATGCTTGAAGTCGCTGAAGTTTATCCTGTACTATAAAAACTTACTTGACCGGTTATCAGACAGCAAAATACATTCAAGTTTATTAAAAAAAATGTAAAGATAAAAATGCTTGAAGTCGCTGAAGTTTATCCTGTACTATAAAAACTTACTTGACCGGTTATCAGACAGCGAAATATATTCAAGTTTATTAAAAAAATGTAAAGTTAAAAATGCTTGAAGTCGCTGAAGTTTATCCTGTACTATAAAAACTTACTTGACCGGTTATCAGACAGCAAAATACATTCAAGTTTATTAAAAAAAATGTAAAGATAAAAATGCTTGAAGTCGCTGAAGTTTATCCTGTACTATAAAAACTTACTTGACCGGTTATCAAACAGCGAAATATATTCAAGTTTATTAAAAAAATGTAAAGTTAAAAATGCTTAAAGTCGCTGAAATTTATCCTGTACTATAAAAACTTACTTGACCGGTTATCAGACAGCGAAATATATTCAAGTTTATTAAAAAAATGTAAAGTTAAAAATGCTTGAAGTCGCTGAAGTTTATCCTGTACTATAAAAACTTACTTGAGCGGTTATCAGACAGCAAAAGATATTCAAGTTTATTAAATAAATGTAAAGTTAAAAATGCTTGAAGTCGCTGAAGTTTATCCTGTACTATAAAAACTTACTTGAGAGGTTATCAGACAGCAAAATATATTCAAGTGTATTAAAAAAAATGTAAAGATAAAAATGCTTGAAGTCGCTGAAGTTTATCCTGTACTATAAAAACTTACTTGACCGGTTATCAGACAGCGAAATATATTCAAGTTTATTAAAATAAAATGTAAATTTAAAATTCCCCTTTAACTATATAAGATAAGTCGTGTATGGTAGAAACTAAATAAACAATGGAAAATCAAGTCGAAAAAGAATTTAAATAGTCGAATACCTCTTCAGATCAAATGATAAAATCCTATTACTTGAAGCACCGTTTGAAAACTGCGCAAATAGTAGAACTGGAAATAAACTGGAGTTTTGAATTTCCGTCCCATCAAACACAGAAAATAAAACATTTCATTCAAAAGAGTTTTATTTCGCGAATAGTTATCTTGGGTATTTCGGGCAATTAATTCACTTCCTCTACAGAATACTTGTTTGCATAACTTTTAACTTGGAAACTACTTCTCTCGTGTTAGGTTTAACGCTGTCAAGGGTAAAGTAGAAATTTCCCCTTTTCCAAATGAATGCAGAAACTTTTACGGCTGCACAGACATCAGTTTTCGATTTCGAGATATCAATCTATTTAAAGGAACAAAGTACCTTTCAATCTGATAGGTATTACATATGAAAACTTTTGTTTTTTGTGATTCTTGTCTCTTTCAGAGTAAAATTCTTTAAAAAGTATTCTAAAAATTATATCATTTTATGATATGGATTTTTAGAAATACGTAAAGTGTATGTATACAACTGAAAAAGGGACCACCATGGTCGATTAAAGTTGCTCGACGATTATCTGCAATATAAATGCATTTAAGATTAGCCCTAATAGAGTATAAGTTCTGCCTTACATTTGTTTCAATTTTACTTTTAATTCGAAGTTTATATGATTAATTTGTATCTAAGACAAAATCTAAATATATAAAAATGAATTTGTGTCTGTCTGTCTATCTGTCTGTATGTACTCGATAGACTCAAAAACCATATATCCAATGGCCGTGAAAATTTAGGAAATGTTTAGGTATATCCCTGGGAAGGTTTCTGTAAATTTTTAACGTTCGAAATCCATTCCTTCCCCCTTTTTCGAGAGTTTCATGTCATTATTCCAAGCATTATTTTCCTCGGTTAAAAGCAAGCGATTAAGTTTTTAATTTATCGCATGATAACTAAGTGAAATAAGCAATATTTCTAGCAATGTGACGTCATCCCAAGTAATTGGTTTAAACGCAGTTTTCCTCGGTTAAAAGCAGAAGATTAAAAATTTTAATTTATTACATAATACATAGGTGAAAATGATATTTTTCTATCATTATGACGTCATTCCTTTAAATATTTCATTTATTCATTTCTTATTTTATATTATTTAAACATCGTCTGCGTAGTATCCATTTGATTTGACCTGAAAATTGAGATAGAAAGGGATTCACTTTCACTTCTATGTGATGCAAATTACAGCATTTTTATATGAGAACTTATTTTAAATTTATGTCTTAGTTAATTTTTACGTTACAATGAAATGTTTATCAACAATATTTCAACAACAAAAAGTACAAATTTCAATGACTCTCATGGGCAAATAAAAAACAT
>CM063509.1:110846674-110871674 GCA_032207245.1 Pardosa pseudoannulata
AAATTAATTTTATGCCATAATTTAGATAAAATAATAATTTAGTGTATCATTCTAGGATTCTGAAGGCTTCTTCTGAAAGCTATGAGAGGATATTATTGCAATTCTTTACAAACACTTAGGTAGAGGGATTTACGTGCTGCATGTATGCATTATTTCCTATACCCTATATAATAATAGCCTAAATTATCTGTCCATCTGTTCTCAAATTCATGAAGCTGTTGAACCTGGAATGGATAGATGCATCCATATTGGATTCTTGATGAGTTAGGGTTAGCAAAATTCAAAGCGAGTCAAGTTTATCTTCTCCGAAACTATCGATCCGATTCTAAAATAAATTGGTATAAATAGGCTTCACAACGAAAAATACTGTGGTCTTTAGATGTTCGAAATCTCCCCTTCCCCCTTTTCTAGCTTTTACTACCATTATTTTAAGCCATATTTTCCTCAGTTAAGAGCAGGCGATTAAATATTTCACGTAATAAATAGGTAAAAATTTCACATTATAAATAGGTAAATTTTTTTCTAGCATTATGGCTTCATTCTTTTAATCAACCCATTTAATCATTTCTTATTTTAAATTATATAAATATCATCTGTTATTTTGATACATTTCATCACTGAACTTAGATATTAAGTAAATAATTTTCTTTTATATTTGGCTTAAACAATAGATTAGGTATGTAATAATTTTAAACTTAATTATCGATTATATTTTTGTTGCAATGAAACTTTTATCACCGCTATTAACAACAAAATCTTTGCATAAATCTCTAGGAGTCTATTTCAAGGATTAATAAATATCTAGCGTTTAAGTTATATATCTTTGAAAATTAAGAAGTTTGTTCGTTTGTGTGCTTATCTTTTATACATAACCGCACTATTTGACTAAATGAATTCAACGTGATTCTAAACTGCATTCAGAGTATCGGGAGACTTTAGAGGATTATGAAGACAAACAAATTGAGAGTGTACCAGATAATTCTCAGCCAAAAAACAAACCATTTTTTTACCTGCCTCATTGGGTACTTTACAATTCTGGAAAATCAGAAATTTTACTGACCCCGTTATATGATGGGCGATATGCTAGTTTAAAAATATACTACTTAAAACGAGAAAGTTAAATTATTATTTAAAGCTAGAGCACTAATAATGCTAGTCTTCATGATAATAAGGCAGATATAGGTGAATTAAATAAAGTAGACAAGAAAGAGAAGTATTTTCTCACACAGGATAAGAAAACTCATGTACGGCAAAACTAATTAAGCAGTGAAATATCCCATTGAAAAACAATTTGAATATTTGAGTAACTGTTTGGATCAAATGTTCGAATCCTATTAACTTGAAGTATCGTTTCAAAACTACGCAAATAGTAGAACTGGAAATAAACTAGAGTCTTGAATTTCCGCCTTATTGGACAGAGAAAATAAAACACTTAATTCAAAAGAGTCTTACTTCATGAATAGTTACACCTTAAGTATTTCAGGTAATTAATTCACTTCCTTTACAGAATACTTGTTTGCATAATTTTTAACTTTAGAAAACTACTTCTGTTTAGTTAGGTTTATCGCTATGAAGGGAAAATTAGAGATTTCCAGTTTCCAAATGAATGAAGGAAGTAATATTGCAACTACAGGCATCAGTTTATGATTTAGTGGTATTAGCCTATTTAAGAAGAAATAACAGCTTTTGATTCAATATATGCCTCTTATGAAAGATTTTTAAATTCATCATAAAATAAAAGATTCTTGTCAGTTTTGGGATAAACGTTTTAAACGAGATTCTAAAAAATATTATTTCATTTTAAAGGATATGTTTTTAAAAAGCACGTGAAATGTATACACAAAATGAAAAAGGAGAATTTACACCACCAATTTGGATCAGAATTAATCGACGATTATCTGCAATATAAAAGAACCATCATTCTAGATTAGAACTAATCGATGGAAAATATAATATGAAAACTTAATTTATCCATATTGTACCGAGTGATCAAAAAGTCCGTATAAACTTTAAAAATTCATAATAACCGGTAAAATAACCAAAATAAAAAACGGTGTGCAAGATTAGTATCGCTAGAGCATGGGATTTTTTAAAAGATAGAGGGCTCTGATGTGCACAAGTCAAAGAAAAAGAAACGCAAATAACAAACAGAATGCCTTCAGATTGTTTATTACAACAGTATGTGTTCCACATGGCCACCACCATAGTTCATAACATACTGCAGGTGAGTCACAAATCCAGCAGCGGCAGAGTGCAGCAGGTCCGGTTGTATACAAGACGCCTCTCGGCGGATCGCATCTTTCAGTTCAGAGAGATTAGATGGATTCGATACACCCGAGATTTCATATATCCCCACAACCAAATGTCTGTCGGGATCAAATCGGGAGACCAAGAAGACCCCGGGAACCTGAAACGCCTGCTAATGATTTTGTCTTCCCCGAATGTCTGAATCATAAAATCCTTGACCGAATTAGCAGTGTGACAAGTTGTATTTCAATCGTACTTACCTAGGTAGTTATCCTGAAATAGAAGATCCACTATAAAAACAGTCTTGGGAGAAAGAAGCCTTACACATATAAATTAGTGAACACTTGGCCTTTTTTAAACCTTTATTAAACACATAGCACAATGATAATTTACAGGTTACTTATAACTTTGCCCCATCAGAAAAAGCACTTCCGTATTCAAAGACAGAATTCACAAAACCTTACATGAAAATGAAAACAATAGCCTTTAGAATATTCACTGTTCTTTTTTCTCGAACCCCTAGCGCCATCTCTTGGCATTAACAACTGACAACTATCGTCAATTCATTTTCTAAGGCTTTTCGCAACAAACATAAACGCCTAGTTCTGAGTTATATTTCCTCATTCTATGATATAAAAATACTGAATATTCAGTCAAATTTTCAGCATCAGTAAATGCACCGAATGACTTAAAATCAGTAAATGGAAAACATTTGAGTGTCAGGTAAGTTGCTACCAGCGTTTGAACAAAAAACTCTTGATAAATATAAGTGTATCCACAGAATTTAACGAAATCTTTAGATTTATTTTTACATTTGAAAATTTCTTTCAAACTCCTTGAAAATAAAAATTAAAATAACTAAGTGATGAGATTAAAATAGAATTTTAATTCCAAAAGTGCTGTGCACACTTTCTTTCTTTTTAAGAGCATTTATAAATGAAAATTCTATTTTTATAAGTGGGATTGTGATGAAAAAATGAAGTGAAATTTAAATTCGCAATCCTTTTCATTAGAAATTCAAATGCTCCTTTTAAAAAGGTATTTCACATTTAAATTTCCCTAAATAAACCTAAATTAGAAAATTATTTTTACAGTGGAATGGATGCTTTAAATATAATTTTTATTCCCAATATTTCTTTCGATGAATATGTGAAAAACCCCATTTCGCTATTTAGTGATAAACACATTTATACTTTCATTCCTCTATCGATAGAATCTTTATTTATCATTATCTTTCTGCAATACTATTTTTCTTTAAAATACAGTTAAACAAAATCCATTATTATAATCGATTGAAGATATTCATCGATTACAAAATGTCATTTACTGGCGATAATTGAAAAAGGAAATAGTTCTCTTTTTAATAAAAATCAGATATTTACGTTTAACAAAATAATCTTTTAATCTTCTTCAACTTTACAATGGGTATTGCATTTTCGTATGAAGAAGTACTATTTTCAATTACTGTTTGAAACAGAAATTCTCAGAAATTATTTCGTTTTATTTTTTTTTTGTTCATTTTTCAGCTTAAATTAAATTCTTGGAATATTTTCTAGCGTGTATTAATAAAAATGAAATATTCGTTAAAACTGATCATGCAAAAGTACAATCTAGCAATTTTCATTTCATCTAAATTTTTACCGTTGCAATTAACTAATATTTCTTTGATTTTAATAATGTTTTTGTTTACACCCCAAAAATAATCTAAGTAATTTACATTTGAAGTATGAAAAAATTAATCTCATAGATTAATATGACACAAGCAGTAGTTTGCAGAATAATTGTTCAGATCGCCATCATTGGCGATAAAATTGTTTCCTACCATTTTGCAAGAATATTTTAACAAAGAATACTTAATCTCTTTATAACAAGAATACAAAAGAATATGCAGATTGGTGAAATTTTTTGTAAACTCACTAGTTCTATATCACAGAATTTTGAAGTTTAACTAAGAATGCACGAGGGAGTTTTATAAACATTATCTTATAAATAAGATAATTATAAACATAACAAACAATTTACTTATATTAAATACTTTCGAGAGTTTTTAAACTTTTGAGTTTTATAAGAATTTGAAATACTCCAGGTGCATTTGTAACTGCCATTACCTTGGAGATTTTTCAACAATTCATTTCGTCAAGCATTTATTTCTATGTTTCGAAAAGGAAATATCTATTATTTTTTAGATTAAAAGACGTATTATACACATTTTGTATTATTTTCGTTTCCAAAAAGTTCTTTTACATGTTTCGAAAAGCAAATATCTATGCTCTTTGAGATTAAAAGAATTATACATATTTCATATTATACGTATTAGTTTCTGTGTTTCTAAAAGAAAATATCTATCCTTGAGATTAAAAGAAGTACACTCATGTCCATAAATTAAGGATAATTCAGAATCACAGAGAAATTGAGCTCTAAAATAAAAATTTCACCTGTAGAATTATCACACACATCTTGAAGAAGAATATGCAAATTCAGGAAACCACCAGATGGCGCGGATAGTACGTCACAATGACGAGAGTGTATGAAAGAGGTATATAAGAAATGGTAGCAAAGAAGTAAAATTGTTCACAAGCGCTTTAAAAGCCTTTCAGTGCAATAACCGCATAGTTATGGCACAAAGGAAGCATTTGGATGATTTTTTACGTGGTATAATTATCGGACGACTGGAATGTGGACGTACCCAGCTGGAAGTATCCGGGGAACTTGGAATCGCCCAGAGTGTCATCTCCAGGCTTTGGCAACGATTCAAACATGATGGTAATGTGAGTAGATGTTACAGCACAGGTCGCCCCCGAGTTACTACGCCGAATGATGACCGGTATTTGGCAGTTACTGCCAAAAGAAACAGACGGAGCACAGCATCAGACCTGTCTCGTCAGCTCTCTTCAGCTACCGGTACGACAGTTTCAAGGCAGACCGTGTACAGACGCTTAGGAAACGTTGGTCTATATGCTCGTAGGCCTGTCAGATGTGTTCCCCTTACCGCAACTGACTGTCGCCTGAGATTATGCTGGGCTAGAGATCATGCATTGTGGACACCGCAACAGTGGTCTTGTGTGATGTTTTCCGACGAGTCCAGGTTCAGTTTACATTCTGATTCTCACCGGACTTTCATATGGATAGCGCCAGGTACCCGTTACCACCAAAAGAACACCACTGAACGACACCGTTACGGTGGTGCAGGATGGCTCGTTTGGGGAGGAATTATTCTTGGTTCCAGAACTGACCTGCATGTTCAGAGTGTAACGATGACAGGCCACATCTATCGGGATGTCATTCCGGAACAACATGTACGTTTGTTTCGGGGCGCCATGGGTCCTGAATTTCTGTATATGGATGACAACGCCCGACCTCCCCGTGCAAACATTGTAGACGAATGCCTTCAATCGGAGGATATCACCAGTATGGATTGGCCAGCATACTCACCGGACTTGAATCCAATAGAGCATGTGTGGGACATGCTTAGCCGACGAATTGCAGCCCGTCAACCCCCTCCCAACTGTTTATCGAAACTTCGGAGGGCATTGCTTGATGAGTGGTGTAATTTTTCCCAAGGTTAGATTGATAATCTGATACTCAGCATGTGTAGCGGTTTAACGCTTGTATTGCATCGTCTGGGAGACATACTCCCTATTAACCATCATACTAACCATGTTATACTGTTTTCTGTAAATAGGTTCTTTTTTGAAATTTGCTCCAGGGAGTAAAAATCGCAATTTTTATTAATTATGTCAAACATATAGCATCTTTTTTGCTCTTTACCTTTTGTTTAATAAATAGACTTTACAAATAAGTCAAATTTGTTTTGCTTTTGTCTCTTTCATTGCCTGAACTTCATTATTCTTAATTTATGGACATGAGTGTATTATACATATTCGTTACGATGTTTCGAAAAGCAAATATCTATTCTTTTTGAAATTAAAAGAAGTATTATACATATTTTCTACTATACATATTCGTTTCGGTGTTTCGAAAAGCAAATATCTATCATTTTTGAGATTAAAAGAAGTATTATACATATTATGTATTATAATATTCGGTTTGATGTTTCGAAAAGCAAATATTTATTCTTTTTGAGATTAAAAGAAGTATTATACATATTTTCTACTATACATATTTGTTTCGGTGTTTCGAAAAGGAAATATCTATCTTTTTTTAAGATTAAAAGAAGTATAATTATTTTGTATTAAGCATGCTCATATCCAAAAGAATCGTTTCAATAATTCGAAAAACAAATGTATATCATTTTTGAAATTAAAAGAAGTATTATACATATTTTGTATTATACATATTCATTTCGATGTTTTGAAAAGCAATTATCTATCCTTTTGAGATTAAAAGAAGTTTTAAATATTTTATATAGAAAATTGAATATTTAAACTATTATAATATTTTGTAACTATATTTTCACGGAACACTTACGATAAGAACTATGTTTTATTCTAAAAGCCAAAAGAAATCCTATGAAGAAAAGTGGCCATATTTTACGTAAGAAGCATGATCTTGGAACATTTTAAATATAATGCTTCATTTGATATCAATAATAATTAAGAACTATTAAAATTATTAAGATTTTATTTTTAAATTGTAAACATTTTCACATGAATGTATTTTTAACAACATGATATATTTTTTTCTATCAGATTGTCAAAAACATAATAAATTTATTCTAAGTCCCTTAAACTCTTTTACACAAGACTGTGGTTCGATGTTTCGACACATCTGAAATTGTATTTTATAAATATTTTCATTAACACTAATGTAAAAAACAGGGAATCTTGTATACAGATACACATATAACGTGGGGAATTCAAATGAACAGAGCATGGAATGATATACGATAGCACTTTTCGATTACTAATGTTTGGCCTTTTTAGGATAAAATGAAAACTATTAACATAATAAAAGTTAAAGCAGACTGGTAAAAATGAAAATGAAGCAATTGAAAGTCAATTGTCTATTGATTCAAAGATTTACTTTTGAGGGAGAAATTTATTTTTCTTTGAAATTAATGTAATTTAGTTTCTATGCAAAGCGAGCGAAAAAAATATTTTATAAAGAAAGAAGTTTGTTTTTTATGGAAGTGATTTTGAAAGTTAATTTTTATGCATAGTATGTCAATAAAATTATCAAACCAAGAAACAATTTAGAAAACTAATTAAAAATATCCAAAAAACGAGTTAGTATGTATAAAACACAATCTATGATAATATTTAAGCTATATTTTATGATAATATTTTTTGTTAGTAAGAAAGTATAACAACTAGCATTTGAATGTAAACATCAAATATAATGAGGGAGAGCTGATAAGAATTCTCTACAATGTGTCAGAAGAATCCTAGGTTCCATTATTAACAGCTTTTTTCTAACCCCCTGCCTGTAGAATATATTTTAGAAAAACGTGCCAAAAATTTAATTTTTTAGTTTTAATTTTGTTTGTTATATCATTTAAACGTTAGAAATATATTATTTATAAAAATCAAACGAAATAACTACTACTAAAAAAATAATCCTTTTGTTTGTTATTATCATCAGAATGTTAGATATACATTATTAAATATTTATCCTAAACGAAATGACTACTATTTTCAATATTTTCACATACATGGGAAATTTTAATAGATGACAGTAATTTTTTGCTGAAATAAGGGCAAAATAAATCAAATCACATAATTTTCTGGACAAATGTAATAAACTAATACAATAATATTATTATTCACATCAACTGTCAGGAATTCCAGGTCCCTCAGATTTCTTTGAATTTCACAAATCCTTTACAGTATTCGAGAAATAGAGACAAATGGTGGGAAACTGCCAAACGTTTCGCGGGAAAGTATCTCTATATATTGAGAAAATGACAAATTAAATATTACGCATTGGACGAACCAGTGGCTTACGCAGAATTTTTTCAAGGGGGGGTTATAATTTTCAAGGGGAAGGGGGGGGTTCATAATCCTAAAAAATAATTGCCCGCATAATTTCTACTAAAATTTTTATTTTTGCCATTCTGTCTGAGCTCAAGAGGGTGTTTAAACCCCTACTCCCCCTTGCATACGCCCCTGGGATGAACCGATTTCGGGCTTCAAGGAATTGAAATACCTTTCTTTTTTTCTTGCCCGAATGCAGGTTGGGCATTCTAAAATTGGTGTATTTGCATTGCGAGAATGGAAATCGGGCGTCACAGTCAAGAGGGTATCACACAACAGTAAGAATATTTGGAGAACTAGCAGTTGTCTAATATATTATTATATACTATTTTAAACAAATAACTATACTGTCTACTATATGCCATGCTAAAAATTACTTTATATATTCTTTTTTATAAGTCATTGTTACAGTCTCAATTCTCTACAAAATTTAGATCTATATCTTCATGTGATTGAGAAACTGTCATCCAGTATTGGATTTATTTATAACTCTTTGTTTTCGTTTTTGATCAAAAAGATTTCCTCTAAAACTATCCTTTATTACTCGGGGTGTGTTAACTTGTTACCAGAAAATCAAAAAAGTAGTGTAGGAAAACTAAAGCGTGGGAAATATCATAAATAAAAATTGCGTTTCTTTGTTTTTTTAATATAATCTTTTTTAGAAGGAATTTTTACAGCTCATTTCTTTACAGAATTTAGATCTGTACTTTCAGGTGCTTGAGAAATTCTCATCCAGTAGTGGATATACTTATCAGTCTTCGATTTTGATCCCAAGGATTTCCTCTAAAACTATCCTTTATTACTCTGGGTGTGTTAACTTGTTACCAGAAAATCAAAAAAGTAGTGTATGAAGACTAAAGCTTGATAAATATCATAAATAAAAATTGCATTTCTTTGTTTTTTTTATATAATCTTTTTTAGAAGGAATTTTTACAGCTCATTTCTTTACAGAATTTAGATCTGTACTTTCAGGTGCTTGAGAAATTCTCATCCAGTAGTGGATATACTTATCAGTCTTCGTTTTTGATCCCAAGGATTTCCTCTAAAACTATCCTTTATTACAAGGGGTGTGTTAACTTGTTACCAGAAAATCAAAAAAAGTGGTGTAGGAAAACTAAAGCGTGGGAAATATCATAAATAAAAATTGCGTTTCTTTGTTTTTTTTATATAATCTTTTTTAGAAGGAATTTTTACAGCTCATTTCTTTACAGAATTCAGGTCTATACTTTCAGGTGCTTGAGAAATTCCCATTCAGTAGTGGATATACTTATCAGTCTTCGTTTTTGATCCCAAGGATTTCCTCTAAAACTATCCTTTATTACAAGGGGTGTGTTAACTTGTTTCCAGAAAATAAAATACAAAAGTGCAGGAAAAAGAAAGCGTGGAAAATATCATAAATAAAAATTGCGTATCTTCGTTTTTTTATATAATTTTTTTACAAGGAATTTTTACAGCTCATTTCTTTACAAAATTTAGAATTGTATCTTCAGGTATGTGAGAAATTCCCCTCGAGTATTGAATTTATTTATGTTTGTTTTTAATCCCAAGGATTTCCTATAAAACTATCCTTTATTACTCGGGGTGTGTTAACTTGTTTCCAGAAAATAAAAAAAAAGGAGTGCAGGAAAACGAAAGCGGAGGAAATATAAATAAAAATTTCTTTTCTTGGTTTCTTTTTCCGCAATCAGATTCCAAACACGCATGTGGCGATGCAATGTTGAGAAGAAAAGATTCATCAAAGGAGTTGCTAGAAAGAAAAAATAACAACTTTCTTAGGTTTTTCCGTAATAGCAAAAACAGATAGGATTATTCGATGACCGTGTAACTTGACCCCTTTTATGTTTCGTAGGATTCCAGCCAGATAAGGTAAAAATAAATACAAGTTTAAGAATATGCCACATGTTCTACCATATTCTTCTATTTTCTTGTCTCTTTGGTAATATGTTTGGCCTGAACACTATTTATTTATTTTTTAAATAGTGAAAAATAGGTAGCTGTGTATTTCTCTGTATCATTAAACAGTTTTATTTAATATAAATTAAAATTTAATAACTTAATTACGCACAAACACACACATATTACATACATACAGTTACGCAAATACTATCTACATATATTTACGCACTCTTGCAAAAATACACACATGGAAGCACATACTACATATATAATACAGTTATACATAGACGCAAGCACTATGTACATACGTAAATACTACATACATTCTACTACGTGCTATATACATTCTACATACATAAATAATACTATATAAATGCTACATATACATTGCACACTACACATATAAATTAATACAGATACACATAATACATACTTACATAAATGAACGCACATGATGTATATAAACTTACATGGATACACATGTGTCCTATATACATATATGCCCTCATATACTACATACATACAGCGAAGCACATGATATATACAAACATACATGGATTCACATACCTATATACATATATGCTCACATATACTATATACATACATATATGGACGCACATGATATTACAAACTACTATGTCTTTAATATGCTATATAATTATAATATATACATGTATTATGTATTATATAGTATAATATACTATATATACTATGTAATTTATACTACAAACATACATACAGACATATATGGATGCACATAATACCTTCATACGTATATGGATACGCGTAGTATATACTTACATAAACACATATACTACATACATACATGGAAGCACAAACTACATTCCGTCATAAATGGATGCAGATACTATACACACATATGTGTGTATGTGTGTGTATGACAGGCATATGAAAAGTCATAGAGCCAATGATTTCTTGATAATGCCTTTATTCACACATAATGCATAATTTAACAGCAAACCACCAAACATGGCAGAGTGTGGCTAGCATCCACATTCTAACAAAGGAGCCACATTTAGCGTGGGTTCACGCAGCAACCCTTTCTCAAGCTCTCTCTCAATTCTTATGCGTCAAAGACATTTATAATGAGTTATTAGCGATTCATGCGTCTTCATTAAAAGAGTGTGCTGCTTTTCTGCTCTCAAACCCCTAAATTATTAATTTAGCGTTGTCAAACCTGACACACACACACACACACACACACACATATATATATATATGTAATGTATCAAAATTGTTTAACTTTAATATTTCCTTAAAAACTTCCTACCATTCTAATTCCTTATAATCTTATTCCCAGCCTCTAAATGTCTTAATCAAAGGAGCGTCCTCGACTTAAAATTCTTTCGATTCATTTCCTAGAGCCTTTTATCCTATAGATGTACATTTTCAGTCTATTCAACACGTTTTCCAGCTGTCGCTGGCAAATGGCTCCGCGTTTTTTCCTGATCTTAACACCTAATTCGCTAAGTAAGCTTCTTCTACCTTGGGAAAATTCTTTCTTTCTTCTCTCCTGGGTGCACCTCTGTTCAAGCACAATGAGTTTTGTGTCTTTCCTTTTGTCTGTCATTGAATAGTAAAGATGTCCGTTTTAGCAGCTTTAAAATAAAGTTTTCATTAAATTTGTGCCGTTGCATCGTTCGTTACCACTGCTAGCCGATTGATTTTTTTTGCCCAGTAGCCTGGGAGAGTAAAAATAACAGGGGCTATAATGTCGAGTAGTTTTACAATTATTGGATTATATATATATATATATATATATATATATATATATATATATATATATATATATATATATATATATATATATATATATATATATATATATATGTGTGTGTGTGTGTGTGTGTGTGTGTGTGTCAGGATTTAAATTGTAGATTAATTTGAAAAGATTTTAATTAAGGATTCTTTACTGAGAGTGACGCGGCGTGAGGAGTTAGCCACATAAATACGGCTCACGCCCAATAATCTGAGCAGAGAGCACTGTGCACATTCCACGGACAGAGCTGTGACTACCCCAAGCAGCTAAGCCTGCCTTTGTTAAAAGTTGGGCGCCAATGTGCGATGCCATTGAAGATGGTTGATGATTAGTGTGCTCTGAGATTTGAATAAAGCGATGAAAATGTACTCAGGACTCGAGTGTTGTTTAGTGGAACGTGTCATATATATATATATATATTTATTTATTTGTGTGAGTGTTATACAAATAAATATATTACCCACTAAAATCCAAACTAAAATAATTTTATATATTCTGAAGCTGACTTTGTTGGATATAAGTTCTTCATAAAATTTAGATCTATTTCTTGAAGTACGTGAGAAATTCCAGGCAGTATTGAATTTATTTTTTCCTCTCTATTTTAGATCTCAGGGATTTTCTTTAAAACTCTTCCATATTACTTGGGGCTTGCTAAGTTTTTTCCAGTAAATGAAAGGGAAAGTGCAGGAAAACGAAAGATTGGGAAATGTCATAAAAAATGTGTTTATCTGTATTTTATTTCTCCGCAATTAGATTCCTAACACGCATGTTGCGATGCAATGTTGAGAAGAAAAGATTCATCAAACGGGATGCTAGAAAGAAAAATTACAATTTTTTGTCATTTTTTCGGATGTAAAAAAAACAAGTAGGATTATTTGATAACTATGTGTCTTGATCGTCTTTGAGCTTCAGGATTCCAGTAAGAACATGCCAAAAGTTTTCTCATCATGCTCTGTTTTGTTCTACTTATGGTAGTACATTTGGCCTGAAATATATTTATTTATTATAAAAATAGTGTAATTCAGGTACATACATAGCTGTCTGTATCATTAAAAAGTTTTAATCAGTAATTTTATTATAATATTAATAAATTGGATTAATTACTAGCAGACACACATACTGCATACATACATTTGTGTACATAGTATATAAATACATCAGTGCAATGCAATATAAATACAATGAGATACTACATACATACATTTACAAGCATACTACATACATATATGCATGTATATACAAAATACATCGATGCATTCATGGACAAAGACTAATGATGGCGGAATAGTTAGGGCACTGATCTCCGGTACCAGAGTTCGTGAATTCAAATCCCACTGTGCCGTAGATGTACGTAGCCGTTCGGAATCGGCTTTAAGCAGTAGCTACCGGTCTCATTAGCCCTCGTGTTGCTAAATATAAGTAGACCATAGCGGTCCAAACAAAACCAAAATAAAAATGGACAAACGTATATAGATGCATATATTACATATATACATACATGTGCATACATACGATATACATACATACCTGGTCATACGTGCTACGTACGTATTACATATTCTCATACATACATGGACACACACGATATGTAATACATACATGGATGGGAATATTACCTACAACCAAACAAGTATATAACCGCACATACTGAATACTTGGATACGCAAGATATATAGAAACATACAAGGATGCATACATATATGAACATACATGCTTCATACATTCATACAAGGATACACAAACTATATTCATTCATACAACAGATACAACACTCATACATTTACAAATGCATACACTTAAGTATATTTTGTTATAAGGAATATACTACCTACTAAAAGCAATGCTGAAAGTTACTTTCTATATTCTTTTCGAAAACCTCGCATTGTTTCATGTAAGTTCTTCATAAAATTTAGATCTATTTCTTGAAATACGTGAGAAATCCCAGGCAGTATTTGATTTATTTTTCCCTTTCTATTTTAGATCCCAGGGATTTTCTCAAAAACTCTTCCATATTACTTGGGGATTGCTAACTTTTTACCAGTAAATGAAAGGAAGAGTGCAGGAAAACGAAAGCTTGGGATATGTCATAAATAAGAATTGTGTTTCTTTGTGTTTTTTTTCTCCTCAATCAGATTCCTAACACGCATGTTGCGATGTAATGTTGAGAAGAAAAGATTCATCAAACGGGTTGCTAAAAAACCTCCCCTTTTTTTCGCATGTAAAAAACAAGTAGGATTATTCGATAACTGTGTAACTTGATGTTCTTTGTGCTTCGGAGGATTCCAGGGAGAACATGCCGAAAGTTTTTTCATCATGATATGTTTTGTTGTGTTTTTGGTAGTAGATTTGGCTTGAAATATATTTATTTATTATAAAAATAGTGTAAATCAGGTACATGTATAGCTGTCTGTATCATTAAAATGTTTCATTCAATAATTTTATTATAATACAACATGCATACATTTGCACACATACTACATAAATACAGCAATGCAATACTACATCGATGCATACGTGGACAAAGCCGAACCCTGACGGAATGGTTAGGACGCTGATCTATTCTACCTTAGTTCGTGAGTTCTAATCCCACTGGGGCATGGATATTCGTAGTCTTTCGGAATCGGCTTTAAGCAGTAGGTCCTGGTCTCATTAGCTCTCGTGTTGTAAACTTACGTAGATCGTAGTGCTCCAAACAAAACCAAAACATACATGGACAAACATAGATGCACATACTACATATATACATACATGTGCATACATAATACATAGATACATACCTCTGCATACATGCTATGTACATACCACATACATACGTACCTGGGCCTACATACTACGTAATACTATATACATGCATACATACATAGACACACGCAATCTGTACAAATATGCATATATGCACATATTACTTACATACATATATAACAGCACATACTGAATACTTGGATGCACATCATATGCAAACATACATTGATGCATATATGACTTATATACATGCATAACAGCACATACTGAATATTTGGATGCACACGATATGTACAAAAATACATGGATACACATACGACTAACGTACATATATAAGAGCACATACTGAATACTGGGATACACACAATATGTACAAACATACATGAATGCACACGATATGTACAAATATACATGTATGCACATATGACCTACATACATACATACATACATAACAGCACATACTAAGAACTTGGATGCACACCATTTGTACAAACATACTTCGATACACACGATATGTACAAACATACATGGATGCACATACGACCTACATACATATATGAGTACATACTGAATACTTGGATGCACACGATATGTACAAGCATACATTAATGCAATACGAACTACATACATTTATAACAGCCCATACTGATACTTGGATGCACATGATATGTACAAATATACATGGATGCACATAATACCCACATACATATATAACAGCACATACTGAACACTTAGATGCACATGATATATACAAACATACATAGATGCATATACTACCTACATACATATATAACAGCACATACTGAATATTTGGATGCACACGTAATGTACAAACATGCATGGATGCACATACTGAATACTTGGATGCACACGATATGTAGAAACATATATGGACGCACATACTACCTACATACATATATAACAGCACATACTAAATAATTGGATGCACACGATATGTACAAATATACATGGATGCACATGCGAACTACATACATATATGAAGACACATAACTCATACATTCATACATGAATACACAAACTACATACTAACATTCATGGACACACAAACTATATTCATTCATACACTGATGTAGATACAATACTCATACATTTACAAAAGCATATACACTAAGCCGAACGATGGCCGAATGGTAGAGCGCTGCTCTTCGGAACCGGAGTTCACGGGTTCGAATCCCGCTGCTGGCATGGATGTTTGTAGCCGTTCGGAATCGGCTTTAAACTGTAGGTCCCGGTCTCATTAGCCCTCGTGTGCAAAACAGTAGACCGTAGCGCTCCAAACCAAACCAAAGCATATACACTAAAATATATTTTATTATAATGAATATACTACCTATTAAAAGCAATGATGAAAATTACTTTCTATATTCTTTTCGCAAACCTCGCATTGTTGGATATAAGTTCTTCATAAAAACTAGATCTATTTCTTCAAGTACGTGAGAAATTCCCTCCAGTATTGGATTTATTTTTCACTCTCTGTTTTAGATCCCAGGGATTTTCTCTAAAACTCTTCCATATTGCTTGGACCGTGTTAACCTTTTTCTAGAAAACGAAAAGAAGAGTGTCGGAAAGGGAAATGTCATAAAATTGAGTTGCTTTGTTTTTTTTTATCCGCAATCGGATTCCTAATACACATGTTGCGATGTAATTTTGAAAAGAAAAGATTCATTAAACCAGTTGCCAGAAAGAAAAACAACTTGCTTAGTTTTTTCGATAATAATAAAAAGTACAGGGAGGATTATTCAAAGGTGTAACTTGGCTATTTTGTGTTTCTCAGGATTGCAGTCAGACAAGAAAAAAATGAGATAAATTGAAGGACATCTCACAAGTTTTTCTTTATGTTGTATATTGTTATATTTCTTTGGAGACAGTTTCGAAATCAAATAGATTTTAATCATATAATGTAAAGCAGGTAAATTCGTCGTTGTACTCCTAAATAAAAGGTTTGCGTATCTACTTCATTATAAATTAAACTTCAGGTATTCTCTCCAGTACCGCACACATATATCACATAAATGCATGCATACATACGTACAAAGGTGGGATCATGTATTTCATGCATACATGCATACGTACGCACAAAAATTGGCTTATTTACTACATGTGTACATGAATACATGCGGAGATACGGACATATATGGACTCTTACTATATGCTTAAGTACGTACATGCATGGACTCATACATACATACATGGACACACATGCATACATACACCCATATTACATGCACGCATGAACATATACATGGATACATTAATTATGCTCAATATATAGATACGTGGAATCACACAGTACACTCATACATGGGACACATATATTACATGCGTACATACATTACATACATACTGCATGCATACATATATGACACATATACATGAACACACATGCTGCGTACATAATGCACACATACACATGGGAGTGGTTTGTACCATTATTAATGCAGTATATATGAACATACATACATGGATCCACATACTACATACATGCATATATGTACACATATACTTATCATATATTATGTATGTTCATATGTACACATACAGTACATATGGACATACATAATACATATATACTACATACTCCCATATAGATACATACATATGTATATATATGTATTATACTGTTTATATGTATATATATGTATATAATGTATTATAATGTTTATATGTATATATATATATATATGCATATAAATGTATGTATATGTAAATATATGCATATATATGCATACATATAAGTATGTATATGCATATATATATACATATATAAATTATATATTTTTGGAATTGTCCCAGCTCATTCTTTTTTTAACACAAAAAGGAAAATCCAAACATTTTAAGCATTTTATGTCCTTAAACAGTTATGTTTTTTTTTGAAAATATTCATTACTTTGATGTGCTACACAGTGTTTAATACTATGGAAAAATGAATAAACCTTGAGAAGTTTTCCAAATATTAATGACTGTGATATAAGTTCTATTGAACGTAGATGAAACTAGATACCTAGCATTATTTCCATATAAATTATAATTATACAGTAAAAGTTTGGAAAAATTGGATTTCAAAGTTAACTGGGTAATCGAAATATGTATTTCCCCAAAAAGAGTTTTGATTAATGTTCTCGGATAATTCACTTTTATGAGAATGTATGTTTTTTACACAAAAATCCTTATCTACTGCCTTATTCTTTTATATATTTTATCAAACACTTTATTTACTCTTAGAAACAACGTGAGATTATAAAAAAATAATACCTTTAAGTATAAATTATTTGGTCCGAGATTAATGGTATTTCAATTATATCAGAAAACTTTGTTGAAATTGGCAAGAGAATTGAAGTTTTCAGGTGACCTTTGGTATACAGAAGAGCACTCCCGGCATTAAAATTGATTTTGAACTTGCATTAAAAATGCTATAACTCTGGTTCTAAATGAGATAAAGACAAAATTCAAGCGGTTATGTATAGATAACATAATGGATTTCAATAATATAATAAAATTTAAAAATTGATAATTTGGTCGAAATTAGCGTTTTAAAAGTGTACAGATGCTTTAAAATGTCGTATATCTTAAAAACAGACATTGACAGTAAATAGAATTTATTGACCGTAATTTTTGACACTGGAAAATCCAGATGCTGATTTAGATCTAAGACTGCATTTATTTTCTTTTTAGACATTACAATCCACTTAAAAACCTGTCAGTCTCTTACACTCAGCCTTCGAATGATGGCCGAAGGGTAGAGCGCTGCTCTTCGGTACCGGAGTTCGCGGGTTCGACATTTGTATTCTTTTATTTTCTATATCATTCCTTTATTATAGCATTCATCATACAAGGCATCCATGCCAGTAGCAGAGTTCGTTGGTTCCAATCCCGTTACTGGCATGAGTTTTTATATCCATTCAGAGAATCGGCTTTAAGATGTAGGTCCTGGTCTTATTAGCTCTCGTGTAGCAAAACAATAGACCGTAGCGTTCTAAACCTAACCAAACCAAACCACTCAGCTTCCCCTTCCGTTGACTATTTTTCTTTGCCGAGCTTGTTTCGCCTGGCCGTGTGTACGCTTTGATGACTTTAGACCAATGCTTCTAAACTTAGGATGTACGCCTTACCAGTAAATCATTTGATTTCTCAAAGGGCAATTAAAATTTTAACTCTTTTAAGCTAGGAGGTATGATGTGTGTATAACTTGACTACGGCCAGTTAAGATCTAGCAGATTTACAGAATGATGAGTCAGTTACAAGCTCTATTCTTCATGAGCAGTGATAGCTCAGTCGGCAAAGCCTGCGTTCTCTTAACTGAAAGGTGTTCAAGAATCTAGCCGGTCTAAGAACTGCCATGTTAGTTAAGAGTGACTGGGGCACTTAAAATATCTTTGTGATCAAAATGTGCTCCAAGTTCTCAAACAATAGTTCTGGGTGTGGCATGCCAAGCCTGGGGGTTTTATGCTTGGTCCACGATTCTAAATGGATCCACTTTGAGCAAAATCATTCTTTGATCCTAGAGGTGCTCTTCATAGACTAAAGGCGCCCCCCTTGACTCAATTCGAGTAGCTATCGCTTACGTCTTTGGCATGTCTAAGGGGCATAAGTAACAACATAAAAGGAGTGACAAATACTCAAATTTAACTAGCTTTGCAAGAAAACTATTATTACTATATACACTGATGATGCTACTGAAGAAAAGAAATTTCCTAAATGTCCCCAAACGAGGGTATTTGAGACTGAAGCTACTAAATCTGTGCCTAATATAAAATCGCTTTCCAGCAGGCATCAAGCCCAAGGGTTTCACCAATTTTTTGCTTTGATTTGGAGAGTTGATATCTGCTTTTTTGCAAAAGAGGGCTAATGAGACCGATACCTACTGCTTTTAGTCGATTCAGACAAAGTGGTATTCAAACCCACTTACTCCGGTATTAACCCGTCCGCCCTAACCGTTCGACCACAAATATTGGGATATCTCATATATGTTACAATCCATTTCGGCATTCTGCATTCAATATCTACCTTTAGTTTATTGTACTTGAATAAGATAAAAAAATGTTTTATACCTTTTATTACCTCAGAATTTTATTCAACTCCTCTTCTTAGCCCACTCTCCTGTTTCTAATCATGGATCTTGTTGGTGCTTCAACCACATTTGGCGAAATTGGCGTGCTTGCAGCTTGCGTGCGTGGCATGCTTGCAGCGTGGCGTTTGAAATCTGACGAGGGGATCGTAACTCAACAAATTGATACATAAACAAAAACAACATTTTGAGGAAAAATTTTACAAAAATTGAATATTTAAAATCTAATTGAATTAACAAAGAAAACACAAAGGAAACACATAACATTCATACTAAATAGACTGAAACATTCACTTAATCACAAATTAAATAAACTGAGTGTGATTTTCATCACAAATTTGTGATTTAGTGTAACTTGTAAAATTAAAAGAGATAGTTAGTCCAAAGGGATGAGGGAGGGTAGGCGGGATCTCATCCAGCAAAAAACTCTTTGACTTAAAAGAAACTGTATTTTGAGTGGATATTGAAGAGGAGTTGTAAAATTGAAATTTTTTTTTTCAAATCTCTTACTTTATCTCTTTATCATATTTAAAGCCTACTTAATTATTTGCTTTTTTCTTAAATTTATATTAACAAAGCCTGTAGTATTACATAGCTGGTCGAGACAAAACCAATTTAAGTGTGGCCTAGCTGGATACAATTCCTGGAAATTCTAGTTATTAAATATTTTTACCACGTGGGATATCAAATATTTTAAAAGAAAAAAAGGCCTAACTATTTTTCTTAGCTTTCTAAATTTTTCCAAGGAAGGTAAGAAATAACACTGAGTTACAGGAAAAAATTGGAAGATACTAGATCTGGCCAGAAGAAAAAGAAACATCATGTGAAAGCATGGAATCCATTGTTGAAGTAAAACCTTACAATACTCATAAACAACAGAAGCCAAATACAATTTTATTGATGAAAGTTAGAACAAATAAATTAATTTAACACTTACATGTATGGCTTGGCTTATTCCTTTATTGTTGAAAACCGTACATTTAATGTAAGATTTTATAAAAGTATTTTGAACTAAGTCACACGTGTAACATTTCGTCACATGATTAACACGGTTTTTGAAAAAAAATCTGGTAATTATATTTGTCTTTGAAAATTTACAAATAACACATAGTACACTCAAACCTGTTTTTGTGCGGTCTTTTTTTATGCGGTTTTTTTTCGTGCGGTAAATCAAAATTTCAATCAAATTGAACAGAATTGACGAAGTTATCGAAGTTATCAATAATGACATCGGCGGAGATGGGTTTAATAGTTTTAGTGAAAATGATCTTGTCGAAGTGATTAGGATGACACCGTAAAAGATGAAATTATAAATTACGTAACAGATGTTATGAACAGAAGAACATCATATGACAGCATAAAATCTATGCAGGACTCCAATTGTCATAAATAGAATGTATTTAATCGATGCCAATTCTGAAAGAATTCAAATTAAAAAGCTTCAGTCGTGCATATCTGTACCGGGACATATAAACGTCTATGAAAACAGTCGTCGCAAAAACTAATCACTGACTATATGTACCTGAAAAAAAAGTTCTAAACGAGTAGATAATATCTTCAAGTGACGAAAGCGATTTTAACCAGTTTATCACAGGAAATTCTCTATTGTCAGATAAGATAATGTTTATCCGTTTTGAAAGTTTTGTATGTATAAAATAATCACATAATATGTAAATAAAATATTTAAAAATGTTCGCAAGTGTATTTTTTAAATCAGATTCCAAAACGTTTGGCGAAATTCCAGGTATGTACTAGTTATTTCGTAAGGTTTTGAGTTATTTTAAACGTGAGACTTTTTTATGCGGTTCCTATTCACCGCATAAAAAATTTTTTAATTGTGTTCCGAAAACTATATTTTGTAGCTATTCGTGAAGTTTTGTACAATTTTTTATGCGTTTTTTTATGCGGTCCCTATCCACAAAAACAGGTTTGAGTGTATTAAACATTTAATCATCTTTATCATAAAAAATTTTTAATGACTCTTAAATATTACCTATTAGCTGAAAAAGTAATAATTGTGAACCTATATATAGCACCTTGTAAAATAATTTTCACACCCGTAATAACATATTTATAATTATTTAAACATGTATAGAAGAAACGGAATTTCTTTAATTTTTGCAAAATGCTTCCTTGGGTGTTGTATTTTCTTCATTAAAAATATGTATTTGAAACATTAAATACTTTATAGTAAAAGTGATAACAGACGTACGATATGTCAACCCGTAGCAATACAATGACCGCACTGCTCTTTTTTGTTAAAAATTTTACATATAGTGCTGGACATTAAAGGTTTTTATCACTGAACTTATATTATTAATTTGCAAAAAAAGATTGTTCTAGAAATTCGTATGAACGCAGTTCCTTAAAAAATTAAATTTGTATCAATTTAATTATAGTATTTACTTAAAACGCTATACTCAATCGTTTCTGACAGTAAATATCTGTTATCTAATATAAGTGGACTCAATTCGCTTGAGATCATGTAAGCCTCAGTAATTCTGTTGTCTTGATTAGTTAATTCGCGTTGATTAGAGGAAAATACACCAACTTTTCGGACAAATCACGTAAGTGTAATAACGAAACTTACTGATGGACTTTATTGTAGGTTTAATCAAACTATATTAAACTATGTACTTGATTAGAGTTTTTTGTTACACAGCTTTTCTACTATCTTTTATCGTTTGCATCTAGAACAAAGAGAGTAAACCAAGTTAAAACAGAGATATGTAGAAATTAACGTGGAGTTAATAGAAAAAATGTTAGTGATATGTTAGTCGCAAATATTTTGATCAAATTTAATATTACCGTTATATTTAACTTAGGTTACTGGATTTCCTCTAATTACGCTTTTATTTAATACACGTTTTAGAAACTCAAATTTGAGACAAAATGGTTAACTTCTTCAGAATTTATCTATTTAAAAAAATTGTATAATTTGAAGCTGCGAAAAAGAAAAGAAATTTCCACTTAAATGTCACAATTATTATTGTGCCGAACGATGGCCGATTGGTTAGGGTGCTGGCCTACGGTACCTGAATTCGTGGGTTCGAATCGCGCAGTAACGTGGATGTTCGTAGCTATTCGGAATCGGCGTTAAGCTGTAGGTCCCGGTCTCATTAACCTCGTGTTGCAAAAAATAGACCGTAGCATTCCAAACCAAACCAATCATTATTGTGTGTTTGAAACTCCTCTGTTTATTGTGGTTGAAAGAAAGTGCAGTTTCATGAAAATGTTTTTATAACTAGTTTGAAATTTTTCTATTAATAAAAGCGATAAAAGTGGAAAAAGGTTTATTTTTTGTGTATCTGTTATTATATGTGTAATTTATACAAAATACATCAATTAATCTTTTCAAAACCCTGTGACAGAAATTTACATCACTATGCAGTTACTTCAATTTTAATGTACGATGAACTAATTCGGGTCTAAATAAGAATAATAATTATCACCAGGAAAAAAATCATACAAAAATATATTATTTTTTAATTTTTTTATACTGAGCTTTACATGTAAATTTAAATGATTATGGCTATTTCAATCATACTGGTTTTTAATTATTTTATATTATATATTTATACTAGAAATTTTAAAGTTTGTTCTTCATCTTCCTCTTCATTTTCTTCCTCACTTGCAGACTTTGTCACCCGAAGAGCCCGTGGCATGTACTCCGAATCTACTCATCTCTTTGTTTAACATGCAGGAATCATTCTTTCTCGCTCATCAACATGAGACAATACTCCTTTCCGCAATGTGGCTGTCGACATGGTTGTATTTTTCATTTTAATTTTTTAATGAATATTTTGGGAAGCCGCAAAACATGGAAGCGCGAAATAGCGAGGGAACAATGTATACCAGAATATAGTCTAACGTAATAAGTTGAAGCTATTTTAGAAAATACAGTCTGTTTTAAAATATTCACCATGGAGCACCTGAAACAGGAAAACGATATACACTAGATTAACGAAAATGATCTTGAGATGAATAATCATAGGGAATGGGGGTAGATAAAAGTCTATGGTTCCGCTAGACATTTCCAGCTCTAGAATATTCTAGCTCTTGTTATTAATGTCACGAAGATAAATCATGAAAATTCCATATGAACTAGCTAAATCTATATTTAATATTTTCATTTTATGCAGGTAATGTACAAGAAAACATAGAAGAAACCACTAATGATTTCCAATTATGAAAACAAATCAAACGTCCTGTACAAAAGCTCATTAAAATTATCATTTAGCATGAAAGGGTGACTAGTTAAAACCTAGACAATCAAGGCTGTAGCCAGAAATTATTTTCGGAGGCGGACCAAGGGGAAAAACTTTGCGCTTTGTGAATGATTCTTAAGTAAAACTAAAGGTTTTCTTATGTAGATATACCAGTAATAAGTACCATAACATAATGTGGTTATCAAAAAAACAAAATTAATAATAAATCATATAATGAACAAATTTAAAGCTTAGAATGAGGAATGAATATCTGCACAATAAATTTAATAGTAAAATTAACATTAAAAACAGTTTTTACATTTATTCATTTAAATTTCTCTCTCATTTAGCTATCTACCAAAATCTAGTCCAACGTAATAAGTTGAAGCTATTTTAGAAGATAGAATCTGTCTCAAAATACTTACCTTAGGGGTTGGGAGTGTGGAGTAGATTAAAGCCCGCTCCCCAGTAAGACATTTAGGGCTGAACCGGTCTCTTTCTGAGAACACTGTGGCTTGTGGTGCCGACAAAGATGCACACAGATTAACTTTAATCCTAATTTCAAGTTTTTTTTTCAGGCAAACTTCGTTAATTATTCATTTATATTTTGTAGAATAAATGTTGTGGCAACGGCGACAGAAGATGATTCATTTTTTCTCTGGCAGTCTAATGCGTTGTCTATATAACGAAATGTGTTAAAGGTTGATCTGTTGTCTTTTTTCCCGTAATAAAATGTTTGTCCGTTTTTAAACTCTGAATTTTTATTACCTGCTGCACAGTTCCGTGGGAGTATCTGACCAACACCTCTCCCCATAAAAGTGGTGACCCAGAAGGTAAATTCAAGGTCAAATTGAGTTATCTGCATTTGAGTTCTCAATGTAGCTTGAAACAAGCCTTCAATCATTTAACTTCGACTAATGGATACAGCCTTATATTTTGTGCGAGGTGATGCAGTAGCAGAGTTTAATGTATTGTGAAGATATTTGAAGCTAACCCCGTTTTAGAATTTGAGTGAGTACATTTTGTGCGTTTTTTCTAGACAGTATTAATAAGCGCATGATTGCTTTTCCATCATTCTTGAGTTGATCATATTTCGTATACATTAGCA
>CM063509.1:110876674-110884174 GCA_032207245.1 Pardosa pseudoannulata
TAATCAGCTAACAGTAATAATGATGCAGTCGGCCCATTGAAAGAGACCGGCACAAGTCTAATTAACCCTCTAAGCGGTTCGCACGTACAATTCCGCCAAACCGATGATGACTTCAAAGCGGTTGTCACGTACAATTTTCGACCCCGAAAAACGTTCCGAAAATGTATGTAATGTACATTTCTGCCAGTGTTTTCCCCTATGGAGTTTTGAGGTAGGAGCGTCAGGTCGATTGTTTAAGAACTGCACACCTACTCTCTGAGGCACAACGTCGCTGATAGCTTTTTATGGCTTTGTAAATCTCTATTTCGAAGTATTTCTTTTGAGGTAACGGATGTATCTCTAATTGCACCACTTAAATAGCTTGGATGACTTTCGTAAAAAAGATATAAATCATTCTCTTAAAGAATATTTTTATTTGTATTTTTAGAACCCATTATTTCTTATGGGATGATCTTTGAGACTTGACGAGCTTTATGTGTATTAAAAATTAACAGTCTATAATGTCTATTTATATATCTATTTATAACCGGAAATAAAGGGACAGTAACGAAGGTGGGTTTCCCGTATTCCAATCTAGTCGACAAAGGGTGAAGTAAAAAATCATCGAACACTTTGGTCACTGACACAATGAAACTTTAGCGTATTTTTTGGAGACTTTTTTTCCTCGGTGTGTTCCACTCGGAGGGTTAAAACTTTATTTTAGAACTGATAAAACGGAAATCTTTACAAGTCAACAACATACAAGAGAAAGAGACAAAAATCACTCTGCTCGAATAGAGGTGCACCCAACAGCGATTACAGAAAGAATTTTCCCATGGTAAAAGAAACTTACTCCGAGAATTAAGAGTAAGATCAAGAAAAACACGGAGACATTTTCCGGCGACAGCTGGAAAACGTGCTGAATAGACAGAAAATTTACATCTATAGGATAGAAAGCTTTGGAAATTGTATCGAAACAATTTTAAGTCGAAGACATTTTTTTGATTAAGGCATTTAGAGGCTGGGAAAAAGATTTTAAGGAATTAGAAAGAATTAGAATGGGAGAGAGGAGGATTTTTAGAAATATTAAAGTTAAATAATTTTGATATATCATGCACACACACATATATGTATATATGTATGTAATCTATCAAAATTTTTACACTTCAAATATCTCTCTAAAATTCTCCATTTCCCCTTCTCAGTCTTTCATATCTATATCCCAAGCCTTATAACATCTTATTTAAATGAGTGTTAGCAACTTAAATTCTTTCGAACTAATCTCCCAAAGCTATCTCTGGAATAAACGCTAATTTTCTGTCCCCTCTCCACATTTTTCAGTTGTTCCAAGAAAAGCGTTCAATAATTCCAATAGCTATGTTCATTTCTGTCCCTTAATAACGCTGACTAAACTGCTGGTCTCTTGGGAAAGGATTTGTTTCTAGCTGGGAGATGAAATTTGTACTAGAAATGATCTTTTATCATCATTTAATGTTCTATCACTTATATTTTATAAAATGGTGTAAATAATCTTGGACCATATATCTTCTTGTACTTATTGCCATGTTATAAATGTTGCTTTTTCATTTGCATGGACTTCAAATAAGAAGTGTTACAATTATGTATAATACAGTCATGCTTATTTAAGCATTGGTCTGGACAGCTATTTCTTTCTAGACTTTACTCTAGACTAGACTCTAGACTTTCTAGACTTTACTCTAGACTACTCTTACTCTCTTTCTAGACTTTTTTCTTCATTTTCATTGCTGAGTGTAGTAATTATTAAAAAAAAAAAAACACGCACATATCAATATGCGTGTATGTATATATCAGTGGCGTGCGGTCCATATGTGCAGGGTGTGCAGTGCACACCCTGGCAAAATTATGAGAGACAATAATTTTCTGCACTTATGTCTACCTATCTTTATATGGTATATAATAAATATTTATAATATATTCAAATGTTATGTTGATTTGCTTGCTTGTATTCTCGCAATACGTGCGGTATTAGGTGCTAAACCACGTAGCGCGTTCAAAAGCAAACAAACATAAGACATTTTTATGTGTACGCTCTTCTTTTTCTTATAAATGCTATATAGTACAAATATGTGTTTATTGCATAGATCAAATCTTTCAGAAATAATGTTTTCATTTAATGATGTTTGTGTTTGCCTATGAGACACAGCATCATTAGACCCTTCTTTTTTACATTTATGTATTGCTTTGTTTTTATTTTTTAGTATAAATATTTAATATATATATATGTAATCCAATAATTATAAAACTGCTGGACACAGGAAAGGCCATATTATTTTTACTTGACCGGGCTACTGGGTAAGGGGAAAGTTAATCCAGCTAGCAGTAATAACGATGCAGTGAGGCCACTAAAAGAAACCGGTACAAGTCTAATTAAACCTTTATTTTAAAGCTGCTAAAACGGACATCTTTCTAGTCAATGGCAGACAAGAAAGACACAAAAATCACTCTGCTCGAATAGAGGGGCACCCAAGAGCGAAGACAGAAAGAATTTTCCCATGGTAAAAGAAACTTACTCCGAGAATTAAGAGTAAGATCAAGAAAAACACGGAGCCATTTTCCGGCAACAGCTGGAAAACGTGTTGAATAGACGTGTTGAAACGTGTTGAGAGAATTCACATCTATAGGATAGAAAGCTTTTTAAATTGTATCAAAAGAATTTTAAGTCGAAGATATTCTTTTGATTAAGACATTTAGAGGCTGGGAAAAAGATTTTAAGGAATTAGAATGGGAGAGATTAGGTTTTTTAGAAATACTAAAGTTAAATAATTTTGATATATTACACAAACACTCACTCACACACACCCACACACACACACACCCACATACACACACACACACACACACACACACACACACATATATATATATATATATATATATATATATATATATATATATATATATGTAATCTATGAAAATTTTCACACTTGAAATATTTCTCTAAAATTCTGCATTTCCCCTTCTCAGTCTTTCATATCTATATCCCAATCCTTATAACATCTTATTTAAAGGAGTGTTAGGAACTTAAATTCTTTCGAACTAATCTCCCAAAGCTATCTCTGGAATAAACGCTAATTTTCTGTCCCCTCCCCACATTTTTCAGTTGCTCCAAGAAAAGCGTTCAATAACTCCAATATCTATGTTCATTTCTGTCCCTTAATAACGCTGACTAAACTGCTGGTCTCTTGGGAAATGATTTGTTTCTAGCTGGGAGATGAAATTTGTACTAGAAGTGATCTTTTATCATCATTTAATGTTCTATCACTTATATTTTATAAAAAGGAGTAAATAATCTTGGACCATATATCTTCTTGTACTTATTGCTATGTTATAAATGTTGCTTTTTCATTTGCGTGGACTTAAAATAAGAAGTGCTACAATTATGTATAATACAGTCATGTTTATTTAAGCATTGGTCTGGACAGCTATTTCTTTCTGGACTCATAATTTTCATTGCTGAGTGTAGTAATTACTAAAAATAAACACACGCACATATCAATATGCGTGTATGTATATATCAGTGGCGTGCGGTCCATATGTGCAGGGTGTGCAGTGCACACCCTGGCAAAATTATGAGAGACAATAATTTTCTGCACTTATGTCTACCTATCTTTATATGGTATATAATAAATATTTATAATATATTCAAATGCTATGTTGATTTGCTTGCTTGTATTCTCGCAATACGTGCGGTATTAGGTGCTGCACCACATAGCGCGTTCAAAAGCAAACAAACATAAGACATTTTTATGTGTACGCCCTGCGCACTAATAGAATATCAAGCTTTATATGTATGGGCTACTGGAGAAGAACAGCATACTATGGCACTGAGGCAAGTGCAGCTATTTTACCTGCACTTGGCATTCAGAATCATTCGAAGGTACGGTTTATTAAGCATTGTATTAGAGCGGGGACTTACGTGCTGAAGAGCTTTTGGTTTTTTAACTGATTAACTGGCCATACGATTTTGCAGACGGTTAATGTTTAAATTTATATATTGAGATTTTGTTTTCATGGAAATTTAAAAGAAGTATTTCCTCAATATAAAGTGAAATGTTTTAGTGTGGTAAAGTAATTTCGTTGATGCATTATATTTATAGAAATAATTCGTCGAAAAACAATTTTGCTTTGTTATACAAAAAAGAAACGAATTTAGCAGAACAGTCCAAATTTTACCCTTCATTGTGTTTTACAGACAGTATATGTTATATCTGTAACACCAAATCCCTGATTTTGTTTTTAAAAATTGTGAAGATGTTTTTCGCAGAATATATGATTTCCAAATGTTAAAAACAATTAATAAATATAATTTAATCCACTGACCGAACGAGAAACAGTTCGTTCTATTGCGCCAGCGTTAAGCGAAATCCTCTACACGTGGACTAGACTGATGAGGCACCGCAGCGGCGGTCACCGAGTGGTGCTACGTTTGCTGAAAATGTAAGTTTTTCGTGGAAATATAAGGTTTTTGTTATTTTATCAGTAATACGGATAGACATATGGATTTTGTGTACAAATGAATAATAAACGTTAAGGAAGTGTTTAGTGTGCATTTTTATGGTTTTTTTTTTATTATTGTTGTGGTTGCTCTCTGTACACCCTGCATGAACACGTACCACACGCCACTGGTATATATGTATATGTGCATATATATGTAATATATCAAAATTATTTCACTTTAATATTTCTTTAAAAACCTCCTCCCTCCCATTCTAATTCCTTAAAATCTATTTTCCCAGACTCAAAATTGCTTAATCTAAAAAAGAGTGTCCTTTGCTTAAAATTTTTCAATACATTTCCCAAGACTTTATGTCCAATAGATGTAAATTTTCTGTCTACTCAACACGTTTTTCAGCTTTTCTCCTGATCAAACAGTTAAATTCGCTGACTAATTTTCTTTTTCCCTTGGGAAAATCCTATCTGTCTTCGCTCTTGGGTACACCTCTGTTTGAGCAACGTGTTTATCATGTCTTTCTCTTGTCTGCCGCTGACTAGTCAAGGTGTTCTTTTCTAACAGCTCTTAAATAAAATTTCAAGTAGACTTGGACTTGTCTGCCGTTCTCTTCAATGTGGCTAGACTGCATCTTACTTTATTACTGCTAGCAGATTAGGCTTCCCCTTGTCCAGCAGCCTGGGCAAGTAAAAATAATATTGTATAATTTCAACTGTTCCCAGCAGTTGTATAGTTCCTTGATTACATATATATGTATGTGTAGCCATATATATATAGATATATATATATATATATATATATATATATATATATATATATATATATGTATATATATATATATATATATATATATATATATATATATATATATATTATATATATATATATATATATATATATATATATATATATATATATATATATATATATATATGTCATGTGTAAAAAGGGGGTAGTTGGAAATTACGTGAGTTATAAACAATTTTAAAAGGGAACTCTTTTATAATAATAAAAGGAATGAAAAAGACCCACTCTTGCGTAACCTTTCGGAGTAATGCGGTCAAGCGCAGAGATATTTTACAGGAAGTTTGTGACTAATCAAGCTATAAGAATCAGTTAGCGAGTGGACATGGATCTGTCAACACATTCCACGTTTAGTTTCACCAAGAATAAATGAAAATGGCGCAAGCGACGACTGAAAGGGAAATCCAAATTAAATAAAGAAGTGTTCTTACTAAGAAGGACTAATTATTCCATTCGCCTTAACACTGGATCATGTCATATATATATATATGTGTGTTAGTAGATAAAATATGAATGCGTACATATGTATATTCATACGTATTTGCAAAGATAAGAATGCATATGCAAAAAAACCTCCTTATCTTTTTGATTACTCTTCCAATATTTACTTAGGGAATTCCTTGTTTTTTATTTCAAAAATATATATTAAAATTTTCGCATAGTTATCAGCTTTATTATTGTAATTTATTAGCACATTTTATACGCTTTCTAATCTTATTCATTATTTCTAGACAAAGCTGTCTAGTTTTTATAATAAACTTTTGTCTTGCTTTTGCGATATTAGATATTCTAATCCATTTTTCGAAAATGAATGCTAGATATTTACATTTCACGTATGTAAACTTCCGTTACTGTTTTTATTTCGAGAGAATTTTTCAAAACTTTATATACATACTCCTACTTATTAATATGAAATAAATTAGAATGATAGAATGTTTTGTGAATATACAGAGGCTCCTAAATCTCTATGAATTCTTAATATGTCCTCCGATAGTAATTGTTCGCTTTAATATACTAACATCGAAGGGTATTTATATGCTAACGATGAAAGCTTTATAATTAATGCATCCTACACTGATTATTAATTATTACCAGAGCAGCAAAATAAAAAAAAGCAAATTTCGACCGGAACTGAATTAAAATACAATTTCAAATGGAAAATTCCACTGAATAACTTTCTCATTAGCATTGAATAACTTTTTATTGAAGACCCGTTGATTTAAATAATTAAGTTTTAACTTTCTGCTGAAACTATTTAACATAAAAGGATAGATTATTAATTTTATGCAAAGATTCTAGTTCGGATGCAAGTGTAACAGTATCGAATATTTATATAATTTAAATAGCAATGGGAGTCCCGTCATATTATCCAATTTCTGCAGCTTCCTTTTGAAAAATGAAATCATTCGATTTGCTTAGAACTCTTTAAAATTCATTAGCTTCTAATAAGAACTTTGTTTTTGATGAGAAGAATTAATGAAGTAAATGCCATAAAAATCAATAAAGACCTCTGAGTATGGCTGCAACCCGTTGAGTTAAAACCTCCATTCTTTGACTAACGGAAATCAAAATTGCTGCCCCATTTCCTAATAAGCTCCTGTTTTCTTTATGCTACTCCAGAAATCAATTGCAATGCGCATGCTCACAATTCGAATTGCATTAGATCCGGAAAGTAACATCCAATCACAGACAGGTTAATTTCTGACTTACCCTCGTTACCAGTACTGCATTCTCGATTTAAAAAAATACACACACAGAAATTCCAATGTTTATTTATAGTTGAATTATTAATGATCAATTATAATTTAATAATTCAAGAACTGCTGCGGGTAATTAAGTTTAATTTTCTTTCTTTTATTTCCGTAGAAATTAATAGCTTGATAGACTGTTTTGTAACTACTGTTTTAAAAATTTTAGCATTTTTCCAATTTGAATCTGAAGTATCTAAATTACATAAAGAGAATAAAGGTAGTTATTTGTAATTTAATACAATTTTTAAAATGGTTAATAGCTGTAATTTGAGAAAAACATTAGAATTTTCTTTTGTCATTAAAATATATGTTAATTTATATACATACAAAAAATAAATTTGCTTCCAAATTATTGTTTTTAAGATCAATAAAACTGCTAAACATTTTGCGTTTATCTATTTAAAAATGTTTAAAACATCTAGATTCTGATAAAATCAAAAATTATTTTTCTAATGTTGTACTTATAAAGGTAAA
>CM063509.1:110889174-110924174 GCA_032207245.1 Pardosa pseudoannulata
TCGCAAATGCTTCCCTCTATACGGTATCCGCTGGTAAAAGTTGACGGCACGACTGCACTCTGTATGGATACAGATCGAGGATTCCATGAAGAATATTGAGTACCGAGGATATTGGTAAGCCCAACCGTCTGGTTGCGTCACAGCACTACTCGTTCCTGCAGTTGATTCGGACGCTAATGCTTCAATTTCGTCTTCAACACGCGGCGAACGTGCCTCATTTGAACATGGTCGTCCGGTTCTTCCGGTCCTCCAACATTTCAGTTTCCTCAAACCGCTGAACAAGTTTTATGAGGCTTGTCACTATTATAGGCCCTTTTTCACTCCTGACATGCTTCTGAATTCGGAACTTACGCTAGTCAGCGGTCTCTGATTCCTTGTTGACGTAAAACAATTTCCCCAACAGAGCTTTATCCTTCACATTCAGAATCCTTGTTCGCATACATGGTTTACTGCGGTGAACTGGTTGTGTATTTAGAAAAGCGCAAGTTTTTATAACAGTCTCATTTGCATATTTCCACCGAAGTCACTCGTACCAGCGCCATCTGTCAGAAGTTTTTGAGTTACTGTTTTTTCGGTTAAAAAAATCCCATGTCCTAGCGATACTGACCCTACAAACGGTTTTTTATTTTGGTTATTTTTCCGGTTATTATGCATTTTTAAAGTTTATGTGGATTTTTTGATCACCCGGTATATACATATATATATATATATATATATATATATATATATATATATATATATATATATATATATATATATATATGTATATGTATATATATGTATATATATATATGTATATATGTATATATATGTATATATATATATGTATATATATGTATATATATATATATATATGTATATATATGTGTATATATATATATGTATATATATATGTATATATATATATATATATATATATATATATATATATATATATATATATATATATATATATATATATATATATATATATATACATATATATATCTTTAAATGCAATAAAATTCAAAATCTAAAATCTTTTAAATCAGTAAAAATAATAAGCTAATATAAATTTTAATGTCAGTACCAGTATAGCAGCTTATTAAAAACTATATTCCTATAACATTGGATCTTGTGTAATGTTTTATGTATGGCTTATTATTTATGTACAACTTAAATAAAATAAACCTCTTCATTGATTAATATCCTTGCACAAATGCTAAAAAATATAAAAAAAACCCACGTAATTAAAATACATTTTGAAATAATGATAACCTTAAAAATGTTCCACTGCGAAATTTAATCTTTTGTTTCTTGACTGGAGTAGAAACATTATTTTATTTTAAAAATATCATTACGAAAAGAATGTAACACATGGAATCTTCTTTAAGAGTTTTTTCAAAGTTTTTATGAAAATACATTGTTTTTGAAGGTGATTGCTAAATTCCTTGAAAAAATTGTTCTAGCCAGATTCCTACGCAGTGATTTAAAATTGGGAAAAAGAGTTCAGAGTGACACCATTTTTACAATTTATTACGCTAAGTAAATTTTTGATGTAAAATATTTGAAGAAGAATAAACGTGGGATGCAGAGTAATACAGATGGGAATTTAGATTTTTGAAATAGAAGGATTCTTTTATTCGTTTCATTAATTTAATGTTATAGCTACAGTTTAATTAAAACTCCAAACATCCACGCAGTTAAATGTCAAAACCTTGGACCGCTGTCAGACTAGCCATCGGTTTGAATCGAGTCAGAACTTTTGGTTTATTTTCCTTTAATAGATGCTTATTTTTTAAAAAGTTTGATAAATTATTTGCTTTTGTTAATTTATCCTATTTCTGTATTTCTTGAACGTTCTTAAGTTCTGTATAAGAGACTCCACTCAGTCTAAAGGCAGTTCATTTGAGTCTTCAAATGACACTTTTAGATTAGTATTTTGAAAATTCTCGTGCATTATTCTGATTTTCGCATGGTTCGTATTCTCAGAGTATGGAGCAGAAGAAGAATGACTAAAGAAGATAGAAAGCCCCAAACATGCTTTGTTCACTCCTCTCATAGGAAACTCAGAAATTCCACTATCTATAGAAGGGAAGACTGACATGATTCAACTAAGTGGTTAAGAAGCTCTGTAGAGTGCTAGTTTCCTATTATGCATAATAATAACATCGTATATTATTCTGCTGTCGCACAGTATTCTGATTCTCGCATGGTCCGCATGGTATTCTGAGATATGGATCACACGAAGAATAATTAAAGAAGATGGCACACGAGGAAGCAAACCCCAACATTTTTTGTTCAATCTAATCATAGAAATCCCACTACCTTTAGAAGAAAAAACTGACATGATACAACTGAGTGGCTGTAGAAGAACTATAGAGTTCTAGTGTCCTATTATACAGAATAATAATATTGTATATTATTATGCAGTCTACATTATTCTGCTTCTCGCATGGTCCATATTTTGAGAATAGGGATCACAAGAGGAATGAATAAAGAAGATAGTTCAAGATAAATTAAACCCCAGCATTTGTGTTCAACTAATCATAGGGAACTCAGAAATCCCACTATCTTTAGAAGAGAAGACTGACATAATTCAAATGAGTCGCTGAAGAAGTACTGTAGAGTGCTAGTTTCCTATATTGCAGAGTAGTAATATCGTATATTATTCTGATTCTCGAATAGTCCGAATTCTGAGATATGGATCACAAGAAGAATAACTAAAGAAGATGGGACACGATGAAGTAAACCCCAGCAATTTTGTTTACTTTCATCATAGGGAACTCAGAAATCCCACTATCTTTAGAAGAGAAGACTGACACGATTCAACTGAGTGGCTTTATAAGAACTGTAGAGTGTTAGTTTCCTATTATGCAGAATAATAATATTGTATATTATTCGTCAGTCTACATTATTCTGCTTCTCGCATGGTCCATATTTTGAGAATATGAATCACAAGAGGAATGAATATAGAAGATGGCGCACGAGTAAGTAAACCCCAACATTTTATGATCACTCTAATCAGAGAACTTACAAATCCCACTACCTTTACTGACATGGTTCAACTGAGTGGTTGAAGAAGTACTGTAGAGTGCTAGTTTCCTATTATGGAGAATAATAATGTCGTACATTATTCTGCTTTTCGCATAGTTCGTATTTTGAGAATATCGAACACAGGAAGAATAACTAAAGAAGATGGCGCATGAGGAAGTAAAGCCCAATACTTTTTTTTCACTCTATTCATAGAAAACTCAGAAATTCCACTATCTTTAGAAGATAAGACTGACATGATTCAATTGAGTGACTGAAGAAGTACTGTAGAGTACTAGTTTCCTATTATTTAGAATAGTCTAGTATATTATTCTACCTCTCACATGGTCCATATTTTGAGAATATGGACCATGAGGAATGTACTAAAGTTGACGGTGCACGAGGGAGTAAACTCCAACATGTTTTGTTCACTCCAACCATAGTGAACTCAGAATTCCCACTGTCTCTAGAGGTGATTGCTGATATGATTCTGCTAAATAGCTGAAGAAGTACTGTATAGTACTAGAAAAAAGTTTGACCTCCTCTTTGAAAATGTGAGATACAATATTCATTTGGTCTATCGATTCCCGACCAACTTGGAAAATATGTAGGATTGATGTTAATTCTTACATTTTAACTCCAAATATATCAGGTAGTACAGTCATTGAAATTTTGTGTAATTTTATTTTACTTGAATACTGAAAATTGACTACTGCAGATCCCAAACTGGACTTGAAATGCTATCATTCTTATAAATTAAGCTATTTAAAATATGCAAACAGCTGAATCACTTCAGTGTCTTTTCATTTCCTCTTTCTTAATATTTTAGGTATGATTTGTTATATAAAGCCGTAGGCAAGGGGGGAATTTAGGGGATTGATCCTCCAAAATTCTAAAAAGACCGTTTCATGGAAAGAAAATAAAACGTGTGTGGTTGTGTCATCTGCTAAGCTGTGCATAGATCACAGTGTGTTTAGAACACAATGTTAATGGCATTGAGTTAAAAAGAAGTAAGAGCAGATTGACTAGTACTCATAGCAACACATCCCAATATAGATGCACAACTGGAAGGAATTGTGAAAAGTTTTTACAAATCTTCAAGGCGAACATATTTTATAATATACCAGTAAAAATTTAAACATGTTCATTTTCTTTCAAAATTTTTCTTTTTGTTTGGTTACACTTCTGTTTTAAAAATTAGAATTTAATCCATGTAGAGATTATACGAAGTAGTAGTTCTTTTTAGTCTAGCAAAAGTAGTAGTTAGTTTCAGTCAAAGGGAAGTAGTAGTTAGTTACCGTCTAAGGAAAGTGGTAGTTAGTTACAGTTTGAGAGAAGTAGTAGTTAGTTACTGTCTGAGGGAAATAGTACTTTTTTACAGTGTAAGGGAAGAAGTAGTTCTTTACATCCTCATGAAAAAAATTGCAACATATTTTTGATGTAACTTGACAGTATTAGGCCATCTTTTGCATTAGATGACGGTACGAACATTTCTAAACAGAAATCAGAAAAAGCACCATTCCTAATACTTTCTATACATCTAAAGAAGAGCATCTGGTGATCGATTTATTCAAAACTATAAAGTGATTCAATTGTTTTAGATATACAGAAAAGAATAGTTTTTTCCTGAAGGGCAATTCTTTCGCAAATATGTCATTTCTTATTTGAGTAAAAAGAATTTTAAGTTTTAGATCTCCTAGTTTCTTTGATGTTAAAAGGAAAAAACAGTATAAGACATTCGTATTTCAGTTTGATATTCTGTTTAGTTTAAGGGATCACGGGAATGATTTAAAAATTAAATTTTTTTACTATGATATTAACTTATTTGGGATATTGTGTTTGAGAAATTGTGTAAATCGGAACTTTATTTTATCCCCCTTTCCCCCAAAAAACTCCTCCGTTTTATTCTATTTGAAATTTAGTCTCTGCTTATCCGATATTTTTGTTATAGTATGCTATTGATATTTATCATATATCTATCTATCTATCTATATCACTCTATCTATCTCTGTCTACCTATATGAATCTATCTCTATCTATTTAAATCAATTTTTCTATCTATCTATATCAATCTATATCTCTATATCTATTTATATATTCTATCTATCTATCTCTACCATCTATCTATCTATCCATCTATGTCCTTTATATATGTCATTTATCTATCTATATCCCTCTATCTATCTATTCATCTATGTCCTTTATGTATACCATTTATCTGTCTATATCCATCTATTTATCTATATATATATATCTGTATCTGACTATCAATCTATCTATTATTATCTATATCTATCTATTTATTCATTTATTTTTCTAAATATATCTATAGCTATCTATTTATTTATCTATTTATCTAAATATATCTATACCTATCTATTTATTTATCTATCTATCTAAATATATATATACTCTCTCAATATTTATATCTATATCTATCTATCTATATCTATCTATTTATCTATATCTATCTATCTATATATATATGTGTGTATATAAACAATTTTCGTATCACTGGAACCTCTTTTTACTTTTTTCTTGTAATACCAAATTTCTTTAAGGTACTTTTAACTACGGTTTTATCTTGGTATAATAACACTGTTCCGTATGAAGGAGAACTTCCTGCGCAAAACTACCACCCGGTATTGATAGCGATATGGGCATGTATCCAGATTTTGTCGAAAGAAAACATCGAGAAAAACTGCAGCAGTAGATATTTATTAATTTATTTTTAGCTAAATTTCTGCAATACGGTAGACTTGATGAGAGGCCGAAAGATTCTTAAAGCCAAACTGATACGGAATTATAATATTATTTTCATCTAAGTATTGTTCACTTCCGCAAGAATAAATTTTTCAGTAATTTTACTAATAGTGTTAAGCAACTAATCGGACGAAAATTATCTGGAGAAGAATGATATTTTAGTAGTAGTTAGTTTCAGTCAAAGGGAAGTAGTAGTTAGTTACCGTCTAAGGAAAGTGGTAGTTAGTTACAGTCTGAGAGAAGTAGTAGTTAGTTACTGTCTAAGGGAAGTAGTACTTTTTTACAGTGTAAGGGAAGAAGTAGTTCTTTACATCCTCATGAAAAAAATGCAACATATTTTTGATGTAACTTGACATTATTAGGCCATCTTTTGTATTAGATGACGGTACGAACACTTCTAAACAGAAATCAGAAAAAGTACCATTCCTAATACTTTCTATACATCTAAAGAAGAGCATCTGGGGATCGATTTATTCAAAACTATAAAGTGATTCAATTGTTTTAGATATACAGAAAAGAATAGTTTTTTCCTGAAGGGCAATTCTTTCTCAAATATGTCATTTCTTATTTGAGTAAAAATAATTTTAAGTTTTAGATCTCCTAGTTTCTTTGATGCTAAAAGGAAAAAACAGTTTAAGACATTCGTATTTCAGTTTAATATTCTGTTTAGTTTAAGGGATCACGGGAATGATTTAAAAATTAATTTTTTTTACTATGATATTAACTTATTTGGGATATTGTGTTTGAGAAATTGTGTAAATAGGAACTTTATTTTATCCCCCTTTCCCCCCCCCAAAGCTTCTTCGTTTTATTCTATTTGAAATTTAGTCTCTGCTTATCCGATATTTTTGTTATAGTATGCTATTGATATTTATCATATATCTATCTATCTATATCACTCTATCTCTCTCTTTACCTATAAATCTATCTCTATCTATTTAAATCTAATTTTTCTCTATCTATTATCAATCTATTCTCTATATCTATATATATTCTTTCTATCTATATCAATCTATATCTCTATATCTATTTATATATTCTATCTATCTATATCAATCTATATCTCTATATCTATTTATATATTCTATCTATATCAATCTATATCTCTATATCTATTTATATATTCTATCTATCTATCTCTACCATCTATCTATCTATCCATCTATGTCCTTTATATATGCCATTTATCTATCTATATCCCTCTATCTATCTATTCATCTATGTCCTTTAAGTATACCATTTATCTATCTATATCCATCTATTTATCTATATATATATATATCTTTATCTGACTATCAATCTATCTATTATTATCTATATATATATCTATTTATTCATCTATTTATCTAAATATATCTATAGCTATCTATTTATTTATCTATTTATCTAAATATATCTATACCTATCTATTTATTTATCTATCTATCTAAATATATATATATTATAGCTATATCTCTCTCAATATCTATCTATTTATCTATATCTATCTATCTATATATATGTGTGTATATAAACAATTTTCGTATCACTGGAACCTCTTTTTACTTTTTTCTTGTAATACCAAATTTCTTTAAGGTACTTTTAACTACGGTTTTATCTTGGTATAATAACACTGTTCCGTATGAAGGAGAACTTCCTGCGCAAAACTACCTTCCGGTATTGATAGCTATATTTTTTATAACCACAAATAGTAACCAAATTGAATATTCGATTTAATTGGGATCGCTAGTATTTTACATATTAGATTATCGGTTAATAGAAATTATGCATTTCTTTTATGTTTCTAGTGAAAATTTTTGTAATTGTATGCTTTGAAATGAAAAATTCAAAACACAAATCTCAAGAAATATTTTGGTACTTAAATTTAAAATACATTACTTTGTTGAATGTGCATCATTTCTTTAAAAAAGTTTGTTATCTTTTCCTGCAAAAGTCAAAAATTTCTATCAGTGGCTAACCAATCTCGCTAACTGAAAAGACCTGACAGTGTAATATCCCTTCATTGCTCTAAATGGTTTAGTCGCCAATCGTTCCTGCCCATATGAAGTGGGCCCATATCGCCACTAGATACAAATCATTGTTTGTTGTTGACTTTTTCAAGATGCAATATTTATTGGAAGTTGTTTTCAGGGCCAAGGATAAGGAGCTAACAGGTATGGTTAAAAATACAAGATTTCGTTATTTTAGATTTTAATGTTAAAGTTAAAATATAAAAGTATCTAGCATATCAGCTTAAATTACTTTCTAACGTTAATTTTTTAATTAATTAAGCGGTACGTACGTAAATACTTGATTTCTGTTCTTCAAGCGATTGTGACGTAAATTAATTAAATATTAATGTACTTTCTAGTGTTTTTATGGAGTTTTAGATAATCATATTGTTTAAAATATATTACACAAAATATAGCTTTTCATTTGTAAATCTCTATTTAAGTATTTCGTTTGGTACATATGTATCTCTAATTGCACCATTAAATTGCTTATACTTTCGTAAAATAAGAAATAAATCATTCTCTTAAATATATTTTTATTTGTTTTTAGAAATTATTTCTTATGAAGATCTTCGAGACTCGAAGATTATGTGTTATTAAAAATTAACAATCTATAATGTCTATTTATATATTTTATATTTTATAACCGGAAAAAGGGACAATAACGAGGGTTTTTCCCCTTAATCTAATTACAAATAAGTATATAGAATTTGGCTATGACACAAAAAACTTTAGCGTATTTTTAGATTTTTTTCCTTTGTTCCACTCGAGGGTTAAGAAACGGATACTTTAATTAAATTTATATTTAAATAAATTATTCCTTAGAATTTACTTTAATAGATATAATATTTTACGAAATTATTATTTATTATAATAATACTAATATATATATATATATATATGTGTGTGTGTGTGTGTGTGTGTGTGTGTGTGTAATATTAAAATTCCTTATGTACATATTTTAATATCAATTTAATAGCTTTTGTTCATAAAGTACGTTGGGAGTTTGTGAGGTAATTCTGATTTTTCCAGCCAGACACGTTATAGACACGCTATATTTTTTATCACGTGATCAATTGTGCTTGGGGATTATTCGTAGTCTTTTTATCTGAGAAATCCCTATTTGAAAAGTGTGTGTGTGCAGGATGTTGTAAAAGTTCTTGCCTGTTTTATGGATTTCATGTATGTTACCAGAAAAAAAATGTGTTGTGCTTTCGACACGCTAGGACAATATGTTATAATGGGTTAAACTCCTACTCTTAGGGGGCAAACTGTAGCCCCAGTGGTCAATTTAGGTTGGGGGGGGGAAGCTAAGGGACGCAGGGTTTTTTGCCCTTTACTTAAGATTTAAAAACCCCTGAATATTTTCTCGGGCCGCCTTTGGGTTTATACAAAATACCTACATTAGCTTCCCAATCTAGTTTACTTTTCCTTACACACACACACACACACATACACACACACACACACACATATATATATATATAAACAGATAGGTAGGTAGATATATGTATACATATATAAATATATTTACATTTTATATTTATAATTAATATATATATTATTAAAATTTATATATATATATATATTATAATATATATATATATATAATTGTGTACAGAAATATTTTTCTTATAAGGTATTTAAAAAAGTAGGTTGGGACAACAAAAACCTCGGTTAATCAAAGTTCGGATACTCAAGGTTCTGCTACATATCTCTCTCCATCTATCAATCTGTATTTAAGTACAGAAGGTTGTTTAAACTTTATTGAAACATTTTTTTATACGGTTAAGCTTTATGTAAATATGTCGTATTTTTGCGGAGGTTTGCATCTATCTGTAGCTTTGTTTCTTGGCAATAGTTCTAGCTCGACTTTTCATGAAAGTAACCTTTTCCTTAGTAAATGCATGCCAGTTTTATCCCAATCCTTTTCGACCTTTTAGTATTCTTGGATGCCATTTACCGTTTATTAACCGAATGCGCAGCAGAAATTCACTGGAGAAGCATTAGGTTAATTTTACAGGTATTTCATTAAATGGGATTCCTGTGTCTAATTCTCTCTTTGATAAGTAAGGGGCATTTGATTTAAACATATAACTAGAGGCTTTACCCATATGAAGCTCAATTTTACCAATGTGTTTTCCATATGAAGCTGGGATTATTTTCTCCAAAAATTCGTTTTTAAATATTTTGCTTATTGCACTTAAAATAATTAATCACTTATAATTAATCACTTATAATTCACTTATAATTGATTTTGACTGCATTAACACTAGATTGCCCGATATTTCTTGTATACCTATATTGCTCAAAAACAGTCAAAATGACTGCATTGTGAAAAAATAACAAATATGTAAAGAAATTTGTTTAAAATTAATTTTTAATATTTTTTATATTATTTACAATTAAACAAGTTATAAGTAAATATTAACAATAAAAAAATTTACTTTAATTTAAAAAAAAATAATTTATGCATTATTATTTGTACATTTTATGCAAATGAAAATGGAAATCTTTTATGTGTACATCTTCCTCAAACATACTTTTGACATTTTTCACATATATTATTTGTTTTGTTGTTGTGGCAAAGTCGTACTTGACAAAATTTGCATTTGTGAGAATGGGTTGCATTTAATGATGTTGCAGTTGATCTTTGTGGGTCTTCATGTTCTGATAAATTTTTCTGTCTTGCAACTCCATATTCGTTGGAAAGATGTTTTGCTAATTGAAATAAGAACTCTTTTCGTTCTATTTGTATTCCTGTAGTTTCTTTGTAAATGATCCAAGCATTTATGGCAGCCAAATCTAAAATATTGAAAAATATTTGGAGGGGCCATCTACGAGAACTAGCTTTTACTGTATATTTTCTGGCAATTTGATCCGCCATATCAACTCCAAAATTTGTACTGTTTTAAAATTGAATTGATTCTGGTAACATTTTTTTTTATTACTTTTATCAATTTTAACAGATTTAGCAAAAGAAATAAAATAAACAACTTGTTAGAACAACACTTTATAAAGATTCGAATAACTAGTACTACTTTAGATTATTGAGCAACTGACACTTATCAAGTATACGTCCAAATCGACAATTTATCATGCGTCGGTATGTTACCGTAATCGAAAAAAAATGTTATTTCGATACAAAGCCGGACAGGTCATATAAGAAATTTACTCAATTCAATAAGTAAAAATCTTTTGATTATTTAAAATTTCCCAAGCAGTCAAGCCGAACGATGGTCGAATAGTTAGGGCAATGACCTTCTGATCCGGAGTTCGTGGGTTCGAGTCCCATTGTAGCATGAATGTTTGTAGCCGTTCGGAATCGGATTTAAGCAGTAGTTTCCGGTCTCATTAGCCCTCGTGTTGCAAAAAAGTAGACCGTAGTGCTCCCAACCAACCAACCAACCCAAGCAGTCAAAATGACTGCTTCTGGGCAATATAGGTATAACACACACACACATATATATATATATATATATATACGGAAATAAAGGAGGGCGGAAGTAACTACAATTATTCATAAACCTATTTATATGTTATAGAAAAAGTCACCAAATTTTAAGAAATTGTGTCATTATATTTCATAATTGTTTTTCTAATTGAAATTAAAAAAACAGTCAAAATGACTGCCTTGGGCAATCTAGTGTTAAAGACTCTATTTTGGTTTTTAATTAAACTAAACTCCTCGTCGCTACAGCCTAACTTGGGGGACAAGCCCTACGGTGTCTATCTCCATTTTCTAGACTAAAATACCTGGGGTACGAAGCAAATATCAAGGTTAAATGGTCAACCTTAATCGGAATCCCCTGTGTTCAGTTCCCAAGCATGCTTGGTCCTCAGTTTGTGTACCCAATGAAAATGTGAATCAACCTTACCCAGCCCGGAGATTGAACCTCAGATATGTGTCGCGGAAAGTACTACACCAACACCGCTTGGATTTTCAATGTGCCACTGAAATAAAATTCTGCAACTATCATCTACCCTTTTGGGAACTTTTCTGTACACTGACAGAGCCCTTTCGTGGGTCATTCTCGACAATTGAGCAACATAAATTGATATTTAATTTGCCAATTTTTCCAATAGACAAAGATACTTTATCTCGGAAAGTTCAGCAGTTTTGAGTGATTTTTCGTTATTTTTCGAATACTGGAAAGGATTTGTGAAATTCAAAGGAACCTGAGGGATATGGAATTCCTGACAGTTGATATAGATTATAATATAGTGGTATTAGTATATTATATTTATACAGGAAATCATGTCATTTATATTGTTTTAAGTTGATCAATAATTACTGTAATCCATTAACATGTTTCATATATGGGAAAATATTGAAAGTAGTGGTCATTTCGTTTAAAACTTTGTTGTTTAAAAAATAATCTATTTACAACATTTTGATGATAATAAAGAACAAAATTAAATAGAATTTCTTTTTCCATTTTTTGCACGTTTTTCTCAAATATATTCCACAAGCAAGGGGTTAAATATAGCTATGCCTTCTAGAGTGTTTCCACAAATTTCCATTTTTCAGCAGCCAGGCGTTTTTCCTATAATTTTCTACTATTTATTTTTCTTTCAGCAATATATTTGGCATAATCAGATAAACTTTTAAATAGAACTTTTAAGTTTAAACATTTTTTAACCTTAAAATCTCTATGAATTATTTTACTTACAGTACCTGAAGATATCCCTATTTTCGTTCTTTTAGGATCAGAGACTTCAAATTCTTGATATTTACCTGCGTTCGAAAAGTTTTAAGAAGATGTTTTACGGTTGTGTTTCATTTATACTTTCTAATAGACTTACTTTTCCTCTTTCGTATTTAATAAATTAGAAATACCTTTTTTTGAAATTTATCAGCCATTTTTTACAATGCTTTATAAGTTATTGATAAGAGAACCTTGGAAAGTTGCTTTTGAGCCATTTCTCAAATTTAAAAATTATTTTCAAAATAAATATTTTATTTTGTATTACAATTAAAATATAACAATACTAAATGATCAATCCGAAGTTCCTAACTTTTTATCTCAAGCAAAGGAGAAAAGGAATTTGAAAATTGTTTTCATAAAGTACGAAAGAATTTTATATAAAGTAAAAGTGTAATTGTCATTATTGTGGTGAGGCGATTTAGATCATTCTAATTAATGTAATTTATATAAATAAAACGGGAAGTGAAATGCTTGGGATCTAAATCTGACCTCATCACATATTTTGTAAAGGAGACAGGACCTATACAAATTAATTGAATGGATTCGTTTTTGTGGGATTCTCGGCCGAGGTTCTGATCCCAATCCAAGATTACAATCATGTCTCCGTTCATGATAAGAATGTACCTTTGTGGAGTTATTTATGAGTCCCTAAGGGACAGTGCCCAATTTGAAGGGGTAAGATTTTCAACTATGTTTGCAGTTTAAAGGCGGGAAAAGGGAGACCAATGAATATATACAGCTTTTCTGATTGGAGGAAGAGCAGTATGAAACGACAGAGATGAAAACAATATTAAAAAATGAAAGAAGATAATTAAGATAAGAAGAAAGAAGAGAACAGAGTTGGGGGACCAAAGGAAGTGTTGGGTCCAAGAGAGACTCCTAAAAAGTAACGAGGAGGACATCTAAAAGTAACCAAAAAGTTTTACGGAGCCACAGCTTCTCAGAATTTTTAAAAGAAAGACATTTCTGAAATCATTTATCTAAATCGAGAGTACATGTGAAGAATACATTTTCACAACTCCAAGTCTAAATATCGATATCGTACTTGACATGCAGATACATTTTGATTCTAGAATTCTTGTTATAAAAATTTCAATTAAATTATTCTCTCTTTTTTTTTCAATGTTTACATTGATTTTTGGATAAGTACATAGAAAAATTTGAAAAGCAGTTTTTTTTTTGTTAAATTTGTAATCAAGAACAAGAAATGAAAAATAATAAATAGTATAAAAATAAATTTTCTTATTTTTATTTTAAACTTTCAATCTTGTATGTGTGTATTTTAAGTGTGCAATATTTAATTTTAGTTACTCCTAATTAGCTTATTAGTTTTTTAAAAATAAGTCTGTCGTCTCTCAGAACCTGTGGTTGAATTTAAAATTTAGTCTTAGACTAACTAAATAATAACCACTATAAATTGTTCACAAGTAAATACCTAAGTTTAATGAGAGGTACACGACAAGTAAATTATTTTTAAGAAACAAAGTATAAAAATGAAAGAAAATAAAAAACTATTTTAAAAATGTCTACATTTTGATATAAAGATCTATATTTTATTGAATGGGAGTTTTCTTTTGAAGTGACAGTTTCAATAAAAATGATTCAAAATGACGTCTGCGAAATACTTTTTAATATCAAACATATCATACTTGACATGATATAACTTTGATTCTAGTTAATCCTCATGAAAATTTCTCAAATTTAAAAGCTATTTCCAAAACAATTCTCTCATTTTGCATTAAAATTAAAATATAACAATATCAGACTATTATTCTGAAGTTTAGTATTAGAAAATCGTTTTCAGAAAGGGTGAAAGACCTTTATATAAAGTAAAAGTGTAATTGCCATTATCAGTAAAATATTACCAAGAAACAACGTATGAAAATGATAGAAAATAAAAACTGTTTTAAAAATAAATGTCTACATTTTGATATAAGGATCTATATTTTATTGAATGAAAGTTATTCCTTTGAAATGTCAGATTCAATAAAAATGATTCAAAGTGATGCTGCAAAATTCTTTTTAATATCGGAGATATCATATTTGACATGATCTAAGTTTCATTCTAGTTAATCCTCATGAAAATTTTTCAAATTCAAAAGCTTTATCCAAAACGAATCTTTCATTTTGCATTCGAATTAAAATATAAAAGTAGCAAATGATTATTCTGAAGTTAGGAATTAGAAAATCGTTTTAATAAAGTGCGAAAGATATTTATATAAAGTAAAAGTGTAATTATCATTATCAGTAAAATATTTTCAAGAAACAACGTGTGAAAATGATAGAAAATTAAAAAAAAAGTGTTTAAAAAAGTCTACTTTTTGATATACAGATCTATATTTTATTGAATGAAAGTAATTATTTTAAAGTGACAGATTCAATAAAAAATGATTCAAAAATGGCGCCTGCAAAATTCTCTTTAATATCGGACATATCATATTTGACAGAAGTTTGATTCTAGTTAATGATTATGAAAATTTCTCAAATTTAAAGCTATTTTCAAAATAAAATCTTTTATTTTGCATTCCAATCAAAATATAACAGTAGCAGATGATTATTCTGAAGTTAGGAATTAGAAAATCATTTTCATAAAGTGTGAAAGATATTTATATAAAGTAAAAGCGTAATTGTCATTATCCGTAAAATATTTCCAAGAAACAACGTATAAAAATTGTAGAAAATAAAAACTATTTAAAAAATGTTTGCCTTTTGATGTAAAGATCTATATTTTATTGAATGAAATTTATTTTTTTGAAGTGACAGTTTCAATAAAAACGATTCAAATGAAGTCTGCGAAATTATTTTTAATATCGAACATATCGTACTTGACATGATATAAGTTTGATTCTAGTAAATTCTTATGAAAATTTCTCAAATTTAAAAGCTATATTCAAAACGAATCTTTCATTTTGCATTCCAATTAAAATATAACAATAGCAGATGATTATTCTGAAGTTAAGTATTAGAAAATGATTTTCATAAAGTGCGAAAGATATTTATATAAAGTGTAATTGTTATAATCAGTAAAATATTTTCAAGAAACAAAGTGAGAAAATGAAAAAATAATAAAATTATTTAAAAAAAGTTTGCCTTTTGATATAAAGATCTATATTTTATTGAATGAAATTTATTCTTTTGAAGTGACAGTTTCAATAAAAACGATTCAAATGAAGTCTGCGAAATTATTTTTAATATCGAACATATCATAAGATAAGTTTGATTCTAGTTAATCCCCTTGAAAAAAAAATGGGGCACAGTTTTGGTGTAGTTTGAAAGCGTTAAGACTTCTTTTATAGTTGATAATAAGGAATTTTACCACAGAAATAGGGAAAAATTATTATTTCCAATACTTCTTTTCCCCGGACAACATCTGGGGATTGATTTATTCAAAACTATAAAGTAATTCAATTGTTTAAGATATAGAAAAAAGCCAGTTTTTCTCTACAGGGCAAGACTTTTCGAAATATGTTATTTCTTGCTTCATCAAAAAGAATTTCAAGTTACTCCTTATGTGGAATTATATTTGACGAATGGTAACAAAGTTTCGCTTGAACAAATTGCTGCTTTTCGGGAAGAAAGTTCGCAGTTCGATTTGCTACTGTCATGATGTTGTAGCCGTTTGGAGTAACTTTAAGTTTTTGACAACATTCTCTAGTGGAACAATCCCGGCTCGTAGTCTATACTCAAAATAATAAATCTATGCTATTTATCAAATAATAATATTTGATGAAAAGAAACATCTTAAGAGATTGGTGATTTAGTTTGAAATTCTGTATTGTTTTATGGAAGCAGAGGATTGACATAAAAATAAGACTTTTTATCCTGTTTGAGATTTATTTCTGAATTTCCGCTTGAGAAATTGTGTTAATCTTAACTTTGTTTTACCCGGAATATAAAACCGTTCGTTTTATCATTGCTGGGCTTTAGTCTCTATCTATAAAACATTTTGGTTAATATATGTTTTTTATATCTATCTACACTTATAAACAATGCGCCCATTTTATTATTATTGGAATTTATATTTGCGTTTAGTTTGTAGTGCAAACTTTTCGCTGTGAAATTTTAATTGTGCTTTACCGTGGTATCGTTACAGAGTTTGCTTCTAATTAAATGAAAATTTGTGCGAATGTTTGTTTATAGTGGTACAGCTTTTTTTTTTGACAACATTCTCTAGTGGAACAATCCCGGCTCGTTACTGATATCTTATACTCATGTATGTATAAATCTATCTATTTATTTACAAATATATTTAAAGTAATATTGTAATTGTTATTATTAGTAAATATTTTCATTATACTATGTGTGAAATGATATAAGGTAGCCTTTTACGAGGTTTGAAAATACAAAAATATAAGTTTGTCAGACTGTCAGATTTAGATCAATAATTTTGACAAATAAGGTAGTCTTTTACGAGGTTTAAAAATGCAAAAATATAAGTTTGTCAGACTGAAAATTTTAGATGAGTATTTTTGATAAATAAGGTTCTAATTCATGAGATTTAAAAATACAAAAATATAAGTTTGTCCGACTGCCAGATTTAGATGAATAATTTTGAGGAATAAGGTAATCTTTCATAAGGTTTAAAAACGCACACACATGTAAGTTTGTGAAACTAAACTTTAAATGACTAATTATGACAAATAGGGTAGTCTTTTACGAGGTTTAAAATTACAAATGTAATTTTGTCAGAATGTAAATATTAGACAAATATTTTCTACAAATAAGGTTGTATTTCATAACATTTAAAAATACAAAAATATAAGTTTGTCAGACTGCCAGATTTAGATGAATATTTTAAGAAATAAGGTAATCTTTCATGAGGTTTAAAAATACACGTATGTAAGTTTGAGACTGTAAGTTTTAGATGAATAATTTTGACAAATAAGGTAGTCTTTTACGAGGTTTAAAAATACAAAAATATAAGTTTGTCAGACTGTTAGATTTAGATGAATAGTTTTGAGAAATAAGGTAATCTCTTAGAAGTTTAAAAATACAAATGCAAGTTTATCAGAATGTAAATTTCAGATGAATATTTTTCATAAAAAGTAATATTTAACGAGATTTAAAGAGGATTTTCCTTTATAAAAATGTAAGTTTTTCAGACTGTCAGATTTATATGAATAGTTTTGACAAATAAGGTAGTCTTTCATGAGGTTTAAAAACACACAAATATAAGTTAGTGAGACTGTAAATTTCATATGAGAATTTTTACAAATAAGGTAAGCTTTCATGAGGTTAAATAATGAAGTTATTCCTAATCCTTAATTATAACAAATACAGTTTACAATAATTACAAAAGAATATTAAAGATAAATTTAAGATTTTCGAAGCTATTATATTATAAGATCGAAAGAATTCTAAATTTGCAATTTTCAAAGTAGCAGATTTTAAAATTATTACCTTTTCTTAGTATAAATATTACAATAATCACCATGTGATGACCTATAACCCAATTAATGGAAGAAAAAGAACCAAAGATATAGCGAAAATTTCTCCTAGAAATAAAGCACAGGATTGGAAAAAACAAACAAACAAAAAAATAAAATAAATATAAACACGCTTAACAATTCTTAAAGCAAAAGCTTCCGAGAAAATCCTTCTTTAGTTAGAAGAAAAAAGAGAATTTGGAACGAAACGGATATTTTGGGAAGAAGCGCAGTGAGAGCATTTTCATTTTAATAAAATATGAGTGCGGATGTAATAATAGAATGACGTGCAGACTCACAACAGAAAAAAAAGGAGCAGGATTTAAAAATGCAAAGGCGTAACAAGACTCATGACATTTTGAGAAAAGCTGTGTTTCCAGATATTGTAAATATTTCTTTCCTCTTAGTTTCTTTTTTAAAGGAAAATATATTATTTTTTTGTCTGAGTGGGCTATATTATTTCTTATGTATTTGTTGTTAAATTAACCCCTTGACTGTGGAATATATTTGAGAAAAACATGTCAATATAAGGTAGTTTTTTCTCCCTTCAATTTCGTTAGATATTATCAACAAATTTGAGAAATAGATTAATTAAAAAAATTAAACGGAGTAACTACTATTTTCAATATTTTCTCATATATGGGATTATAGTAACTGCTCAGTTTACTTTATTGTAGCGTTTTCATCTCAAAATAAGCGGGATAAAGGATAGCGGAGGATTACGTACAGACTAAAGACCTATATTAGAAACACAAAATGTTAAAGTTATGATGAAGATAGATGAAAACGATGATATCTAAAAATGAAATGATGATGAATGATGAAAAAAGTGGGGGGAGGGGAGGACTCAGTCGCTCTTTCCACGCTATCAGCCTATGAGTTAGTTCACAGGAGACTCGATCGGTCAAAAAATCACCCTGGGCCATCAACTACTGTCTTTTTATATTGCCGTCTGCCCGCAGATTTCCATCTCAGCTGATCGGAGATCTGGTTGATGACGTGGTGAGGAACCGCTTTGTAGAACTATAGCCGGACAGGTGTAAACCCAGTTCCAAGGGTAGTTTGCAGTAATCGGGAGCAATCTTGCGGATCATTAATCGATGTCTCTGGACAAACCTTTGGAGAACAAGGTAGGGAAGTATTGCTGCTTCCCTTACAATGTAGAGGACTTCTGTAGTGTGAGACTCTTTCTTCGGGATCCTATTGAAACTCACACTGGAAACACTTCAACAGCGTACTAATGAATTTCTCAGACAGGATGATTGAGATGGTTCTCGGTATTAACAATCCTCTATTCAGCTTCCTATTCTGCGCGAAACAACGTCCTTTCACAAGGTAGAGATGAGCTCAGTTCAAAAGGCACGTTTTCTATTTCTACCTTATGCCGGTTTTTCTCACGTTAGTGGATATGTCTGTATCTGGAAATTTAATGTAACAAGAATTCGTTACAATATAGGGAAGCATATTTGTATAGACACATGCATATATATATATATATATATATATATATATATATATATATATATATATATATTATATATATGTATATATATGTATATATATATGTATATATATGTATATATATATATATATATATATATATATATATATATATATATATATATATATATGTATATATATGTATATATATATATATATATATATATACATATATATATATATATATATATATATATATATATATATATATATATATATATATATATATATATATATATATATATATATATATATATATATATATATATATATATATATATATATATATATATATATATATATATATACTAAAATTAATGACTGTGTGACAGGGTCATTATCGGGTTCATTTGAATAAGGAAAATTGTATAACGACAATATGTAATGGAACTGAGTGTCACGTGACCTGAAATAGGTACAAAGTGTGTCACCAAAAATGTCACCAAGTTGCAAAATTGTGAAACAACTTTTAGTTATGTGAGGTTAAAATGGGGTTTAAAATGTCCAAAGTTTGAGAAGAGATTAAGAACTCATTTTACTGGAAAGTTTACTGCATATTCTAATTTACTATGGATACAATCCCCACTTATAATCAAAGAAATATAGAATCAATAATTTATATAATTACATATTTAAATTAACGTAGTGACAGCGTCATTTTTACGTGTACTTGAATTAGGTAAATTGTATAACGAAAATGTGTAATAGAGTGTGTGCCACGTAGAATAGGTGGAACCATTGTCTTTAAAAATGTTACCAAGATGCCAAACAGTGTTTTTGCCCATGTGTTTTTTAATGAGTTTTAATTTCTTCTTTCTCAGACACTAGGCCAAAGTAATATTATTTTTACAATAGGGAAAATAAATTTGCAACGAAACTTGTACTGCAAATGGTGTATATGTGATTAAGAGCTTATTTTAAATGACAACTCTTTCTCTGCAAAAAGGAGGTTGTAAATCTGATTTCAACTGGAATTATTAAAATCAATCGTTTAAAGGATCTATTAAAAAGGAGATAAACATTTATGCTTTGTTTATAAATATTCAGTTATTTTTTTCATACATTAATGAAACATATTACTTTATGGTTCTTACGAAGAGTTTCAATTTTGCTTAGTAAAAAATGCAGCCATAACTAGTGCGAAAATGTCTCTTAAAATTTTATAAAAGGATGGAAACAAAATAAACCCACCTAACAATATTCTTAAAGGTTCTAAGAAAGAGTTTCAATCTCTACTTATTACAAAACGATGCCAAAGTTACAGCGAAGATTTCTCGTAAAAATACATTAAAGAACCAAAAAAAGTAAACCTGCTTATCAATATTCTTAAAGTAAAAGTTTTTGTGAAAATCATTCTTTCGTTTTTTAAGAGAGTGTTTATAATGAAAATGATATTTTAGGTAAAAGCATAGTGAAAGCATTTTCTTTTTAATAAAATATGAGTCCGGATCAAATAATAGAATGAAATGTAGACTTGCAACAAGGAAAAAAATGAAGACGGAATTAGAAGTGCGAATGCGTTACAAGACTCGTGATATCTTGAGAAAAGCAGTGTTTCAAAATATTTGTAAACATTTCCTTCTTCCCAATTTCTTTTTTCAAAGGAAAACAGATCCAATTTTTGTTTGTCTGCTTGTGCTGTTTTATTTTTTACCCATTTGCTGCTAATTTAAGAACTAAAAGTGAAAGGAAACGCTGATATGTTTTATTCAAAGTGTTTAATAGTTTTTAAGTATGCGTTATCAATTTAGATCATTTTGTTTTATTTATTTATGTTATAAACGTTTTGTTTGGTTGGGATCGATACAGTCTAATTTTTTCAACATCAGGGTTACACTTTTTAATACCAATTTATCCTACTGGCATATGAAGAAGTTGTAAATACCTTTAATCTAGTCCATATGCATAATAGTTTTAACAGTCAGATGTTTGGTTGGTTACTTTTTTCAACTCCTCTTCTTAGCCCACTCTATTGTTCCTAATCATGGATCTTGTTGGTGCTTCAACCACATTTGGCGAATTTGGCGTGCTTGCAGCTTGCGTGCGTGGTGTGCTTGCAGCGTGGCGTTTAAAATCTAGCGAGGGGATCGTAACTCAACAAATTGATACATAAACAAAAACAACATTTTAACAACTTAATCACAAATTAAATAAACTGAGTGTGATTTTCATCACAAATTTGTGATTTAGTGTAAATTGTAAAATTAATTTAAAATAAGAGATTTGAAAAAAAAAAATTTCAATTTTACAACTCCTCTTCATCCTCCCAAATTCACAAAAAAATTGGAAAATACCAAGAGAAAGTTAGTCTAAAGGGTTGAGGGAGGGTAGGCGGGATCTCTTCCAGCGAAAAACTCTTTGACTTAAAAGAATCTGTATTTTGAGTGGAGGTTGAAGAGGAGTTCTAAAATTGAAAATTTGTTTTCAAATCTCTTATTCAACACGAGGGCTACACATTTTAATACCAATTTATCCTACTGGCATATGGAGAAGTTGTAAATACCTTTAAGCTAGTCCATATACATAATGGTTTTAACAGTCAGATGATTTGGTTTGGTTAGGACCGCTACGGTCTACTTTTTTCAACATGAGGGCTACACATTTTAATACCAATTTATCCTACTGGCACATGGAGGAGTTGTAAATACCTTTAACCTAGTCCATATACATAATGGTTTTAACAGTGAGATGATTTGGTTTGGTTTGGAACTCTAAAGTTGACATTTTTCAACACGAGGGCTACACTGTTTAATACCAATTTATCCTACTAGCATATGGAGAAGTTGTAAATACCTTTAATCTAGTCCATATACACAATGGTTTTAACAGTCAGATGATTTGGTTTGGATCGCTACAGTCTACTTTTTTCAACACGAGGGCTACACATTTGAATACCAATTTATCCTACTGGCATATGGAGAAGTTGTAAATACCTTTAACCTAGTCCATATACATAACGGTTTTAACAGTCAGATGATTTGGTTTGGATCGCTACAGTCTACTTTTTTCAACACGAGGGCTACACATTTGAATACCAATTTATCCTACTGGCATATGGAGAAGTTGTAAATACTTTTAATTTAGTCCATATACATAACGGTTTTAACAGTCAGATGATTTGGTTTGGTTTGGATCGCTACAGTCTACTTTTTTCAACACGAGGGCTACACATTTTAATACCAATTTATCCTACTGCCATATGGAGAAGTTGTAAATACCTTTAATCTAGTCCATATACATAATGGTTTTAACAGTCAGACGATTTGGTTTGGTTTGGAACGCTACAGGCTATTTTTTGCAACACGAGGGCTACACGTTTTAATACCAATTTATCCTACAAAATCTTACAAAAATTTCTTCTGCATAATTTAAAATTGATTTTTAAAATTTTTAATTTTAAAAAGTGATCAACATTTTAAATTTATTTTAATCATACAAATAATTATATATCCTGTCCTCTTACATAACAAAAAACCTGAGTAGTTTTCAAATCCCCAAAAAAAGCCTCTAAAACCCTTTAAAGTATAGAAAAAGCCCTGATAAAACCCGAAAAAAGCCCCAAAACCCTGAAAAACCCGAAAAAACCTCAAAAATCTTGAAAAAATTCATTGGGTTGGGTTTTTTCTGAAAAAGCCCGGGCTTTTGACAACCCTGACACACACACACACACACACACACACACACACAAAATATTTTTAAGTTAAAAGCTTCCTTGAAAATCTTTCTTTCGTGGAAAAAAAAAGAGAATGTAAAGGATCTTTTAGGTGAAAGTTCGGTGAGAGCGCCTTCATTTTGATAAAATATTAGTGAGTCTGTAATAATAGAAGGCATTTAGAAAAATAGTGATGCAGTTTTAAAATGAGGTTGAAATGTACGAAAATCAGGGACGGGATTAAGAACTTATTTTACTAGAAAAGGCATATTCTCATTTACTATGGATACAACCCCATTCATAATCCAAGAAATCTAGAATCAATAATTTATATAATTACATACTTAAATTAAAGGCATGTTGACAGGGTTATTTTCAGACGCAGTTGAACTTGGTAAATTGTGTAACGAAAATGTGTAATAGAAGTGTGCGAGACGTGAAATAGGTGAAAACACTGTCATCAATAATGTTTCCATTTTGACAAACATTGCGACGAAATTTTGTGATCCGAGGTGAAAATAAATTTGCAATGACCATTTTACTGCAAAAGGTGGGTATGCGATTAAGAGCTTATTTTAATTAAAAACTTACTTTATAAAAAGAACGTTGTAACCTGATTTCAAACTGAAATTATTATAATTAATCAATTAACCAATCCCTTAAAAAAGGAGAAAAAATCTTTACGTTTTGTATATAAATATCAATTATTTTTATCATACATTACTGAAATGTATTGCTTTACTGTTCTTACGAAGAGCTTCAATTTTTGCTTAATACAAAAAGATGCCAAAACAGTGCTAACATTTCAGAAATGTTTAAAAGGGTGGATAAAACCGAAACAAAATAAAACCACCTTACAACATTCTTAAAGGAAAAGCTTCCACAAAAATTCTTCTTTAGTTAAAATGAAAAAAAAAAAAATCGAGACGAAAGAGATATTTAAGAAAGAAGCTGAGTGAAAGCATTTTCATTTTAATAAAACATGAGTGCGGATGTAACAATAGATGTTATGTAGACTCACAAAAGTGAAAAAGAAGAAGAATTTAGAAGTGCGAGGGAGTTACAAGATTCGTGAAATTTTGAGAAAAGCTGTGTTTTAAGATGTTTGTAAACATTTACTCCCTCCCAGTTTCTTTTTTCAAAGAAAAGCAGATCTAATTTTTGTTTGTCTGGCTATGCTATTTTATTTTTTACTTATTTGTTGCTAATTTAAGAACTGAAAGTGATAGGAAATATTTTATTCAAAGTGTTTATTAGATATAAATATGCGTCAGCTGCTTAGAGCACTTTGTTTTATTTATCTATTGTTACAATTTCAAAAGCTGGGTTCGGGGATTGAATGGACTTTAAAGACTACAGAATGGAAACAATCATTTATTAGCAATCAGTTGGAAAATACAACACACCGTGCGTACTCAGTAAAACCAAGAAATCCACTTGACTACTTTGTTTGGGACTCAGCCTGCCTTATATAGGCCCGAAGACACTGCTGGAATATTCCAGAAACCGGAACCGGAAGTTGTCACGTAACGCTACACTTGGCAACATTTGGCGACACTTAGCGATATTTGGCGACGAACTTGGGGACAAAAATAGGTTGCCAAAACTGTCGCCTCTATGAGTATCTCACCAATTCGGCCAGATACTCATAGAGTCCCATGTTAAATTTAAGGTTCACTAACAAATTCGTAACACTATGTTATAAATAAAGAATAATACTAAAATTAACTTGAATTAAAGCACTTAAAATTATTTCTGTTTTTTTTCAGTACTTATTTGCTTCTAATTTAAGATATAAAAGTGATAGGACACGCTGATATATTTTATTCAAAGTGTTTGTTAGATATAATTATGAGTCAGCTTTTGAGAGCATTTTGTTTTATTTATCTATGTTATAAAGAAAGAAGAATACTAAAACTAACTGGAAATATATCGCCTAAAATTATTTTTGATTTTCCGTACTTATTTGTTGCTAATTTAATGTATAAAAGTGATAGGAAAAGCTGATATATTTTATTCAATGTGTTTTTTAGTTATAAATATGCGTCAGCGATTTAGAGCATTTTGTTTTATTTATCTATAATTTAAAGAAAGAATAATACTAAAACTAACTAGAATTATGTCGCCTAAAATTATTTCTTTTTTTCCCGTACTTATTTGTCGCTAATGTAAGGTATAAAAGTGATAGGAAACGCTGATATATTTTATTTAAAGGGATTATTAGATATAAATATGCGTCAGCGATTTAAAGCATTTTGTTTTATTTATCTATGTTATAAAGAAAGAAGAATACTAAAACTAACTGGAATTAAGTCGCATAAAATTATTTCTATTTTTTTCTGCACTTATTTGTTGCTAATTTTATTTTACGAATATCTATTCTATTAAATTATTTTTAAAAATGGCATGCATATATATATATATATATATATATATATATATATATATATATATATATATATATATATATATGGAGTTATGTATGTGTAATTGCATACATATACGTACTGAAATTAATAACGCTATCATATGGTCATTTACGGGCTCAGTTGAATAACGAGAATTGTGTTACGAAAATATATAATGATAGTGAATGTCACGTGATCTGGAAAAAGTGGTAACTATGTCACCAAAAATGTAACCAAGTTGCCAAATTGTGCGATAACATTTAGTTATATGAAGTTGAAACGAAATTTCAATGTTTATTTTAAGGTAAAAATTGGGACGGGATTAAGAATATATTTTACTGGAAATTTCGATGCATAATCTACGTTACAACCATTCCATGTCAACAGTGACTCACTGACCAAATTTAAAAACTAAATCTAGTCACATGTGCCATATATCAAAGTGTTGTTAAAAGTTTACTGGTTACCAATATACAATTTTTTGATTTTCTAATGATTAAAAAAAATAAATATTTACACTAAATCCGATTGAATTTTTAATAAATAATCCACACTTCCAGATAATGATTTTACAATACTAATTGCAGCCACATTCATAGGTGCACACTTTTGCTGATTTTCATTTCAGATTTATACAAATCTTGTTTTTTGAGATGTTGAAGAAAATATACAGCAAGGTAAGCACAATATTTCCTATTAAATGGTTTTAATTCCTCAATTTGATGTCACACCCGTAACATAAAAGATAAATAAGTTTGTTTTTAGAAAAATCTATTGGACTTAGCAGCTTGAACTTTTGGAATCACTGTATAAAACATGTTCTCATGCATATCTAATAGCTATATAATGTGATTTCACGCAGTAGGGTAAATTCTCAAATTATGACAATTCTGGCTTTAGTTTCGGACGGAAGGGCAGTTTATTGTTTGTCTATTGGCTGTTGTAAACATGAAAATGGATGGGAAGGACATTACAGTAGTTCGTGACGTTGCGCAAATTGCCTTATTTCATAAATGAATATTTTTTAATATGTTAATTAGTGTCACATCGTCTGTTAAAATTGATGTTCTACCCGCATATTATCTTTTTTATTTTATTTTTTCTTTGTAAGTTGAGAATGGCAACGAGCGATATATTTTTAGTAAAAACATGGTTGTTCTTTCGTATGAGAGAAAAAAATGGCTCTTGAGTTGCTTTTGTGTTTTGAGATATTAATATTATTTACGCCATAAATTCTCCTGTGTGACATTTTCTGTTTTTTAAAGAGCTCGTATACGGAAATATAATAAAAGGTGTTTTATATTAAAAGGCCCTTGTTCTGAGCAGTTAACTACGCCACTGAGAATATACTTCTGAAATACTTCAGTATCATACTTCTGATTCCGTAACCCAAACTGGACAATTAGACATATGCATTGTCACACCCGTAACGCTATGTGATAACAATTTTATTAATTCTGTATAACAACTTGCTTTTTTGGGTTTACTGGTTAAAACTTGGCCTCAGACGTACAGTTCGATGGTTAAATGTAGTTAATAAATATTTTATACTGTGTCAATTACTGTAAAAATTATGAACCTGCATACATAAACCTCTTTTTCAGTTCTCAACAATTAATTAGTTTTATTTTCAAGTACTACTGAAGACATTATTTTGTTATGGAAGTTTAAATTTGTGAAAGATTTAAATTATTTATTTTGATTTCTTTTTATATAAAGACTTACTAAATGCTTTAATTTTATTATTCAGTTTATGGAAATATCTAAAATTAGAGTAGCGAAACTAGGAAGAACTAAAGAAGTGATTATATCAAAGTGCATGAATATCTTGAAAAAGAATGATGTGATATGAAAGTAGACAAATAAAAATAGAGAATTCTTAAAGTAGTAACATATGGAAGTTATTGAGTGAAAAAAGGAAGTGTTATGCTAAAAACAAGAAAAACGTTAGAAGAGAAGAAAACAGGAAACTAAGAATTCTAGTCGATAAAATCAGTAAAAAATTCAAATCAATAAAACAGCTGAATTAGTTTTTATCGTTATAAACGAACATATAGTAATACATTAAGGAAAGTTAAAGCAGAATGGGAACATAAATTCCAACATCTCAGAAATATCGTATAAGAATCAGGGATTTTCAATTGCTGCTTCTCATTTAGTATAAGGATCTCCCTGTTAAATGGTTTTAATTCATCAATTTGATGTCACATCCGTAACATAAAAGATAAATAAGTTTATTTTAAGAAAAATCTATTGGGTCTAACGAATTGATCTTTTGGATTCACTTTATAAAACATGTTTTCAAGCATATCTAATAGCTATATTTCATAAATGTATATTTTTTAATATGTTAATAAGGCATACGCGGTGTCACATCGGTAACGCTATTGTGATAACGATTTTATTAATCCTGTATAACAACTTGTTATTTTAAATTCACTGGTTAAAATTGTTCTCAGATGTATGATTAGATGGTTAAATTGGTACAGATGCATTATAGTCGCCGGGTTTTTTCTCGCCAAACTTGGCGATTTTGTGTGGCAAACTTGGCGATTTTTGGGGCGATGACTAGGTTGCTGTATATGCCTTAACTTTGATAGGGGAATATGGAAGCTATTGGTGCACGTGATTTTTGACGTCATTTACCCGGCAATCTATGCAAATTTTCTGTTTTAAAATATTCTTTTCGTTCCAGACTTTGGATTAGTAGGTTGTCTCGTAGGTAGGTAAGTTATTTTTGGTTTGTAGTTATGGCGGATGTTCTTATTTCAGTTTTAACCATTTGTAGCATTGTGAAGAAGTACCAGGAAATTCTTAGACCTGAGGTTGGATTTGCATTTCATTCAAAACGGCACGTTTGTGGGGATGATGGAATTCCGAATTTGAGTTTTTTCATTTATTTGGTTAGCAAAAAGGAGCTATTTCAAAGTTTTTTAAGGGAGGTAGGGTTGTTAAAGAGTTTGGTTTTCTTATGCAAGTTTAAATTCGTGAAAGATTTAAATTATTTATTTTGATTTCTTTTTATATAAAGACTTACTAAATGTTTTAATTTTATTATTTAGGTTTTGGAAATATCTGAAATTACAGTAGCGAAACATAGGAAGAACCAAAGAAGTGATTCTATGAAAGTGCATAAATATCTTGAAAAAGGAAGATGTAATAGAAAAGTAGACAAATAAAAAATAGAGAATTCTTAAACTAGTAATAGAAGGAAGTTATTGAGTGAAAAAAGGAAGTGTTATGCTGAAAACAAGAAAAATGTTAGAAGAGAAGGGAACAGGACACTAAGAATTTTTGTCGATAAAATCAGTATAACAAATCAAATCAACAAAACAGTTCATTTGGTTTTTATCATTATAAACAGACATATAGTAAAACATTAGGGAAATTTAAAGCAGAAAGTGAACATATATTCCAACATCCCAAGAATAACGCATAAATATCAGGAATTTTCAATTGCTGCTACTGATTTAGCTGGTCTCCTTTAGAAGGTGACAGATTAAAAAAAGGGACTACCTTTTTTTTCCTTAGGTTGTTGAAGTTTTCTAAGGATGGGCAGGAGTAACATTGAAAAAATTGGAAGACACTAGGTCTGGCCAGAAGAAAAAGAAGCGTCATGTGACAACAGGGAATCCATTGTTAAAGTAAAGCCTCACGATTCTCACAAACAACAGAAGCCAAATTCAATTTTATTGATAAAATTTAGAACAAATAAATCAATTTAACTCTTACAAACATATCTGGCTTGATTTATTAATTTATTGTTGAAAACCGTACTTTTAATGTAAGATTCTTTAAAATTATTATAATCTGAGTCACACCTGTAACATTTTGTCACGCAAATAGCAAATTTTTGAAAAAAAAATCTAGTAAGTATATTTGTCATTAAAAATTTACAAAGAACACATAGTATCAAACATATAGCCATCTGTACCATAAAAAAATTTAATTACTCCTAAATATTACCTATTAGCTGAAAAATTAATAATTTTGAACGTATATATAACACCTGGTAAAATAACTTTCACATCTGCTACAGCATGTTTACAATTTTTTAAACATTAAAGAAAAAACGGTAATTCTTTAATTTTTGCAAAATGCTTCCTTGTTACTGTAATGCTTCATTAAAAATATATATTTTAAATATTAAATACTTTATAGAGAAAGGGATAACAGTCGTACGATGTGTCACACCCGTAACTATGGAATGGCCGAGATAGCATATAAAAAAAAAAGTTAGATTTTTTTTGCTGAGATTATTGAAATTTTCAGAGACATGTCAAAAGTAACATTGAGTTGCTTGAAAAAAAATTTGAGCATACTGGATCTGGCCAGAAGTAAAAGAAACGTCATGTGAAAGCATGGAAAAATACATAGTTAGAGTAAAGCCATCAATTCTCATAAACAACAAAGGCCAATCTCATTTTTATTGATAAAATTTAGAAAAAATAAACTAATTTAACTATTACAAACATTTCTGACTTGGTTTATTCATTTACTATAGAAACAACACTTTTAATGTAAGATTTTAAAATATAATTCTGAACTGTGTCACACCCGTAACATGTGTTTTGAAAAAAATCTGGCAATTATATTTGTCTTTGATGATTTACAAGTAGTACATAGTAATAAACACATAACTCTTCTTTATTATAAAAATTTTTAATGTCTCTTAGGTATTTCCTATTTGTTGAAAAATTGGTAGTTGTGAACCCATGTGTAACACCTGGTAAAATAACTGTCAGACTAGTAACACTATATTTATAATTATATAAACATGTAAAGAAAAACCGGAAATTAATAAATTAATTGAAAAAATAAATTAATTTAATATTACAAACATCTATGACTAGGTTTATTCATTTACGGTTGAAAACATCACTTTTAATGTAAGATTTTTAAAAGTACTTCTGAACTGTGTCCGACCTGTAACATGTTTTGAAAAAAATCTGGCAATTATATTTGTCTTTGATAACTTACAAGTAATACATAGTAATAAACATATAACTCTTCTTTATCATAAAATTTTTTAATGACTCTTAGGTATTACCTATTAGCTGAAAAATTGGTAATTGTGAACCCATGTGTAACACCTGGTAAAATAACTGTCACACTCGTAACAGCATAATAATAATTATATAAACATGTAAAGAAAAAACGGAAATTAAAATAAATTAATTGAAAAAATAAATTAATTTAATATTACAAACATCTATGACTAGGTTTATTCATTTACGGTTGAAAACATCACTTTTAGTGTAAGATTTTTAAAAGTACTTCTGAACTGTGTCCGACCTGTAACATGTTTTGAAAAAAATCTGGCAATTATATTTGTCTTTGATAACTTACAAGTAATACATAGTAATAAACATATAACTCTTCTTTATCATAAAATTTTTTAATGACTCTTAGGTATTACCTATTAGCTGAAAAATTGGTAATTGTGAACCCATGTGTAACACCTGGTAAAATAACTGTCACACTCGTAACAGTATATTTATAATTATATAAACACATAAAGAAAAACAGAAATTAATAAATTAATTGAAAAAATAAATTAATTTAATATTACAAACATCTATGACTAGGTTTATTCATTTACGGTTGAAAACATCACTTTTAGTGTAAGATTTTTAAAAGTACTTCTGAACTGTGTCCGACCTGTAACATGTTTTGAAAAAAATCTGGCAATTATATTTGTCTTTGATAACTTACAAGTAATACATAGTAATAAACATATAACTCTTCTTTATCATAAAATTTTTTAATGACTCTTAGGTATTACCTATTAGCTGAAAAATTGGTAATTGTGAACCCATGTGTAACACCTGGTAAAATAACTGTCACACTCGTAACAGCATATTTATAATTATATAAACATGTAAAGAAAAACAGAAATTAATAAATTAATTGAAAAAATAAATTAATTTAATATTACAAACATCTATGACTAGGTTTATTCATTTACGGTTGAAAACATCACTTTTAATGTAAGATTTTTAAAAGTACTTCTGAACTGTGTCCGACCTGTAACATGTTTTGAAAAAAATCTGGCAATTATATTTGTCTTTGATAACTTACAAGTAATACATAGTAATAAACATATAACTCTTCTTTATCATAAAATTTTTTAATGACTCTTAGGTATTACCTATTAGCTGAAAAATTGGTAATTGTGAACCCATGTGTAACACCTGGTAAAACAACTGTTACACTCGTAACAGCATATTTATAATTTTTTAAACATGTAAAGAAAAAACGAAAATTCTTTATTAACGGAATTTCTATATTTGAAACCCAGTGGCGTTGGGTAGCTTTCGCGTTCCACGACACAGGTGCTTATACTCAAAGTTGACAGCCTTTCATCCCTTCAGTGGGTAGATGAACTGAGAACCAAGCGTGCTTGGGAACTAAACTTTGGGGGTTCCGCGTAAGACTGACCACCTAACCGGAACATATGCTTAGTACCCAGGGCCCTTGGTCACGTAAACGGAGATTGACACCGTAGGCCCTGGCCCCCTAGTGGCTGTTGCGTCGAGGACGAGTAAATACTTTATAGAAAAATGGATAACAGACGTACGATGTGTCACACCTGTAACAATGGAATGGCCGATTACTACGGATACAACCCCCTTTAAAATGAAAAAATATGACCCCTTTATCAGTATATAGTTGTGTTGCAACGTGATTTCAAACCCGAGTTACTGTAATTAGTCTATTAATCGATGTTCCAGAGAAGAAGACATACCGCTTAAATTTTATGAATATTTTGCTTTGCAGTTCTTAGAGTTTCAGTTTGTGTTTAATACAAAAAGATTCCATATCTAGAGCGATAATTTCTCATAGAAATGCATAAGAGGAAGGAAAAAGCAAAACAAAATAAACCCGCTTAACAATATTCTTAAAACAAAATCTCTCGTGTAAATCCTACTTTGTTTAAAAGAAAAAAGAAAATTCTTAAAGAAAAAGATATTTTAGGTAGAAGCCCAGTGAGAGAGCTTTCATATTAATAAAATATGAGCGCGGATGTAATAATTGAATGACACAAAAACGACAAAAATAAAGGGAGAAGGATTTAGAAGTGCGAAAACGTTACAAGACTCGTGACATTTTGAGAAAAGCTGGGTTTCAAGATGTTTGTAAACATTTATTTCTCCCCAGTTTCCTTTTTTTAAAGGAAACAAATATAATTTTTGTTTGTCTGGGCATGCTGTTTTATTTGGTATTGTATTTGTTTCTAATTTAAGATCAACAAGGTAATGCTGATATATTTTATTCAATGTGTTTAGTGTTTAAATATACGTCTGTGATTTAGGGCTGTCTGTTGAATTAATTTATTTTTTCAAAGAAAAAAAGACGTAAACTACCTGGAATTAAATCGATTAAAATAATTTTTCGCCAAGCTATGTATGGAAGATGAGTACTTTATTTAGCAAAAATCTATCAATTTAGAAATAGCTTTTAAAAAGACATATGCAGTTACATTTGGAATATATCAAAATTGTGTAAAAACAGAGTAAGCTACAGAAGTAACAGGTAAATAAAAATGTGTATTTCTGTTAAAATATATTAATGCAACAGTTGTATTATTAATCTGCAAATTTTTAGAGTATAAAACCCAATTAAAAGACATATGCAGTTATTTGTAATATGTCAAAATTGTGTAAAAAGAGAATAAGTTATTGATGCAACAGGTAAATAAAAATATGTAAATTATTAAAATATATTAATGCGATGGTTATTTTATTAATAGTTTATTTTTAGAGTATAAAACCCAATTAAAACACATATGCAGTTATATTTGTAATACGTCAAAATTGTGTAAACAGAGACTAAGCTTTTGACTCAACAGGTAAATAAAAATATGTATTTCTATTAAAATATATTAATGCAATGGTTATGTTATTAATATGTATATTTTTACAGTTAAAAACCCAATTAAAAGACATATGCAGTTATATTTGTAATATGCCAAAATTGTGTAAAAAGTCACTAATCTATTGATGCAACTAGTAAATAAAAATACGTATTTCTCTTAAAATGTATAAACGCAATGGTTATGTTATTAATATGTATATTTTTAGAGTATAAAACCCAATTAAAAGACATATGCAGTTATATTTGTAGTATGTCAAAATTGTGTAAAATTAGACTAAGCTATTGACACGACACATAAAAAAATATGTATTTCTATTAAAATATATTAATGCAATGGTTATGTTATTAATATGTATATTTTTAAAGTATAAAACCCCCAATTAAAAGACATATGCAGTTATATTTGTAATATGTCAAAATTGTGTAAAAAGAGACTAAGCTATTGGCGCAACAGGTAAATAAAAATATGTACTTCTATTAAAATATATTAATGCAATGGTTATGTTATTGATATGTATATTTTTAGAGTAAGAAACCCAATTAAAATACATATGCAGTTACATTTGTAATAAGACAAAATTTTGTAAAAAGAGACTGAGCTATTGACGCAACAGGTAAATAAAATATATATTTCTATTAAAATATATTTATGCAATAGTTGTGTTTAGAATATAAAACTCAATTAAAAGACATATGCAGTTATAATTTGTAATATGCCAAAATTGTATAAAAAGTGTCTAAGCTATTGACGCAACAGGTAAATAAAAGTATGTATGTCTATGAAATTATATTAATGGAATGGTTATGTTATGAATCAGCATATGTTTAGAATATAAAACCGAATAAACACTATACGTACCAACTCTTAATATATACCTATATCTACCGTGGCCTGTACTTTATATTTCCTGATTGAATGTATCACGTAGGGATATGGGAAGCAAAGAAACAAATAAACTTTATTATAATGAAACAAAATTAATAGAGTTAATTTTCATGTATTACAAACACAAAAAATTAGAATTTTTAATACATCACCCATAGCATTTTTTACATATAAATTACTGGTCATTTGATCGGTTACGGTAAATTTAGTGCTAAAATATATTTGTTAACTTGTTTCTAGAAAATAAAAGTTAATTTTAACTAACAGTATATTTATATACATACACTATAAAAATAAGATGAAAAAGAAATTATATATACCCATCGCTTGAAATAGTAAATTAAACTTTAATACTAAATTGCCCCTTTATAAATCTTATTTTCGTCCCCTTTTAATTTATGCGAATTCCGCATGGTCATGTCCGAACAATGGCCCAATGATAGAGTGTTGCTCTTCGTAACCGGAGTTTACGGGTTCGAATCCCGCTCATGGCCTGGATGTTCGTAGCATTTCGGAATCAGTTTTAAGCAGGAAGTTCCGGTCTCATTATCCCTCTTGTAGCAAAACAGTAGACTGTAGCTTTCCAAACCTAACTGAGCCTAACTGCATGATTATATTCAGCTAAGTGTCACTAGCTTTTTATCAACACTATGAACTAATTCAGCTTAGAACTATAGAATTAAAGAGATACACAGTGAATTTGATCTTCCCACTCTTCCAAATCGTGGGATTGAATTTCAATGTAGTATAAATGGTAGTAGCCGTTCGGAATCGG